>JAVJIF010002957.1:0-83860 GCA_038442645.1 Agave tequilana
ATTAGGACTATGACCATGGTAGCAGTCCTCAGAAAAAGACTTCGACCTTTGTTGCAGTTTTTAGAGAAAGACTGCGACTTTGGTTGCAGTCCTTAGAAAAGACTGGGACCATGGCTGTAGTCCTCATAAAAACACTGCGACTTAATCACAGTCATCATATAAAACTGCGATCATGGTACCAGCAGTCAAAATTGTGGTTAAAATAAGCCACGAAGCGCCAGCTGAGAGAGTCTCTCTCAGCTGTCGGCTGAGGTACAAATCCCTCTCTCTATATATAATATTTACTCCACAAAATAATTAATCTTTATAAATATTTAAATCTTTCAAAATTTATTGATGTTATAAAGAGCTTTTTAGATAAAATATTTACTTAACAAAAATAAATTTGTCAATATTTATAAATTAAAAGAAATCAATTTGTCTGTATTAATTATTATATTAAGCAAGTATTATCAAATAAGGGTATTACAATTATTACTTGATATATATTGAGATACAATTATTATTTATAAATTATTTTATTAATCATTATGTAGGATCCTATATGCCACAAATATAACACTAGAGTGGGGTGAATAGTATATATATAAAAAAAACTTTAACAAGAAAGCTTAGTAATTTGAAAAGTAGATAACAATCACAGAAAAATGCAGTCACAAACACAATAATCTTATCCTAGTTTGTCTAGTCTCCGAGCAAACCGTTTATGATTTTCTTAACCTTGATCTTGAGAACTACAAAATCAAAAACATATACACTAATTGATAAAATCCTATGTCAATTATGTATATCTCTTCTCTATACTGAGAAGACATTTCTTCTTGCATTGATTATAATTTGCAAAGTATAAGTCTTGAATGTGGAGTGCACGTGGTACTATGCAGTGACTTATAAGATATCTCTATTGCTTTTGCCTAACAGGTCATTTGAAAGTGAAACTAGAAAAAAATGAGAGAGTTGAAAGTGTTCATGACAAAATTTGAAATTTTGGAAGTCAAGAACTTGAATTTAATTGAATTTCTATAGATGAGAGGGGTACCTCTCTATGTATAGGTGTTTTTGGTAATTGTAATCCAGTTATCGGACAATTCGAAAATCAAATATATAGCTGTTAGATTGGAGGGATAGGAGTCAAAAAAATTTCAGAACTCAACAGTTAAAACAACTGCCAGATTAGTCGACTATCAAGAGAATTAGTTGAAATAGACAAGTGTTTGTTCAAAATATTAGTCGTCTGGTAAAAAATAGTCGGACTATTCTAGTGATAGTTTGAAAGGATTAGCCGGCTGGTCAAAAGCTACAGTTAACTAGTCAAGATGATAAAAAAAATAACAATATTTTGTTAGATCTTAGTAGTCTAGGGGATTGGACTAGTCGAATAGACAAATAGATCAAGTTTAGACTGGGTTTTGTTGAATCTCAGTAGTCGACTAAGGGAATGGATTAGTTGACTAATTAAATGAAAACAAGTTTAGACAGATTCTGTATAATCTCAGTAGTGGACTGGCTAAAGTTCTGGTTGACTACCCGGTATTAGTCGACTATCCAGATGCTATTAGTCAAGGTGATCAAACAAGAATATTTCCTATACTAAATGCTATGCATACGTACCTTGGCTCTAGTACTCTTCAACAGTAAAAATAAATGTAACGAATTAAACAAGTGCCAAATTGCAGTGTCTAACTATTTTTTAGCATTTACAACACGGGTTATTGTTGAATTTAAAAATAATGTGCAGTATTAAACAACAGAGAAGAATATTAATTTCAGAACCTGTATTTTGTAGTGAATAATCCATACAAAAAATTATCAATCAGTAGTCCTAAAGAATAGTCGCGCAAATGCGACTTTTGCCGTGTTTTCGCGAGAGTTCTGTATTTTCCTGTGCTTTGCTTTCTAAGCAGAGGCACAGGCTAACAATGGTCCTTCTGCAACAGCTATTTTCTTGAAATTCAAACTTGCATACAAGAACAAGAAGAAGAAGTTAACCAATTAAGTTAATTAAAAAGATTACTTACCGTCCCTCCCCGACAACGGCAGCAAAATTTGATCGAGTTTGAACTTGCACAGAAAATACAGAGTTGCTTGGTTCTCAATGCTATCACTATAGTAAGTGGCTATACGGGCTATGATCCAAGGAGGGACTGCGATGGAAGTGTTAAGTAAATTTTTTTTCATGTTTACAAAAATAGATTAAAACATTCTTCTTTGTTTTAGAAAGAAAAGAAAAAAATGTTAATGGTCAAATAGGAGAAGATGGAAGAAGAGATTGTATTGTAATTGTTTTAAAATAAAAGAAAACTAGTTTAAAAAGAAAGAATTAAATTGATGAAGAAAGAGTGGTTTAAAATTGAGATTCTAAACTAAGAAATTAAAATAAAGAAAAACTAAATAATACTTACCTCTTCTGCGCTAGCTTATCGTGGATCCATTGCAACAACTTAACTTGCTTAAAGGTAAGCAAAACATGGCATATAGGATCTTCTTCATTCCAAATCTAAGCTATCGAATGAAAGTGCAAGTAGAAAATAAAACAGAAATAGTTATCCATCACCATAAGCAATCAATGCACTTGCAAGGCATATTCGAGACATCAGACTCATTTGGATTACAAACACCTTAGATGAAAGTAAAACAAAAATAAGGAAAAGAATAACATAAAATGCAACCTTCGATTAAATTGAAAAATTATGAAAGAAAAGAGAAAGAATTACAATAGTGTCATTCTGAATACAGCTCTCTTACTCACATGATTCTCTTCTCTACCCTAGGTTAGATAAAGAAAATGAAAAATTACATAAGAAGAAAAGAAAAAAACCTAAGTTAAAAACCTAAGAAACACCTAAGTTAAAAACTAGAAACAAACTAGTCTAAACTCTCTGCTGAGTGGCCCTTTTACCTTCTGAAGTGGTGGTATTTATAGATTGAAATGGATTAAAAGAGAGGTGCTTAAAATGAGACCAAATCGCTAGCCCAACAAAAAAGATCTTCTGATAAGGTTGGAGATAAAGTTAGAGATATGGACAAAATCACTTGCCCAATGAAAAGATCTTCAGATAATATCTCTTTTGGATCTTTAGATTTTAAAGATATCCCTTTCATTCTTTAAGGTAACCAAATTGATTCTTCAAAATTCGATTTTAAACTATATTTATTTGGCTTTATCTTCAGTTAACCAATAGATCCAATTAAATCAAAATTTAACTAGCTTTTATTTGGCCGTATCTTCTCTCCCTTCATTCAGACAAATTGCAAAAAAAAGACATTAAGACAAAAATTAGCATGATTTATTATAGGATAAATGTGAGAATATAAAAAAAATAATGCAAAATATGGTACGATCACCTAACCCCTGCAGATTTCGGCTTGCACAATGTCTCCTAGAACATACATGCATTTTTCTCCATAGGAAATTACAAAAACATGCGCTCTATTATTTTAAGAGTAAACACAAGGAATTTGAAGGATTGCAGGCTTGCAGCACTACTGCAGTGTGCCCAATATAACAGTTTTTATTAGTTCTACTCTTCCAGAAAGAGAGCGAGAGTAGTTGACATCCAACCTTCTATCCTTTCTCTACACATGTCCACAAGGTTTGGGTAATGTCTATCTTTTCGATACTGTATGGTGAGAGGGAAATCCAGATATTTTGTAAACCCCGTTGCTTCTTTTTTTCATTTGTATCTTAGCAACCTTTGCTAAAATATATTCTGCTTTTCATCTTGTTAATTGCTAATCCTGTGATTTGGGCCATCTTCTCAAGTATTTCATCAATCCCTCTCAACGTTTCAACATCCTTTTGAGAAAATCAGCATATCATCTGCAAACAACAGATGAGAGATCACCTTTTCACCCCCTCTTCTAATTGGCTTGATGACTCAAACTGTTGTTGCCAATTCCATTTGAATAGAAAAGAATTCCATGACAATAACAAAGATGTAAGGAGATGGATAATCTCCCTGTCTAATTCCCCTGCTACTAGAAAAGAAACCAGATGGCCTTCCATTTATCTGACAGAGAAGGTAGGTGTACCAATACATTCTTTCATCCATGTTATCCATCTCCCAGGAAAACCCATATTCTACAGAATGTAGTAAATAAGTGTCTGTTTACACTATCTAAAGCCTTTAGGAGGTCCACCTCGATGCAAACCTTTGAATTCTTTTTGAAGTCCTTCACTATCTCATGAGCCAACATAACACAATCATTGATGCTCCTTCCTGATAGAAAAGCAGTTTGATTCTCTGAAATGAGAGCCCCCGCCCACCTATTTGAGTCTGCTGTAAGGATTTGGGTATAAACTTTGTAGATTTGTTGACAACAAGCTATGGGTCTATATTTTTCTAGGGATTTTGCATTGTGACATTTTGGTATCAGTGCAAGTATTGTGTGATTGAACTCCTTTAGAAGCCATCATTTTGAAACGGTGACTTCACTGCAGCACTCACATCATCTCCCACTATCTTCCAGTGTTTTTGGGAAAAAAAAAAATGCATTATATCCATCTATTCCAGGGGCTTTATCTGGACTAAATTAAAATATGACTTTTCTCACTTCATTATCAGAAACTGGTGTCACCAACCATTCTACAGCTTCCTGTGTTAGCATCCTCTTCACAACAAGTTTAGGCAAGGTATTTCCATGCGAATAAGAGTCGAAAATTTTCTCATAGTGTTTCTCAGTTCATCATCAGTAGCCTACACCATCAGTATTAATAAGATGATTTATCTGGTTTATGTAATTCCTTACTTTGCATGCATTATAGAAAAATTTTGTGTTTTTATCACCAAAGTTTCAACCAATTTTTTCTATTCTTCTACCTAATCTCCTCCTCTTCTTTTGCCGACTTAGCTTGAGTATCTGATTCTTCTTTATGAATGCTAGGATTCATCGCATAATTTAGTTTATTGTGGATGTCCTCCAAATGGCTTCTGCGACTTTTGATTTAGGAAATGTGCCATACTCCTTCCTCTAATTTTTGATTGCATCCTTTAGTTCTTTAAGTTTCTGCACAACTTGATATTGCATGGTACCACCAATTGTTTTCCTCCATTCTTCCATTATTAAATGTTCAAACCCTCACATTCTGCCCAATAATTAAAGTATCTAAATGCTTTAGGCTTATGATCGGTCACCGATATTGATATTTGTTGTCATATTTCTCATATTTATATTATTATAATAAAATCTACTTTTATTCTTATTTTTGTGTAAATATTGTGCAGGCCTTTACCACGGGAGAAGGAAGAGCAGTACAAGCCCAAGAGCCCATCTATAATCTGATTTAATTCAGAATTAATTCAAATTAAGGATCAAGACAAATCAGGACAAATTAGAGCAAATCAAAGAAGGTAAAACTAGTTGAATAATCAGTTAAATCGGAATTTTAAGATCAAGTTGGTTAAAGCTGAAAATCAAAGGGGATTTCATAGAAATCAGAAGATCAAACGAAAAATCTTTTTAGATAAAAAAAAGAGAAGATAAGCCGCGGATTCATGGCCATGCAGTTGAGATAGGGGAGATTTTGCTCCCCCTATCTGCTCACGCTTCCCCTCTGTTTTTTTTATAAATACTTAGAAATTCGTGAAGAAAAAAGATGAAGACCAGGATAAATTTCTTGCTTTATTTTTAAGGTTTAGAATCATTATTAGATAGTTTATGAGAAGTAGTATCTCAGTTTTTATTTTGTAGTTTATTCCAGCAATAAGTGAGAGAGAGAGAGAGAGAAAAAGAGTGTGTTATTTACCATTGAAGGGACAATCAAAAGAGATTCACCTTATTTAACTCTACTCAATCTTACTAGTATATTTATGCTTTTAATTTATTCTATTGTTTATCCTTTTTTTTCGTAATGAGTAGCTAAATCTCTTCTTTCTGGGATCACTGATCTCTCCTCTCTAGTTTTAATCTTGATCGATTTTTATGAAAAAGAGCCAATTGAATCATTTGAGAATGCCTAACTTTAAACCTTGCTTCTTGCGAGTATTCTTGAAGGCACATGAGGATGGGATTGATTTTTGAACTTACTCTTGAAATTAATATTTAAAGAACTTGTTTTTATTTCATGCTTACTTTATTGCTTCGATGGTTTAATATTCAACTCAAAAAATGATTTCAAAATTGAAGCTCGATTTCTAAAAAAAACTATCTTATGTGTTTTACTTGATCTCTCTTAAATACAAAACTAAAACTTTTGCCTATGATCTCATTGAGATACTTAAACTTTCAAGAAAAAATCTAGAGTTGAGTAAAGATTAGTGAGCCTGTATTACTCTTTATTAAATATAAGCAAACATCACTCTCAAAGTCTTCTTCAAAAATCACTTTTTTCAAAAACTATTTTAATCTTCAATTTTCTTTGAATCAATTCTCTACTCTCCATCTTCTTTTTATCTAAAAAATATTAACACTAAAACTTATCTTTCTCAAAATACCAAAATGCTTGCATCACATCTCTCCTTGTGGACACGACCCGTTAGCCCTAAGCTACACGATATTCTAACTTTACAATCAAATTTTTGGCGCCGTTGCCGGAGAGGGAACATTATTCTTGTGTTTTGACAAGTTTGGTGTTTTGTTTCAGGGTTAAGGAAATCAGGTTAAGAATTCAAGCATTGCAGGGAAGACTTGTAATCCTGTGGCCCTGCTCTAGAAAGCAGGGAACAAGATTTCAAGATTTTGCCGCAGAAACTCAATTTTTTGTGGGACTATTAAAAACTTTTTTTGCAGGATATATTATTCCGCAAAACAAGCTTTCTTATTGCTAGTTTTTTATACTTGATTATCTCATAATCCTGTTTTTAATCCAACTGTAATTGGTTGATTGAAATTATTTAAAAAATATTTAGACTTGCATTCCTAGGGATTTGTCTAATTATATTTCCATTTCAATTACTGTTGAAGAAAGCTGGAGACAAGGTACGTATGCATAGCATATAACTTAGGAATATTCTTGAGTGATTACTTGCTTGTTGAATGCTACTTTTCTATATCTTGCACACTTGCACTAAATTATCTTAAAGGCAAAACCTAACAAAAGATAAGATTGGGGATTCATTACCACCCTTCCATAGCCCACAAACTATCTCTAAACACGCACAACCTAAGCCTAACTTAAAATCTGATAGACGTTAGCCTTAGGGACATCTCGAACTCATTATGAGGTTATCCTAGAGGGAAAGGTGTTAGAATTTGACTCTTATCAAATCAATGTCAAAGGGCGGAGATTGAGAGGCGAAACCTCGAAGGTTGGTAATTTGGCTTAATTAAGCTCGTCACTTTTTGCGCGGATACCTCCCACCAATCTTGACCCGACCTGGCTGATTAGCTTGTGGTCAGATTCTGCATTATACTTCCCATGGACAATCTAACCAGTTAGGAGTTGTCTAGGTCCAAGTCTCCTTTAGAATAGACGTGATTAAATTTTTATCTTTTCTTTTTGACTAATTGATGAGCTTATTTGTCGTAGGATTTGTGTATGCAAGTGTGGTCGAGAGACCCAAATTTGTCTAAGTTAACTAAAAGTACTTTACCACCCAAATCAGAACCAAAACCAGATTCGGTTATGGCTCAACCAAGATCTTTGCAGGATTAGGTTCTATCTCATGAGAACCTCACTTCCATCTTGCATCCAACTTCCATCAACTGGTGACAACAATTTTGAGCTTAAGCCTCAGTTCATTAACACACTTCCTAAGTTTTATGGCTAGAGTCTGATGATGCGTGTTACTTCATAAGAGAATTTAAGGAAGTATGCTTAATGACGAAAATCTCTCACCTTGTAAACTATGATATTAGGTTGAGATTCATCCCATTTTCTCTTAAAGACTTAGCCAAGAAATGGTTATACAGCTTAGCGCTCAGTTTCATCACATCGCGAGATGGTTTTCATCAAGGTCTTTTTGAAGAAATTCTATCCAATTCACAAGACAACTCTAATTAGGAAAAATATCACACAATTCAAGTAAGAACCTAGTGAACCATTTTGGAGGTACTTTGAACGCTTCAAAGACCTCCTAATCCAGTATCCTCATCATGGCATAGAGGAGTAGCGACAATGCCAAATTCTCTATGACGATTTAGACTACAAAAAAATCCTCTTAGAAACCATGTGCCAAGGGGATTCTTGCAAAAAGATGAAAATCAAGGTTGAGATTTATTTTGAGGATCTAGCCAAAAAAAGCCCTCCAATGGGAACCTACTCTCAAAAAGTCTTGGAACACAAATTTTATCTCTTCAAAAGGAGGTCTTCATTCAATAGAATCATCCATAGCTGCCGAGGCTAAAATTTCTAGCCTAATGAGAAAAATGGAAGCTCTAGAACCCAAGGAGCCAGTCAACCAAGTCAGTCCAAACTAATTTTCAACTCCGGGCTGTACTTATTGTCAAGCCATGAACCGTATGTTTGAGTGTCCAGCTTTAATGCTTAACAAATGTATCACGAGCCCATGAATGTAGCCTTTTTAAGGCCCCATAACAATCCATATGCTCAAATGTACAATCCTGGCTGGAGAAATCACCCGAATTTCTGATGGAGCCAAAACAACAATTATTATTCAAGGTCAAATCACTTTCGACATCCCAATCATAATCACAATTCTTCCAATTATCAACCAAACTTTTCAAATTACCATTATAATTCTTCCAATCAATCCAACTTTCATAATTAACACAACTTTTCAAACCAAGTTCCACAATCTTCCTTCCAAGGTCCCCCTGCTAACAAGAAATCGACTGAATTGGAGAGGATTGTAGCATCTTTCATGCAAAATATGGGACAATCCATATTTAAGTTAGAGGGTCAAATGAGTCAGTTAGTCAGTCCATAAGTTAAAGACTCAAAGGGACTTTGCCTAGTCAATTGGTTACTAATTCTAGGAACTCTAGTCAAGCTCGTATGGCTGAAGAGGATCCAATGAATCAATATAATGCTGTTCATACATTGAGATTGCGGAAGAAAGTTGATAATCAAGTGTCTATGTCACCCAATTTCATTTAACACAATAACACTCAAGCATCCATTTCATCTAGTTCCAATCCATCCCAATCTGACGAGTCTAAAAAGACAAGTCAGCCAGTCAAGTGCACAAACCTATAGTACCATTTTTAAATAGGCTGAAGAACAACAAGCAGAATTCACACATGGATAAGATAATTGAGATCTTCAATCAAGTGAAGATAAATGTACCACTTCTTTATGCCATCCAACAAGTCTCATCTTATGTAAAATTTCTTAAGGACATGTGCACCAAGAAGAGAAAGACTAACGTATCTAAGAAAGTCTTCTTAGTCACTAACATTAGTGACCTACTGTCGGGTCCAATCCCTGTCAAGTACGAGAATCTGAGTTGTTTCATCATTGTCTGCACTATAGGACAATCCAAGATTAGTCGTCCACTTCTTGAATTGGGGGCAAGTATCAACTTGCTCCCTTTTTCAGTTTATCAACAACTCAGGTTGGGCGATCTTAGACCAACTCGAGTCACTATCTAACTGGCTGACCAGTCAGTGAAAGTTCCCAAAGGAAAAATTAATGACGTCCTTATCCAGGTCGGTGAGTTTATCTACCTCATTGATTTCATAGTTCTTGAGACACAACCTATGTCCAATCTTAGGGTTTAAACTTTCATTATCCTAGGATGCCCATTCCTGATTACTGCCAATGTTATTGTCAACTGTAGGAATGGGTCCATGAGGTTAACCTTTGGAGACATGACTAGAGAAATCAATATCTTCAATCTATGAAAGCAACCCCGTGATGTTGAGGATCAAAAATTTAAAGTCAACCTCATTGAGAACTTGATAAGCAAAAATAAAGAAGAACTGGAATTAGAAACTGATTGACTTCGAGTTAGAATCTAAAGACTTTAACCTTGATCAGATTGTCGAGTATGCTGTGAATTGGGCCTCAAATCCTATTTTACCAAATGTGGAGCCTATAAACTTGACTCCTCCTTCCATTGAGCCTTTCTCTTCCATAGAGTTGAAAGTCTTACCTACGCATCTCAAGTACATCTATCTAGGCGAAAAAGAGACCTTTCCCGTTATAATTGCATCCAATTTGGCTGATGGGAAAGAAGAGCATCTTAAAACAATTCTTAGGAGACATAAGGAAGCCATTGGTTGGACTATGACCGACATAAAAGGATTAATCCAGTCATTATTTATTATCACATTCATCTCAATGAAGAAGCGATACCGAAGAGAGACCCCAGCATAGGTTAACCCTATAATGTAAGAGGTTGTTCGTGCTGAAATCTTGAAACTCTTAGATAATGGGATAAGCTATCCCATTTCTGATAGTCAATGGGTCAATCCTGTCCATGCAGTTCCAAAGAAATCTGGTTTCACTGTGGTAAAAAATGAGAACAAAGAGTTGGTCCAAACTCGACTTCCCATGAAAATTCAAGTTTGCATTGACTATAGGAAGCTAAATGCAACAATTCATAAGGACCATTTTTCGCTTCCCTTTATTTACCAAATGCTTGAACGTTTGGCTGGCCATGAGTATTACTGTTTCTTGGATAGTTACTATGGGTATAATCAGATTCTCATTGCTCCGAAGGACCAAGAAAATATCACATTCACATATTCATTTGGGACATTTGCTTATCGTCGAATGCCTTTCGGCTTGTGCAATGCCCTAGTAACGTTTCAACGTTACATGTTGAGTCTTTTATCTGATATGGTGGAACAATTTTTAGAAATATTCATGAATGATTTTCCCATTTATGGAGACTCTTTCGATCAATGTCTTCACCATCTCAAACTCGTCCTCCAACGTTGTACCAAGAATAATCTGACACTAAATTATGAGAAATGCCACTTCATGGTAAGACATGAAATTGTCTTAGGTCATGAAATTTTTAAGAATGGAATTGAAGTGGATAAAACCAAGATTGAGGTCATAACTAATCTCTCGATGTCGAAATATATTAAAGACATCCGAGCCTTCTTAGGACATGCCAATTTTTATCATAGGTTCATTAAGAACTTTAGCAAAATTGCTAGACCCTTAACTACCCTTTTAGCTAAGGATGTGTTCTTCACTTTCGATAGTGGATGTCTTAATGCTTGGGAGAAGCTAAAGAATGAGCTTATTTTTTCACCAATCATTTCTGCACCAGTTTGGTCAAAGCCATTTGAAATTATATGCGACACTTCAGATTTTGCTATAGGCGTTGTCTTAGGACAACACATTGATAATAAGCAGCACGTGATTTACTACTCAAGTAGGACTATCAATGATGCGCAAATGAATTACACTACAACCAAGAAGAAATTCTTGGCTTTAGTATTTGTATTAGAGAAATTCCATCCCCACCTACTTGGGTCCAAAACCACCATTTTCACCGATCATTCTGCGCTAAGATACCTTATGGCGAAGAAAGATGCTAAGGCCTGACAATTCATTGGATCTTGCTTCTTCAAGAATTCGATCTCGAGATTCAAGATAAGAAAGGTGTAGAAAATGTCGTTGCTGACCATCTATGGTGCATCCCAATCTCACCATGCAATGAACTGCCCATTAATGATAACTTTCTCGATGAACAACTCTTGGTTGCCTTTAGGGAGCCTTGGTTCGCTGACATAGTAAACTACTTAGGCATGAACCAAACTCTATCTCATTGGTCTAAACAAGATGTCTACCGGTTCTTATCTCAAGTTTAGTATTTCTTCTTAGAGGAACCATATCTTTTCAAGTATTGTTCTGACCAAATCATTCCCGATGAGGAGATTAAGAGTGATCTGTCTTTTTGTCACGAGCTTGCATGCGGTGGACACTTTGGTCCCTGCAAAACTGCTGAAAAGTGCTACAAAGTGGGTTCTATTAGCCCACTTTGTTCAAAGATGCCTTTGAGTTTTGCAAGACATGCCCTATATGCCAAATGATAGGAAGGATCTCAAAATGAAACGTGATGCCCGTTAACCCAATTCTAAAAATATTGATTTTTAGGGCATCGACTTTATGGGTTCAGTTCTTAATTCATTTGGAAACCGATATATATTGGTTGATAAGGACTATGTGTCCAAGTGGGTTGAAGCCATTCCAAACAAAACTAATGACAACAAGGTTGTCATCAAGTTTTTGAAAGAGAACATCTTCTCATGCTTCGGAACCCCTTGTGCTATCATCAATGATAATGGCACCCACTTTTGCAATAGATCTTTCGAACCTCTTATGTGAAAGTATGCCATAACTCACAAATTGTCCACACCATACCTGTTTGTTTCGTTGCAAAACGTCACAAGTCGTAAGTCGTAAAATGAGAATGAAAAAAGTGAACTGTAGGAGAGAAAATATATTGTGTTTTACGGTGTTTGGTTGATAAAGTGAAGTGTAAATGGAAAAGTATATTGTGTTTTACGGTGTTTGGTTGATAAAGTAAAAGTGTAAATGGTAAAGTATATTGTGTTTTACGCTGTTTGGTTGGTAATGTAAAAGTGTAAGTGGAAAAGTTGAACACAAAATTAACTGTAGCAGTGATTTAAATATTATAAATACTATTAAATTAAATCTACTATTTCAAATTAAATTGTATTAATAAATTTGAGATAAAAAATTAATAATCTTAATATTTTATTTAAAACAATAATATTAATAAAATATTAGTATAAATAGTAAAATATTACTAAAATATTAACTAAATAAATAATATAAAATTTTAAGAAAACCTAAGAAACATTAATAAAATTTTAAGAATACTAATAAAATATAAATATTAAAAATCTTACAACAATAATAAAATATAGTTATAATATTATAATATTAAAAATACTTGAAAATTATTATAATATAAATTTTATTATAATATTATTGTAATATTATAGAAATATAAAATTAACAAAGTAAAATATAATTATAATTTAATAATAAATTATCATTATAGTATTATTATACTGAATTATTATTACAATATTAACATAATAAAATATTAATATACTAATAAAATATATTATGATATTAATAAAGTAATTTTTTATATTAAAAAATAAATAATTAAATATATAGTAATTTTATATTAAAGTATAATATTGTTATATTAATAAAATATTAACTCTAAATAAAGTAATAAAAATGGAATAAGTATTAATAAAATAATAAAGTATTAAATAAAATATTAAATAAAAATATTAAATTAAAATATATTAAATATTAAAACAATATTAAAAACAATAAAAAATTAAAGATTAAAAATATAAAATAATTAAATAATTAAATAAGAAATTGAACACTATTTAAAATATTAAATATTTAATAATATTAAATTATATAATTATCAAGTAACTGTTTTGAACTATAAGTGTACTACAAGTGAGAGTTACATGATCACAAAATTAACTGTAGCAACTGCGAGTGGGAAAATATGAGTGTAAAAGTGAGATTTACATGACCATAAATTTAATTGTAGCAATTGCAAGTGGGAAAAGAAGAGTTGCATTTTGCAACTTGTTTTTCAGCAAAACAAACAACGAAAATGGAAAAGAAGTTTTACGACTTGCGTTTTCTGGCGTTTTGCGGCGAAACAAACACGCTCGAAACTAAGCTTATTTTGGAGAAGACCATGAACGAAAATAGGAAAGACTAGTCCACTAAACTGGTAGATACCTTATGGGCCTACAAGATTGCTTTCAAGACAATTCTAGGGATGTCTCCATATAGGTCAGTTTTTGAAAAGCCTTGCCACCTGCCTGTTGAGTTAGAGCACCGAGCTTTATGGGCCATAAAGCAGCTAAATTTTGATTTAGATAAAGCCAATGACCTTCAGAAATTGTAAATTTTCGAACTTGAGGAGTTAAGAAATGAGGCCTATGAGAATGCAAAAATAAAAAAAGTAGAGTTAAGATTTTTCATGATAAGTTTATCATGAGAAAAACTTTTGTCCTCGAACAAAAATCTTACTTTATAATTTTAGGCTTCATCTTTTTTTAGGAAAGTTAAAATCGAGATGGACTGGGCCATTCATTGTAAAGACTGTGTTTTCACATGGTACTATAGAGATCAGTGACACCAAGAATGAGAATGACTTTAAGGTAAATGGTCAACGCCTTAAACCTTTCTTGTAATCAGTGCTCGTAAATAAAACGGTTATGGGCTATTCGACCCAATATATTGGTAACTTTACCTTTGTTATATTTCATTTCATGCATCTATTCATTTCTTTCATACATTGGGGACAATGCATGAGATAAGTGTGGGGGAGGGTTCCAACATGATTAACATAACTTTAAAAAAAAAAACTTTTTGGAAAGATTTTAATAATTTGACATATTTTTTGTAAGAAATTAAGTCAATTTTAAGGAATAGGGGAATCATAATTAGGATTTCTTATACTTGGTCAAAATAAGATTATTTGTTTAATTTTTAGGGCTAGGAAAAAATTTGAAAAAGTAATTTAGTCTTGATCTTTACATTGATGAAATATCACACTTTGTACACTTAGAGTTCGAAAAACAAAGATTCTTATGCCTTATAAAAAAAAGATATATATATGTGTGTGTGTGTGTATGTGTGTATTTGTGTGTGTGGAAAAACAAATTTATTTATTGATTAGCTAGGTACTTTGGCCTAAGCAAGCCATGGTATTTATGCAAAAGATGATTAAATAAGTATGGAAATATATATATATATATATCAAAATATCCTCTGATTAAGCTAAGTGTTTGTTCCTCATAAAGCATAAGTATTCATGCCTAAAAGTGGTACATATTATAATAAAAATCCTTAATTTTGTGGCCTTATTGCTCAAGTCCTTAAATCCTTGGGGTGTCTTCTCACCCGGTGCCCTAAGACCATCCGGTTTGGGTGTCACCAACTAAAGGCCTGTTACATGGGCAGATTAGAGAGCCTAATAGAACTAAGAAATAATATCACCAAAAATTCGAAAAAATAAAAAAAATAAGGCATAAGAATTAGAGTTCAAGAACCCCTAGTCAAAATTCCACGATCACGAAGGTGCATATGACTTAGGGTAAAATAATAAACTAGATGAGAAATACAATTTGATTTCTTATCTTGATTGATAATAAGTTTTTCAATAGAGACTAAGTTTAAGAATGAAAAATTTGATTTTCATATAACTTATAGATTACTTGAACTCTTACAATAATACTTCAAATATTTTCTCTCTTTTTTCAAAATCCTTTTCAAAAATATTAACACTTTATTTCTTTTTCTTTATGAATTTTGTAGGTGTAATATACTGAAAACCCTCACGAGGCAAAACTCGTCCTCTAGGGGTAACATAGAGATTTAACGACTTGTTGCACATGGTAAGTGTAATCGTGTTTCCTACGAAAATGGATAGTTATTTTTATTTTTCTCGAGGACGAGCAAAAGATAGGTGTGGGGGTGTGATCGGTCACTGATACTGTATATTTATTGTCATATTTTTCATATTTATGTTATAATAAAATCTACTTTTATTCTTATTTTTGTGTAAATATTGTGCAGGCCTTTATCAAGGAAGAAGGAAGAGCAATACAAGCCCAAGAACCCATCTAAATTTTGATTTAATTCAGAATTAATTCAAATCAAGTATGAGGGCAAATTAGGGCAAATCAAAAAAGATAAAACCAGTTGAACAATCAGTTAAACTGGATTTTTTAAATCAAGTTGGTTAAAGCTGAAAATCAAAGGAGTTTCGTTGAAATCAGAAGATCAAACAGATAATCCTTTTAGATAAACGGAAAGAGAAGATAAGCCACGGATCCGTGACTAGACAGTTGAGATAGGGGGAGCATTTGACCCCCCATTTGCTCACGCTTTCCCCCTCTGGTTTTTCCCTATAGATACTGAGAAATTCGTGAAGAAATGGGACAAAGATTAGAATTAATTTCTTACTTTATTTTAAGGTTTAGGATCATTGTTAGATAGTTTATGAGAAGTTGTATTTCAGTTTTTATTTTGTAGTTCAGTTCAGCAACAAGTGAGAAAGAAAAAATGAGAGTGTAATTTACTGTTGAAGTGAATATCAAAGGAGATTCACCTTGCTTAACTCTACTCAATCTTACTGGTATGTCTTTGTTTTTAATTCATTCTATTATTTGTTCTTTTTTCGTAATGAGTAGCTAAATCTCTTCTTTCTAGGCTCACTAATCTCTCCTTTTTAGTTTTGATCTTGATAGATTTTAATGAAAAAGACCCAATTGAATCATTTGATGCTTAACTTTAAGTTTTACTTCTTGTGAGTGTTCTTGAAGGCACACGAGAATGGGATTGGTTGTTGAACTTACTCTTGAAGTTAATATTTAAAGAACTTGTTTTTATTTCATACTTACTTTATTGCTTTGATGGTTTAACATTCAACTCAAAGAATGATTTAAAAACTGAAGTTCGATTTCTTTAAAAAAAAAAACTTATGTGTTTTACTTAATCTCTCTTAAATATAAGACTAAAATTTTTGTCTATGATCTAATTGAGGCAATTAAACTTTCAAGAAAAAAATCTAGAGTTGAGTAAAGATTAGTGAGCCCGGATCTCTCTTTATTAAATACAAACAAACATCACTCTCAAAATCTTCTTCAAAAATCACTTTTTTCAAAACCAATTCTAATCTTCAATTTTTTTTGAATCACTTCTCTATTCTCCATCTTCTTTTCATCTAAAAAGCACCAACACTAAAACTTGTCTTTCTCAAAATACCGAAACGCTTGCATCACATCTCTCCTCGTGGACACGACCCATTAGCCATAAGCTACACGGTATTCTAATTTTACAATCAGCTTGGGCACTGGAGTTTCCACAAGTCTCAACACCATGGGGGAGTGGTTCACTTGTAGAGTGAGGCAGGTGTTGATAGAAAAAGCTAGGAAGTCTCTTCATCCACTCAATATTACAAATGATCCTATTCAACCTTCCAGAGATTCTCTTTCTCACCTATCACCTTATTATTCCAGGACCACACCCCTTTTGTGCTCCTAATATCAGAGAGAACATTTCATAATACATTAATTGAAATCTTGCAATTCATTGGAAGAAAGCAATCTGCCCCCCACTTTTTCATTTGAAAATCTAACCACAATGAAGTCTCCTGCAACTGCCCATGGGGTGGGTAGCACTCATTTGTTGATGAATAGCTACTAGGTCATTCCACAGCTCAACCCTTCTACTATGCCAGTTTGATCCATAAACTGCAGTAAAAAACATCTTAAATCCCCCAATATTTGAGGCTTCCAAAGTAATTTTCTGTAATAACATTACAATTCCACACCTTTGGATTCCAACAAATCCATATTCTACCAATACTAGAGAATTCATAAATATTTGCCACATCCCAGTTTTTAGGATACTATTCACAATTCTGTAATGTTTTTGCGTTTTGACTTTAGTTTCCACCAGTGTTATCATACTAGGAATCACTTTAGTGAGATGATCCTTGAGATCCCTCCTCTCCAACTTATTTAGGCCTCTAACATTCCATACTAGTATAGACATTAATTGGGTTTGCGATTCCCTGCACTGGACCTGGTACATCTTCGCAGGGAGGCAGAAGGATGTACCTGTTTCATCTTTTTATCAGCTTGAATTTTACTCCTCTCTTGTTTTGGTTTTTTGATTTCTAATGCCCATGCAGGATTATCGAAAGCAATGGTCCCAACAAACACATCTTCATCACATTTTGGTGCATGTCAGTCATTGTTCCACTGGTATCTGTGTCTTTATTTCTTCGGTCTTCGGTACCTATCTCCTCTGTATGTTCTAGCACAGGATTTGGAGAGTTTTTGACCAGCTTTCTGTTTCTATCTTAGATTAGGTGGTGTTGAATTTTGTATTGATCCTGGTGCACCAAGATTGTCACTTGGGATTCTACTACTGCCCTCTTCCTCAGAAATAGCCACATATTTATGTCCTTCCAGACCTGGGGTAGATGCTGGTATAATAGAATCTGTCACAATCATTTGAGTTATCTCATTTTCAGGACTTTTTCCCTCTGTGTTAGCATGCCCTCTTTTACTGCTCTTGTTGTCATGTTTTCTTCTTCATGTGGATTCACCACTTCTACACCATCAGTTTCATTGTAGTCAGTTTTACGTTGCATAATTTGATTCACAGTGCCAGCAGTATGCGTATTTTTCTTATGATCATTTTTATTTTCTCCCATTTCATTTATTTTTCCTTTTTGCAACTATGACTCCTTTGTTGGACATTGCCTCTCCGTATGCTCAAATGAATAATGCTGCATACAGATAGGGTGCAACCATTCATAATCAATTTCAATATCCATCTCCTCCCCTTCCTCTATTCTCAGTTTTTCTTGTTTCATTAGCTATTTGTCTGCCATGATTTCTATAAACACTCGAGCATATGATATTCTTTCACCTGTGGCCATAGCTCTATCCATATACAGCAGTTTCACAACCGAACTGGCAATTCTACCAATGATCTTTTTCAACCATAATTTGAGATCCAGTGAAGGGATTCTAACCCAGACACAGATTGTAGATCACAAGTCTCTCTCTAGCCCCATGTGTTCATGCCACCTCCTTAAAAGTATGAGTCTACCATCAAAAAGCCATGGCCCCCTTGTAAAATCCTTGTACATTCTTCTCCACTTCCAAATTTAAAGAAGAAAAAACCATTATTCCGTGAGTGAACCTCTAAGGAACATGTAAGTTTTCACGTCCTCCCCACATATGCCTTTAAATGCAAAATAATAGGTTTGTTTCCAATCACATAACCTACCAATTGAAAGTACACCTAGAAGGGGGTCACGCCCCGCTCCCCAAAATGCGGAATATGGGTACGTGACGTAGCCAGCAGATACTCACAAAGAGAGAAATCTCTCCCGTGAATACCTTACGCTGTAGTAAAGGAGCCAAATTCTCGCACACATATACAAAAAGACAACCGGAAGTTTCATTTCACATAAAAGATATACATCTACAATAGTCTTTGTCTGTATACAAGACTTGAAACATAACAAAACAAAAAAAAAAAAGCAGATACAATTTTGACATCGAGGCATCATAACAAGACAAAATGCCAAAATATGAAGATAAGAAACTTGAACTCACGCCTGATAGTCTTCCTGAGTTTCTTCGAACAGTGGCTCGTCACTCTCCTCAAGCTCTGATGTTAAAAAATCAAGGTCCGTCAGAAACGGACCAGCAAGTGCGCACACGAGAAGAGGAAACAATAATATGGAAATGTCAAAGTAAAGGGCAATATAAGTAGAGCACTGGAATCAATGAATTATAAATCTGACGGTAATATAAACTGACAGGTAAGATACCAACGAGAGTAACAGAACAATCAGGTGAAATTAGGTTATGTATGTATACTATGACATGTATATAATGAGCGTGAAGCACCTTGGACGAGTAATGTCATACATCATAGTCATCAGGTCTCAAGATCACAAGTTAAGAACAATATGGCAAGTCCAGGACCATCATGTAGTCAAGATTATTCATGTTATAAATGATAAATCTAAGTCTAGTATGTTTTATTACCCTAACTAATGCAACCATCCCGCGCCCCATCCTACTGGACAACTACATATCCAACAAGTGATGCGTTAGTGGATCCTGATAGTAGGGAGAAATAGTTCACTGTATTCAGATATCATATAACATGTAATAATAGGAGCGCGCATAAATAATAAGATCACGTGTGACATTCAAACCCACAAGAGGTTGCCCTTCCAAGCACACCTCCCTGAATTTCTCCTGCTACAGTCTCCTCTAGTAACCCCGGTTTGATTTATTAATCAATGTAAATATAGGATAATGTGTGACTCAGCGTGACAGGATTAGGGATCATTATCACGAGTATTAGTATCAAATAGTGATTACAATACATATCAAAATTTTGAAAAAATAGAAAATGATGACAACATCGAGTAGCAAATACATAATAGTATAAGTGATGCCAGTGTATTAGGATGTAGATATAATCATAAAATAGTAATCATGACATAAGGTGATGCCAACTTACTTGTACAATATTTACTAATTCATGTTAAACATGAACGGTCATTTATGTAACAAACATCCTATACATGCATGTCTTATAATACACATAATCAGGGAAAGGTATGAAAATTGAGATTTTTAAAGAAATTTTATAGGCTAACAAAAGAACACAGATAAGAGAGAGTATGTGTACTTGCTTTACGTTGTTGGAATCTGAATTCCCGTAACTGCAACCGGCTCTGGGTATAATTCATGGCCTAGATATTACATGAATTAATTAGAAACTTGTCATGTTATTATTCAGTGATAATTTAAATAAGAAAGTAATTTTTACTATTTATTATAATTTTGGTTGGTTAATATTTTCAAATAATTCAATTTCTGAATTTTAGTAACCATTAAAAATATAATTTCATGATAAAACACATGCATAAACTAATAAATTGATGTATAATGTTTACATATTACTGAATTATGATTTTTTTGTGATATTTAGAAATTTATTGGCTAATTTTAAATAAATTATCATTAAATAATAATTACAAAGAATATCTAATTTTATGTTATTCAAAGCAGTATTATACTCAAAATAATTTTACAGAGTCTCAAATTTAGTTTGTAATTTTCTGTGAATTTTTTGAAATTTTCTGAATTAAAATGAACCTAAAAATCAATAAAAATAAATAAAAATCTTAACGGGTTTGTTTCTATAGTAATGGGTTTGGGTCTGAGTTTACTACAGTAATTTTCTACAATTTTTATATGTTATTTATTTTTTCTTTTTTCCTTTTTACTTTCTTTCTTTTTCTTCTTTTTTTTTTAAATGGGGCCGGGACCCGAACCTGGGTCTGTTTAACACAGACCCACACCGGGTCTGTGGTGGGCACAGACCAGTCGGGTCTGGTCTGAACCTGACCAGGCCAGGCTTGGCCTGGTCTGGCTCGACCAGACCCAGGGCGGGCCTGGCTCAGGCCGGGCCTGACCTTGTCCGCATTGTGTTGTGCACAATGTACAAGACATAGTCTTTTTGTTTTTGATAAAAATAAATTTCTAAAAATTAATTAAAAATCATAATAATTATGAGGCATAACTTAGATGTTCTATAAAATTTTATTGTGATTTTAGCATAAGTTTTACATAGTGAAATTACAGCTAACATGTTACGCGTACTATGTGTTCGATAAAATGCCACAACGAACTAAATTCTACGAAAATACAAAGTAAAATATTTGAAACGCTTCCATTCAGTCTGAAGCTTCTTCCCTCGTCCAACACTTCAAAATCTCGCCAAGTTTAAAAAAGAAAGAGATAGTGAGAGAGAAGAGGAAAAGAGAGAGATTTGGATGTTTCAATGTGATTTGAGTAGGGATGAGAATGGTGAAATTGTCTCTTATATAGACACCATACCCCCCCAGGCAACCCCTGAGAGTTAGACAACGTGGAGGGAATAGTGGGTTCAGTTGTGGTGAGTGAGAATGGGGGCAGAAAGCGTGGGGGAAGTTAGAGAGAGTGGGGAAGTTGGAGAAGATGGGGGGAGTTAAAAGAGAGTTTTAAATAATTGAGCCTAGGCCTGGCTTACTGGTGGAGCTTGTGGGTTTGAATGAGGAGGTCAGGGGTTCAAAACTTAGAAGAATTAATTATAATGGGGGTTTATTTTTCAATATATTTTATTTATTTATTTATTTATTTTTCATTTATTTTATTTTTGCTTTCTCTTAACTCAATTAAATTCCTATTTAATTCGAAAAAATTCCTAAAATTCTTAAAAATAGCAAATATTATTTTAAGAATTATTGAGAAATTGAATTCATGAAATTCATCCCCAATTGTAAATTAAAAATTCAAAAGTCGTATAACGACATAGATGGGTCATGAATTTCAAGAATCTTCAATTAATTTCAAAAAATTTTGAAAAAATCAAGAAAAATCTGAAATATTAGAAAAAATTATTAGTGTTAAAGTAGACTTAGTTAGATCATCAGAACAGGTATTTATTCCATACCGACCACAAGAAGAAAATACTGGTGACTGGAACCGAGAGTTACAATCTAACCCACCTAATAAAAAGAATTTCGTCCTCAAAATTCAAAAGTAAACAAAGAGAAGAGTATTCTAAGCTGATGATGAATAGATAGGTAGAAGTGAGATAAGTTATCTGAAAAGAGATGAGGATGTTTAGCCCTGATCTCATCTTCCCGTTCCTAGTGGAATCCCCAAGAGAGTTTGGATCCCAAGATACCAGTACCAAGGGAATGGTCTTGCTCTTCAGAACCTTCTCCTTCTTGTCGATAATGCAGATTAGCTGAGCCTGATAGGATAGATCGCGGTTTAGCCTCAGATTTGAATAGTCCAGAATATGATGGTCGTCCCTGACATACTTCCTTAATTGATAGATGTGGAATACATCATGAACACTATTCAGTGCTGGAGGTAAGACTACTCGGTATGCTACTTCTCTGACTTGCTCTATGATATCACAAGGTCCAATGTATCTGGGACTCAGCTTCCCACTGCAGCCGAACTAATGACCCCTCGAGTTGGTGAGATCTTAAGAAATACATGGTCACCTACTGTAAACTCTAAGGGTCTTCTCTTCGTCTCGGCCCATTTCTTCTGACGATCTTAGCGGCTTTCATATGTTTCTTGATCTTGGCCATCTTCTCTACTGTTTGCAAAATCAGATCTGGGCCGAGCAACTTCCTTTTGCTAATGTCATGCCAGCGTACATGAGATCTACACTTTCTCCCATAGAGTGCCTCATATGGAGCCATTTGGATACTAGCCTGATAGTTGTTGTTATAGGAGCACTCTACTAAATGCAGATGGTCATCCCATGATCCCTTAAAGTCTAGTATACAGGCTCTAAGCATATTCTCTAGAATCTGGATGGTTCTTTCTGATTGGCCATCAATCTTAGGATGGAATGCCGTGCTGAACTTTAACTTACTGCCTAAGCTCCTCTGAAGACTATCCCAGAAACGCGACACAAATCTAGTGTCTCTGTCTGAAAGAATACTAATAGGGACTCCATGTAGTTTGGTTATTTCCTATATGTACTTCTCTGCCAGTACTTCTGTGGACTGTCCGACTCTGAAAGGTATAAAGTGAGCACTCTTAGTGAGTCAGTCCATGACCACCCATATAGCATTGTTCCCTCTTGGACTCCTAGGCAGGCCTACAACAAAGTCCATTGTGATATTCTCCCACTTCTATTCGGGAATAGGGAATGGTTGTAGTAAACCGGCCGTCCTCTGGTATTCCGCCTTGACTTGTTGGCATACAAGACAACGGACGACGAATCGAGCTATCTTTCTCTTCATTCCGTGCCATCAAAAGTGTTGTTTGAGGTCTCTGCACATTTTAGTACCCCCAGGGTGTACTGAGTAGGGAGAACTATGAGCTTCAGAGAGCAACTCCCTTCAAACTTTCCCAGATGGTACACAGAGTCTGCTTTCAAACCGAAGTGAACCATCTACATAGATGACTATATCTTGCCTTAGTCCGACTTCACTTCTCTGATATTCTGCAACTTAGGGTCTTCCTTCTGAACCTCCTTTATCTTCTCAATCGGAGATGGTTGAGTCACCAAGGTCATGAGTCTTCCAATATCTCCAGGTAGAATGATCTCCAAGTCTAGCCTAATAATCTCCTCCTGCATCTCCTTCTGCTGAGTTATCAGTATGAAAGGGGGTTTCCCACTGAGAGCATCAGGAACTACATTCATCTTCACGGGATGGTACTGTAGATCTAGATCATAGTCTGTCATGAGCTCTGGCCATCTCCTCTGGCGCATGTTGAGCTCCTTCTGGGTAAAAATATACTTAAGACTCTTACGATCTATGAATATCTCCACAGGCTCCTCGAGAAGATAGTGTCTCTACACCTTAAGAACGAAGATGACCGCCGCTAGTTCCAGATCATGAGTTGGGTAATTCCTCTCATGGGGCTTCAGTTGTCTTGAGGCAAATGACATCACTCTGCCTCGTTGTATCAACACACAGCCCAGACCGCACCCAGAAGCATCACTATGAATCACCATCCCCCCAGATCCATCTAGAATTGCTAGTTCATCAATCGATCCTTCAGTTCCTCAAATGCTAACTGGCATTTCTTAGTCCATCGATACTTCACTTCCTTTCTACTGAGCTTGGTTAGAGGCTCGGCGATCCTGGAGAAATTTTGGACAAACTGACGATAATAGCCAGCCAGTCCAAGAGAACTTCTCACTTCCGTGACAGACTTAGGGATTGGCCAATCTTTGACAGCTTCTACTTTGGCTGGATCCACTGAAATGCCATCCCCAGATATGATGTGCCCGAGAAATGAGACACAGTCTAGCCAAAAAGAGCATTTACTAAGCTTTGAATATAAATTCTCTTGTCTTAGAGTTTGCAGGAGAATCCTCAAGTGCTCAGGTGCTCCTCTTTGGTATTGGAATAGATCAGGATATCATCAATGAAGACCACGATAAATTGATCTAAGTATGGAGCAAAGATGCGATTTATCAAGTCTATGAATGCTGTAGGAGCATTGGTGACTCCGAATGGCATAACAAGAAACTCGAAATGTCCATATCGCGTTCGAAAAGTAGTCTTAGATACATCCTCAGTTTTTACCCACACTTGGTGATAACTAGAATGGAGATCTAGCTTGGAGAATACTGTGGCTCCCCCCAGTTGATCGAAGAGATCATCAATCTGGGGTAAGGGATACTTATTCTTGACTATGATGTAATTCAACTCAATCAATGCATAGTCGCTGGCTACCATCCTTCTTCTTGACTAAAAGGACCAGAGCGCCCCAGGGTGAAGCACTCAGTCGGATTAACCCCTTATCGAGCAATTCTTGAATCTGCTTCTTTAGTGCTGCTAGTTCTATCAAAGCCATGCGGTACGACACCTTGGAAATAGGGGCTGTTCCAGGCAAGACTTCGATACTAAATTCAATCTCTCGAACAGGGGGCAGTCCAGGGAGATCCTCAAGAAAGATGTCAAGAAATTCACATACTACCTTAGGTAATTAATCTTCTCCTTAGAGTTCAAAGACTCTAGCACCCCCTTCAATTATCTCTTCTTGAATTGGGCTTGCTCCAGAGTTACATCCCCAGCATGGAATTCAAACTCTAGATGAGGGGGACTCGAAAGGTAACTTTCTTCTTTCTACAGTCAATGACTCTTCTTCCTTGATCTTCCCAAGCTCTCATTGACTGTAGGAAGTGCCCAACCAATCCATACCCAAGACAACGTCAAACCCAGAGTTCTTATGACTATCAGGTCGGCTAGAAACTTCTAACCACAGATCACTATAGGGGACTCAGTTGACTCGAGAGGAAGAGGAAACATTTCTGTTCTAAACCACGAGTGTCTGGAATAGATAGGGAATTGTTTAGAAGAGAATCTAAGGCACGAGTTTAGGCTAATGATATACATCCGACAGTTATAGATGATTTTTCTTATATGTGAATCTGATTGTCTTCATATGGTGCAGAATCAAAATAAACCTGGCTGTGATACCAACAAAACCATGTCACGCCAAGCTTCCCAAAATGCGGAATACGGGTACGTGACGATGGCCAGTAGATACTCACGAAGAGGGAAATCTCTCTTGTGAATACCTTACACTGTAGTAAATGAGCCAAATTCTTGCACACATATACAAAAAGACAACCGGAAATTAATTTCACATAAAAGACGTACATCTACAATAGTCTTTGTCTGTATACAAGACTTGAAACATAACAAAGTAGAAATAAAAGAAGATACAATTTTGGCATCGGGGCATCATAACAAGACAAAATGCTAAAATATGAAGATAAGAAACTCGGGCTCACGCCTCGTAGTCTTTCTGGGTTTCTTCGAACAGTGGCTTGTCAGTCTCCTCAAGCTCTGATACTGAAAAATCAAGGTCCGTCAGAAGCGGACCAGTAAGTGCATACACAAGAAGAGGAAACAATAATATGAAAATGCGAAAGTAAAGGAAAATATAAGTAGAGCACTAGCATCAATGAATTATAAATCTGACGATAATATAAACTGACAGGTAAGATTCCAATGAGAGTAACAGAACAATCAGGTAAAATAAGGTCATGTATGTATACTATGACATGTATATAATGAGCGTGAAACACCCTGGACGAGTAATGTTATATATCATAATCATCAGGTCTCAAGATCACAAGATCACAAGTTAAGAACAATATCGCAAGTCCAGAAAAATCATATAATCAAGATTATCCATGTGACAGATGATAAATCTAAGTCTAGTATGTTTTATTACCCTAACTAATGTAACCATTCTGTGCCACATCTCACAGGACAACTACATATTAAATAAATGATGTGTTAGTGGATCCTGATAGCAGCAAGAAACAATTCACTGTATTCAGGTATCATGTAACATGTAATAATAGGAGCGCGTATAAATAAAAAGATCACGTGTGGTATCCAAACCCACAAGGGGTCGCCCTTCCAAGCGCACGTCCCTGAATTTTCTTGGCTACAGTCTCCCCCTGTAACCCCGGTTTGATTTATTAATCAATGTATACGCAAGATAATGTGTGACTCAGCATGACAGGATTAGGGATCAGTATCAAGAGTATCAGTGTTAAACAGTGATTTCAATACATATTAAAATTTTGAAAAAATAGAAAATGGTGACAACATTGAGTGGCAAATGCATAATAGTATAAGTGATGCCAGTGTATTAGGATGTAGACATAATCATAAAATAGTAATCATGACATATGGTGACGCCAACTTACTTGTACAATATTTACTAATTCATGGTTAAACTTGAACGGTCATTTATGTAACAAACATCCTATACATATATGTCTTACGATACACATAATCAGTGAAAGGTATGAAAATTGAGATTTTCAAAGAAACTTTATAGGCTAACAAAAGAACACAGAGAAGAGAGAGTATGTATACTTGCCTGACGTCATTGGAATCTGAATTCTCGTAACTGCAACCGGCTCTGGGTAAAATTCACGGTCTAGATATTATGTGAATTAATTAGAGACTTGTCATGTTATTATTTAGTGATAAGTTAAAAAAGAAAGTAATTTTTTACTATTTATTATAATTTTTGTTGGTTAATATTTCTAAATAATTCAATTTTTGAATTTTAGTAACCATTAAAAATATAATTTCATGATAAAACACATGCATAAACTAATAAATTGATGTATAATATTTACATATTACTGAATTATGAATTATATATTTTTTGTGATATTTAGAATTTTATTGGCCATTTTTATATAAATTATCATTAAATAATAATTACAAAGAATATTTAATTTCATGTAATATTACATTCAAAATAATTTTACAGAGTCTAAAATTTAGTCTATTTTTTTGTGAATTTTTTGAAATTTTTTGTGAATTTTCTAAAATTTTTTGAATTAAAATAATCCTAAAAATCAATAAAAATAAACAAAAAACTTAACTGGTCTGCTGTTACGGCAACGAGTCTGCTACAATAATGGGTTTGGGTCAGAGTTTGCTACAGTACAATACTACAGTAATTTTCTACATATTTTTATTATATGTTATTTATATCTTTTTCTTTTTCTTTTTTCTTTTTCCTTTCTTTCTTTTTCTTCTTTTTTTTAAATTGGGCCGGGTTCGGGTCCTGGGTCTGTTTAACACAGACCCGCACTAGGTCTGGGCACAAACCCAGTCGGGTCTGGTCTGAACCTGACCAGACCAGACTGGGCCTGGCCTGGCTCGACTAGACCTAGGCCGGGACTGGCTCAGGCCTGGCCTGATCCGCACTGTGCTGTGCACAGTGCACAACACAATGTCTTTTTTTTGATGAAAATAAATTTCTAAAAATTAATTAAAAATCATAATAAAGAGGCATAACTTAGGTGTTCTAAAAATTTTATTGTGATTTTAGTATAAATTTTACATGGTGAAATTACAGCTAACATGTTATGCGTACTACGTGTTCGATAAAATGTCACAACGAACTAAATTCTATGTAAATGCAAAATAAAATACCTGGAATGCTTCCCTTCAGTCTGAATCTTCTTCCCCTTTTCTAGCACTTCAAATCTCACCAAGTTTGGAAGAGAAAGTGATAGTGAGAGAGAAGAAGAAAAGAGAGAGATATGGATGTTTCAATGTGGTTTGAGTAGGGATGAGAATGGTGGAATTGTCTCTTATATAGGCACCATACCCCCTAGGCAACCCCTGAGAGTTTGGCAACGTGGAAGGAGTAGTGGATTCAGTTGTGGTGAGTGAGAATGGGGGGAGGGGAGTATGGGGGAAGTTAAAGAGAGTGGGGGAAGTTGGAGAAGATCGGACAGTTAAAAGAGAGGTTTAATTAAATCACACGCTAATGTGGCATAGTGGTGGGAGTTTGGGTTTGAATAATGAGGTCAAGGGGTTCAAAACTTGGAAGAATTAATTAGAGGGGTTTATTTTTCCAATATATATTTTTATTTATTTTTTATTTTCATTTATTTTATTTTTGCCTTCTCTTAACTCAATTAATTCCTATTTAATTCGGAAAAATTCCTAAAATTCTTAAAAATAGCAAATATTATTTTGAGCATTATAGAGAAATTAGATTCACAAAATTCATCCCTAATTGCAAATTAAAAATTCAGAAGTTGTATAGCGACACAGATGGGTCACGAATTTCGAGAATCTTCAATTAATTTTGAAAATTTTTGAAAAATTAAGAAAAATTTGAAATATTAGAAAATTTATTAGAGTTAAAGTAGACTTAGTTTAGACCACCAGAATAGGCATTTATGCCATACCAACCCCAGTAAAAATTACCGGTGACTGGAACCGAGGGTTACAAGGGGGAATAGGTGTACAAGCTACTCTAGGACAAATGATGCAGAATTTAAATACTAATTGCTAACATACTATGTGTAACCAAAAGTGAGCCCGCATTCTTCGTAAAGGGCTCTGGAACTCTTCATTTTGATTCCTCTAAATTAAGAGTTATGGTGCTTTTAGAAGCTCTCTTGGTTCAACACAAGTGTGGGCATACAACAAATTCCAAGCATGTATATGATATGAGCAATAAAAGCAAATACAAGATATGAAAGAGAGAGTTGAGAGATATTGGATCAAATGCAAACACTGAGATTTTCGAGGTTCGAATCAGTACTCTACGTCCTCGCTTTCACACAGAAGGATTTTCATTATGTCCACAAAGGACCTTCCAGAAAGGGACCTCCTCCGAGAAATTACAATAAACACAGGGAGTACACAACTTCTCTCCTCAAACAAAAAACCTCTACATAAGAGATGGGCATTAGCCAAGCACAAAACAAAGAAAAATTACAACTTAGTGATCCTATGATAAAAAACGACACATAGTGATCTCAAAGAATCACAAACAATTTTTCTCACAAAAAGATCCTAAAGATAGATTTTGAATTGATTGCTCAAGTGTGAGAAAAATAAAGTGTTTGGAAAATAAAATCACAAAAAAAAACACTTGAGAAAAACTCTAGATAGATATGAGAAATAAAGCATAGAACAAATTTTCCAAGGACTTCTTTTTCTTTGATTTTTTCAACACTTTGAAAACAAATAAAGATTAAAAATTTTGGCACAAAAACTCTTTTAAAAACTTTGCTGAAAATGCTAGAGATGATGAGAATTTTAGCTCTTAAAAATCTTATGAGAAATAATCCCAAAAACTTCTATTTATAAGGCTAGGAAAAACTAGCCGTTGGGGTTAAAAACTGCCCAGATTGGGCTATCGGTCGATTGTCCGGTCGACCGGCCAACGGTCAAAAATTTGACCGTTTGGCACTGTCAGTCGGACCGTTCGGTCGACCAGCCCAAAAGTAAAATGCCTTGTCGGTCGATCGCTCGGTCGACCGGGTCTACCGCACGGTCGACCAGCCACATGGGCTGGCCCTTGTGCACGTCCTTGTTTACATCAGTTGACTGACCAATCAACCGAGCTCGGTCCGGTCGACCGGTCGGTCGACCGCCAGTGGGCTCACAACTGGGCTATAGGATTTGAAATCTAAGTTGTTAAATCCCTATAAAATCTCATAAAATCCACAAAATTAAGCTCATGTACATATTTGAAGAATAAATATGTGTGACTAAAATTCAACACATATAAAAAACAATTTTGAACTATTTTTGAGGCTTAGAAATTTATCTTTAAACTGAAAATCATATTTTCTGAAAACTCGATTTTGAAATAAAAATATATTTTCTTTAAAACTTCTTCAAATATAAAAACAAGATATTTAAACCACATTTTAAGCATAGTGTGTATGGATAGAATCCAATACACATGTAAATAATATATCTATGTTTTTGACGTTAAATCCAAAACTAAGTTTTGTTAAAAACAAAACTTGAAACCACATGAAATAGAATCATCAAAATAATTTTTTAAGCAATATGAACTATCAATGTATGTGAAAGAAATCCAATATACATAAAATCATATAAATGTTTTTTGATTCTATCTATTCATGAAAACGAAAGATTTGTTCTTGAAAATCTAAAACATTTAAACCGAAAACAAATACTATTTTAACTTTTGTGTATGTGTACTTAAGCATATCAAAACTAACTATCCTTATACAAGATCTAAAATTCTAAACTAAACACACCAAAGTCTTCCTATTGATCTCCATCTCCAAGTCGACTCGATCCAAACACGATCCATTAGCTTGACTCCTTTCGAGTGCTAGATGCGACCTTGATGCGCGAGCTCTTGAATCTACATGTGTTAGCTCCAAAACTTGACTTTGAATTTTTTGTTGAAGCTAAACACCTACTAAAATCTTGATCATTATCTAAAACTTATTAAACACAAGTTCATTAGCAAACTAACCTTCATAAGTTAGTACTCATCAAAGCTAAGATGAAGAGCCTCTGGGCCAACAATCGCCCCCTTTTTGATGATGACAAAACTTATGAGGCTATATATGCATCAACTAAGGATAGTCTTCATAGAAGCTCCCCATTAACTCATGCATATGAATAAAACAAATAGATATGCAATGTAAGCTCAAGATACCAACAAGAAACATATATATAAATATATATATAAATATATATATATATATATATATATATATATATATATATATATATATATATATATATATATATATATATATTTGCATAAACAATTAATCAAACATGTATATATAATCACAAATCCTTCTCCTTCTTTTTGTCACTCATCAACAAAGAGATGAAGACAAACAAACAATACCAATACATATTTTTTAAAATTTTTTTGATACCAATAAGAAACAATCAATTGAAAGCAATTAATAGAAAGTGAAAAAATCTTATTATCAATTGAAATGAAACAATCATTTTATCAATTGATACCAAGAGAAAGACATGAAACCAATTGAAAGTAAAAAAACCAATTTTTTTAGATAAATACTAAAATTATTTTGCAATAAAGATACCAAATTGAGAATAATACCAATTAAGATTATTGATATCAATATTGAAATATTAGCATATACCAAAATAAAATATTTTTCATCAAAAAGAGTGAGAGTAAGATACCAATTGAAGATAAAATTAATTAAAAGATAAAATAAGAATTTTTCTCCTTTTATGAAATACCAATAAAAATAATGCATAAGCTTGTATAGAATACCAATTATCATTAAGAACTAAATCAAATCTAGTATGAAATCAATTTGTGCTAAAAATGTATTGACATTGTTAAAAAAGCACAATAAAAAAACATATTGTCACGCCCCGCTTCCCAAAATATGCGCGGAAACGGAGTCGCGACGAGAGTCGGCGACGTATATACGCGAGGAAAATACCCCACGTATACACGCTAAGCCTAAAGTAACCTGAACAAGCTATAAATCTAAACCAAGATCAATCAATAATCACTGCAATATCTCATATAAATATCCACGCATGATATCATATAAAAAACACTTGAATAGAGGGTGAATCTGATATGCATGAATCAAGAAAAAATATAGGAACAGGAATAAAAGAGGTAAGAATACCAGAATAAAAGGGAGAGGACTCAAGCTCCTCGCAATATATATCGTCTCATCGAACACCTGCACAATAGAACAAGCGTCCAATATCTGGACGTGCAAATCCAGGGTCGTCAGAAAGCGACCTGGTGAGTGTGTGTAAAAAGGAGAACTCGTGCATATAAACAGTGTGCATAAAATAATAACAAAATAAACTGCAGTCATAGGATAACCAAATAACATGATAAATAAACAACTGAATAACAATGATATGAATAGGTATGCAGAAAAAGGCAAGTAAAACAACTGTAACAACCAACTGATGTCTAAATATGTAACCTAATATGTCACTAGTCTGATATATAATCTGGTCCTGGTTACAATCATGTGTCTATCATAGTGATATATATATATATACAATCAGGTGATTACGGTCAGTCATAATGCAATAACAGTTTATTATTATTAATTATGTCAGTGAACACCAATTATCACATGTAAAAGACGCATCCCATACTACGCCTACCACACATGCCAATCGAGGTCCTCAGTTATTGAAACTGATCGGTTGGTGACATTATCCATGCTTTAGGTGGGTCCCGTACATACCCGGGACCACGGCCCAGATGCCTGGCGCTGAACCAGGCCCTACCGCCAGGTAGTCAGTAACAGTAACAGTGCTCACAGTATCACTGTGGAACAGTAAACTCACAGTAGCACTGTGGAACAGTAAACAGATGGGATGTCAGTCATCCCCCGGAACCCTGCAGTGGAACCGTAAGTCGGCTGCGAAACCTGTATCCTAGGTCCACCCAAAATACAGACGCTGTCCCCTCCATCAATTTCCCCAATCCCGGTGTAAGTTTTTCAATTTTCATCATTATTCAATTCAGTAAAACAATCAATACCCATGTTACTTATAACACTGGGACGATGTGGTGACAGTAACGATAACAGTATAATAACAGTCAATCAGTAATCGTATACATGGTGAACAATATCAGTAACAGTGAACGGTAACAGTAATCGTGTATACGATGAACAATAGGACTGTACAGGGTGTTACGGTCAAACAATCTTTTCCCAGTAACTTTCAGTAATATGAAATAATACAGTAACAGTCCTGCTACTGCTCAATAAGCAGTCTCAACTAAAGCTAGTCATAATCTCATCCATCCGTACTAAAGAGCTATCAGTAACTGATCCATCAACTTATAGTCTCAATACAATCATCATGAGTCATTAATTATCAGTCCATATCAGCGTAATCCAATACGGTAAACCACCATCTCAATGAATCGATAATTAGTCCTCTCCTCGATACCAATCTGTTCTAATCCTATAACTACCAATAACTGAGATCAAATAATAACTGTTATCAAACTCTAAGATATATATAAAATGTGGTCACCGATATCAATGAAATCACTCTCATAATAACTCTATCTCCATAACTGAATTGATCAGTAAATAAGCATGAAGCACATGGTATATCCTCAAGATCAACTAAGTCAACATACACCACAATCATGTCTGAATAGGAAACATCCTCAAAAACTGAAATCTAGAATAGACCACTTATAAGTCAACATAACTAACTCTTAATTCCAATAGTCACATGATCATTCAGTATCAATTCATATCGAATAATCTGATACAATAACATATTTCAATAATCAAAGCTCAGTCCTCTCACTCCATCAATCTACTCTGATCCTCAAGTCCTCACAAGTTCCCACTTCTATTAAGGTCAATCATAAGATTCCAAAACTCAGCAACATCTCAGATACATGCCTAAGATCTATTAGGTCAAGTCAATCCAACCAATATCTATTCCTCAAAATCATATTCATCCATCTATAGCCAATATCATAGCTCCAGGGTCTAGTCCTCAATCCATAAAAGATCTAAGAATAGCAGGCAGACTAAAGTTAGTCGACTAGGGAGAAGGAGAGAGTCGACTAGGGTAGGGGTTAGTCGACTAACAAGTGTAATAAGTCGACTATAAAAGGGTACTAGTCGACTAACAGGGAAGGCAAGTCGACTAACAGGAGTAATAGCCAGAAACAGAGAGTACATGACCTACAGTACAAAAATATAGTCAACTACAACTAGGATAAGTCGACTAATATAAGATATTAGTCGACTACAAGAATGGCAAGTCGATTATGGTAAGTTATTAGTCGACTATAGGGAATGGGGTAGTCGACTAGGGTTGGTTACAGTCGACAAACAGAGAATCAATAACTATTCTAAATAGAGACCTAGTCTACTATAAGGCTATGGTAAGTCGACTAATAAGGGTATTAGTCGACTAATACCAGGGGCAAGTCGACTAATGTTCTGCAAACCTGATACTGAATTACTCCAACACGCATATCTCTACATTCTATTAAATGTACTCATGCTTCATCATGTAATATCTACAACAATAACCCAAGCACCCAAATAATAAACATAGGGTTCCAACTTAATTAAACACATGCCTAATCATATTCCTATGCATTCAAAGATTGTGAAGAGGAAGGGGATGACAACTCACATTCGTGCTTAATATTCTACATACATGATTATGTACTACATATGCACCACACATTAGATTACACCACACATATGAACAAATCTATGATTACTCAATTGATTAAAGAGAAATATACACTCACATCATGGGGATGTTCTGTGATGACGGTGGATCTCACGGACAACGCCGGTAGCTTGACGGAGGAGTCGACGGGATGCGCCATGGCTGCCAATGAGGGGCGCTGGCCTGCTAGTTTGGACAGTGCGCAGGGGCTTGGGCGGCCTGCAGCAGGCTGCGCTGCCCTGAAGTGCGGCAATGGGGAGATCCGGGCTGTCGCCACTGCTGCTAGACTTCGCCCTGGGGCTGCTGGTGCCAGGGCTCGCTGGTGCTTGCGCTGCGTGATTGGTAGTGAAAAGTGCATTTTTATCATCATATTTACCATCACATTTTCATATTTATTCATTTAATTCTGCACATTTATTAATAATTTGTAATTTATTGTGTGCAGGCCTCGAATTATTATTTTAATAATAAATAAAGCTTAAAGAGCCCAAAAGCCCAGATCCAAGCCCATGTTTGAAGCCCAAGAGTCAAAGTGCAAATATCAGATTGTCAAAGTGCAAATATACAAGGGCTAAAGTTGCAAATATCAAAGATGAGGGAAGGATAGAATTCTACCAAACCCTAAACTCTTGCAGGATGAGCATAAAAGCCAAAGATGAGAAGGAAATTCGTTTAAAAGAGATTGGGAGAATACAAAATCTAGATAACTTGATTTCCAAGTTATATCCATATCCCAATATTAAGAGCCAGGATCATACTTCCAGAAGCAGGTGCCCAGATGGACGGACCAGGAGAGGCCACGCGCCAAAGCGCGTGGCCAGAAGCCACTAAAGTGCCGCAAATCTGCGGCAAAAGCCGCAGAATTGCGGCAATCCGAGCTTATCTCTGGACCAATTTTTGTGGGCTGCTTTATCCGGGACTCTTCTCTCTTCTGCACCTATAAATACCCCCTGCAGTGCAACGTACAGGGTAGTCCAGAGGCAAGCCAAGGGCCAAAAGCTAGGGTTTAGTTTTTAGGTTAGATTTTATTTTCGTTTTTATTTTGTAAATTTTGTAACTGAGAGTGGAGGAAACTTTCATGGAGGATGGAGTCTTCGCTTGTACTGAGGTGACAGCGGTATAAGCCCGCTTATCTTCCATTGTTAATGAAATCCGTTTAAGGTTTGTTTTTGTTATTATTTTATGTTTTTCATCTCTTGTTTATTCTTGTGCTTCTATGTTCCTATTTTCTTTCTTCTATGTGTTCTCTAATGCCTTGTGAACAATGAGACCCAACTGCTTCGAGACTGCCTAGCCAACGAAGATCCCTTGATGGCTTATGGCGATGAACATCCTATACGCCATACTTGCAAGTCTTCCAAGAAAAGGTAAATCATCGCACGGATCAAAGGTAAGCAGGCTGAAGAGGTTTGTACGTGTTATAAGTTTTTCTTTCTTTCCTTCTCTAGTTTAGATCACCATCCACATCTTTTCATATTCTTTCCCACAACTCATTGTAAATACCACTTTTCATTGTAAATATCGTTGTGACTAACAAAATAATTAAAAAAGATAAATTTTTAGGGATAACTTACAAACGCTTCCATCGCTAGTCCCTCCCAGAGGATCACGACCCGCATAGCCCTGCTACCGCGGATTAGTATTGAGCACCTCGCACACCTTTAATTCTCAGATCTAATATTCATATTTTTTGTGCAGGAAAATTCAGTCAACAAATTGGCGCCGTTGCCGGGGAGGGACGGTAAGTTTGTCTTTAAAACAAAAATTTAATTTTTAACTAATTCTTTATTCTTTTCTGTTTGCAGGTTTGGAGAACAGGAAACAGAAACATAGCAGTAGAAGTGGACATATTGCTATTCTGTGTCTCTGCCCTCGAAGGCAGAGCACCAGAACCTACTGTTTTGCCGCAGATCCGCGGCCAGAGCCGCGGAAACGCGGCAACAGTAGAGAACTACTGATTGATATTTTTGCAGGTTGCTGCAAATTGTAAATTCTGTTTACTGCTCTATTTATTTTGTTCTGTGATATACCTGTAAATTGTTAATAATTCAACAGTAAGTTATTGGTTGTTAAAAATAAAAATTTATTAGACGTTTGCATATTAGGCACGTGTCTTTTCAATTATTTTTATTTACTGTTGAAGAGTGCTGGAGGAGCAAGGTACGTACGCATTGCATGTAGAATAGGACTCATCTCTTGGTTGATTTTCTACTTTGAGTGAATCTTATCTATTTATCTTGTACACTTGCACTAATTCATCTTAAGGGCATAACCCATTAACAAGATAAGGTGGGGATTTCATCACCCTTCCTTAGCCCAAAAATTATATCCCAAGCACTCACTAACCCAAGCCTAACTAAAAAAGAGTAGACGTTGGCCCTAGGGACATCTCGGACTCAATAGGAGATTATCCTAAGGGGGAACAGTGCTGGAAGTTGACTCTTGCCAAATCAGTGTCTAAGAAAGGGATTGAGGGCCGAAAGCCCGAAGATTGGTGGTTATTTAATTAAGGAACGTCTTTGACGGAAAACCTCCCACCACTCTTGCCCTGACCTGGCTGATTAACTCGTGGTCAAAGTCTGCACTCGACCTCCCGTGGACAGTCTAACCAGTTAGGAGTCGTCTAGGTCATAAGTCTACCCTAACTTAGGATAGAATTTTTTTCTTTTTGTTTGTTTATTTGTTTGTTTTTTTTCTTTGTTTGTGTTGGTGTGATATGGCATATAATAATAATTCCAATTTTAATCCATATTACACACCTAACTATTATTCGGATATTACCAACCCGTCATATCATAACTTTGACCAATCTAGTGTGCCGGAATGGTCTTATCCGAATGAATATAGCCCACACCCTCCATCTTATGACTATAATTTCCATAATAATTTCAACTCGTCACAGAGTTTATGGGGTTTCGAGTCCCCCGAGTCTAATTCTCGACCAAATTGTCCTCCATATCCATCTAGTCCACATTCTTCCCAAGATTCATACTCAGATCCACCCATTCAGAATAGAAATCCATCTATCTTGGAAATGATGAGTATGAATGAGTCCAAGCAAAAATCACCATCAATCTTAGACATGAAGATGCGTGAGTCCACCGACTCACAACTTCATCACGATTACACTTCATCCTTTCAAGTCCAATCACAACACGATGCACCTATCAACTATGAAGGGATGCTTGCAGCCATGACTCAGGCTAGATTAGCCCGTGATCGTGATATAGATATAATGGTTCAATCTTTATGTTCTCACCGTTCGGCCATTTCTGATATCATTGACCACTCTCGTAGAGCCGACGAACCAAGTTGCTTTGGACAACAAGATTCTACTTCAGTGCCATCATTTGAACTTGCTGAAACTCCAATTGTTGATAATTTGGCAAGTTTTTCCTTTCCTGAAATAGAACTTGAACATGAATATGATCATGATCTCCCACTTGATGATTCAATTTTACTTCCTGATTCAATAATGACTCCAGTGTCTCCACTTGATTTCACTTTTCCCGAGTCAACATTGGATCCTATTCCAATTCATAATGAAATTGAATCACCCATTTTAGATGATCATATTGAACTTGACCAATTGTGCAATTTTGAAAATCCTATGGATAAATTGGCAAGTTCTTTTTATTACATTGAACCCAATGAGATATGCGACCTAGATTCTCACAATCTCTTTACTTCTGAAATTGATTGTACAATTCTGACGGAAGATGTTGACCTTAGTTTTGAAGAATTGTATGGCGATGAGCTAGAATTCCTTAATATTGGAAGTAAAGAGATATCACCCATATTTGGTCACATTCCATTGTGGGAAGAAGATTGTGGACTTGAGTTTCTATTTCTTGACTTGGACCCACTTCCTGAACTTAGCCCGACTCCTGAGCCCTTACTTGATTTGAGCTTCTTCCTTGAGTCGGTATTCGTTCCCGTACCTATAATGTCCAAGTCCATAATTCCATTTTTCATACTCCATTTTGGGACAAGGAGGTTGAGACAATTAACTCTGAAATTTATTATGAAATTTGGAAATTTGATGGGGTGGAAATTCTAAAAAATGATTATACATATATTTTAGAGGGTTATGTAAGGAAAGTTTCTGGTGGGTTCCACTAAATTATCTGTTATCTTGATTGGGCCGTATTTCGTGGACCAATTAGACCACCTCTGGAACCACCACCCTAAGGTAACTTCCGCCTTCCCTTGTTCTGTTTCATGCATATATGCATACATTCATACATTGAGGACAATGCATGAGATAAGTGTGGGGGTGGGCTTTACTAACATACTAACATAAGTAGACACTAACAAAATTTGCTAATAAAAAAAAAAATAAAAAAAAAAATCGTATTAACACATCTAATAGTCAATTAGTTAGGTATGAGGGCCTCAAGAAGCCTTGATACTTACACGAAAGAAAATTAGATGATGTTATAAAAATAATAAAGAGGCATGAGAGTCCAAGTTAAGGAATTGCTAGTAAAAATTCATAAGGATGCATATGATTTTTGGTAGCGAAAAAGACTATATTAGAAATTCAATTTTAATCCTTATCTAAAATGAATAACAATTGACTTTATAAAGACTAAGTTTAAAGAATGAATAAAAATGAGGATCCTAAAACTTATAGACTACTTAGTCTCTTCAATAATAATTCAAATATTTTCTTTTTATGGATTTTGTGGGTGTAATCCGCTGAAAACCCTCACGAGACAACACTCGTCCTCTAGGGTAACCTAGAGGTTTAACGGCTTGTTGCACGTGCTAAGTGCAATCGTGATTCCTACGAAAGTGAGTTAGGTTAGATTAACTTTTCATTTCTTTTTCTTTGTTTTTACTCGAGGACGAGCAAAAAGATAAGTGTGGGGTGTGATTGGTAGTGAAAAGTGCATTTTTATCACCATATTTACCATCACATTTTCATATTTATTCATTTAATTCTGCACATTTATTAATAATTTGTAATTTATTGTGTGCAGGCCTCGAATTATTATTTTAATAATAAATAAATCTTAAAGAGCCCAAAAGCCCAGATCCAAGCCCATGTTTGAAGCCCAAGAGTCAAAGTGCAAATATCAGATTGTCAAAGTGCAAATATACAAGGGCTAAAGTTGCAAATATCAAAGATGAGGGAAGGATAGAATTCTACCAAACTCTAAACTCTTGCAGGATGAGCATAAAAGCCAAAGATGAGAAGGAAATTCGTTTAAAAGAGATTGGGAGAATACAAAATCTAGATAACTTGATTTTCAAGTTATATCCATATCCCAATATTAAGAGCCAGGATCATACTTCCAGAAGCAGGCGCCCAGATGGACGGACCAGGAGAGGCCACGCGCCAAAGCGCGTGGCCAGAAGCCACTAAAGTGCCGCAAATCTGCGGCAAAAGCCGCAGAATTGCGGCAATCCGAGCTTATCTCTGGACCAATTTTTGTGGGCTGCTTTATCCGGGACTCTTCTCTCTTCTGCACCTATAAATACCCCCTGCAGTGCAACGTACAGGGTAGTCCAGAGGCAAGCCAAGGGCCAAAAGCTAGGGTTTAGTTTTTAGGTTAGATTTTATTTTCGTTTTTATTTTGTAAATTTTGTAACTGAGAGTGGAGGAAACTTTCATGGAGGATGGAGTCTTCGCTTGTACTGAGGTGACAGCGGTATAAGCCCGCTTATCTTCCATTGTTAATGAAATCCGTTTAAGGTTCGTTTTTGTTATTATTTTATGTTTTTCATCTCTTGTTTATTCTTGTGCTTCTATGTTCCTATTTTCTTTCTTCTATGTGTTCTCTAATGCCTTGTGAACAATGAGACCCAACTGCTTCGAGACTGCCTAGCCAACGAAGATCCCTTTATGGCGTATAGGATGTTCATCGCCATAAGCCATCAAGGGATCTTCGTTGGCTAGGCAGTCTCGAAGCAGTTGGGTCTCATTGTTCACAAGGCATTAGAGAACACATAGAAGAAGAAAATAGGAACATAGAAGCACAAGAATAAACAAGAGATAAAAAACATAAAATAATAACAAAAACGAACCTTAAACGGATTTCATTAACAATGGAAGATAAGCGGGCTTATACCGCTGTCACCTCAGTACAAGCGAAGACTCCATCCTCCATGAAAGTTTCCTCCACTCTCAGTTACAAAATTTACAAAATAAAAACGAAAATAAAATCTAACCTAAAAACTAAACCCTAGCTTTTGGCCCTGGCTTGCCTCTGGACTACCCTGTACGTTGCACTGCAGGGGGTATTTATAGGTGCAGAAGAGAGAAGAGTCCCGGATAAAGCAGCCCACAAAAATTGGTCCAGAGATAAGCTCGGATTGCCGCAATTCTGTGGCTTTTGCCGCAGATTTGCGGCACTTTAGTGGCTCCTGGCCACGCGCTTTGGCGCGTGGCCTCTCCTGGTCCGTCCATCTGGGCGCCTGCTTCTGGAAGTATGATCCTGGCTCTTAATATTGGGATATGGATATAACTTGGAAATCAAGTTATCTAGATTTTGTATTCTCCCAATCTCTTTTAAACGAATTTCCTTCTCATCTTTGGCTTTTATGCTCATCCTGCAAGAGTTTAGGGTTTGGTAGAATTCTATCCTTCCCTCATCTTTGATATTTGCAACTTTAGCCCTTGTATATTTGCACTTTGACAATCTGATATTTGCACTTTGACTCTTGGGCTTCAAACATGGGCTTGGATCTGGGCTTTTGGGCTCTTTAAGCTTTATTTATTATTAAAATAATAATTCGAGGCCTGCACACAATAAATTACAAATTATTAATAAATGTGCAGAATTAAATGAATAAATATGAAAATGTGATGGTAATATGGTGATAAAAATGCACTTTTCACTACCAATCACACCCCCACACTTATCTTTTTGCTCGTCCTCGAGTAAAAACAAAGAAAAAGAAATGAAAAGTTAATCTAACCTAACTCACTTTCGTAGGAATCACGATTGCACTTAGCACGTGCAACAAGCCGTTAAACCTCTAGGTTACCCTAGAGGACGAGTGTTGTCTCGTGAGGGTTTTCAGCGGATTACACCCACAAAATCCATAAAAAGAAAATATTTGAATTATTATTGAAGAGACTAAGTAGTCTATAAGTTTTAGGATCCTCATTTTTATTCATTCTTTAAACTTAGTCTTTATAAAGTCAATTGTTATTCATTTTAGGTAAGGATTAAATTGAATTTCTAATATAGTCTTTTTCGTTACCAAAAATCATATGCATCCTTATGAATTTTTACTAGCAATTCCTTAACTTGGACTCTCATGCCTCTTTATTATTTTTATAACATCATCTAATTTTCTTTCGTGTAAGTATCAAAGCTTCTTGAGGCCCTCATACCTAACTAATTGACTATTAGATGTGTTAATACAATTTTTTTTTTGGCATGTATAACTCATCTAATTTTCTTTCGTATAAGTATCAAGGCTTCTTGAGGCCCTCATACCTAACTAATTGACTAATAGATGTGTTAATACATGTATAATATTTCTCAGTTTTCTTAGGCTTTCTAATCCACCCATGTAGCGAACTTAAAGTCGGTGGCTCCCAAACCGGTCGGCTTTAGGGCACCAGGTGAGAAAACACCCCGCGGACTCAAATTCGAGTGAACTAGGCCACAAAACTAAGGACTTTATTTTATTTAGAACTCACCTTTAGGCATGAATACTTATGCTTCTTGAGGCACATGTATCAGCTTAATTGGTGATTTTTTATATTTTTTTTCGTTTTTTTTTTATGAGGCACAAGGTCTTTGTCTTAGAATCCTCGATATGCATTAGGTATGCAAATTTCATTAAGATAAAAATTAAGACTAACTAATTATTCAATTTCTCCTCCTATACCTAAAAATTAAACAATTTATTTATTTTGACCAAGTTTTTAGAAATCCTAATCATGATTTTCCTAATCCTTAAAACTAACTTAGATTTCTTTCAAAAAAATAAGTCAAAATATTTCCTTTTTATAACTATACGCCATACTTGCAAGTCTTCCAAGAAAAGGTAAATCATCGCACGGATCAAAGGTAAGCAGGCTGAAGAGGTTTGTACGTGTTATAAGTTTTTCTTTCTTTCCTTCTCTAGTTTAGATCACCATCCACATCTTTCCATATTCTTTCCCACAACTCATTGTAAATACCACTTTTCATTGTAAATATCGTTGTGACTAACAAAATAATTAAAAAAGATAAATTTTTAGGGATAACTTACAAACGCTTCCATCGCTAGTCCCTCCCAGAGGATCACGACCCGCATAGCCCTGCTACCGCGGATTAGTATTGAGCACCTCGCACACCTTTAATTCTCAGATCTAATATTCATATTTTTTGTGCAGGAAAATTCAGTCAACACTGCGCTGGATCTGCAAGTGCAGATCAGAGGGGGAGGAGGCCGGCTGTGCTGGTCTGAAGCGGGGCGGCCTGGGCTACTGCTGCCCTGCTAGATCTGCTTGGGGCTGGACGGTCAAGGGAGGTTGGATGGAGGGTGATCCGGCCAAGGAGGGTGCTGCCAACAGGGAAGGGGGAGCTACCAAGGGTTTGGTTGCAATCGACCATGGGGTGAGGGCCTGGTTGTGCGCGCTCGGCAGGGGGAAAGCTGTTGGCACTGCTGCCAGCAAGGGAAAGGGGCGGCCATGGGCTGCCGGCCAAGGGGAGAGACCGGATGGGGGTGTTGCGTGGGTGGAGGAGTTGGATGCGGGTGTTGGTGGGATTTGAGAATCTAAATCAGTTAGGATTAGTATATAGATAGGTTAGTTAGGATTTGATCTTGTGGTTAGGATTTGGGATCATGGGTTAACGGTTTTCGGATCATGGGGATTAGGTTATGAATGCTAATGGGTAATGGGTCCGGTATAGGATTAGAAGTAGAGAAAAATACAAGGGAAAGAAATGAAAGGAGAAGGAAAATTGCTTGAAAAAACACACATGAAAAATATAAATAATGATATCAATAGTAATAATAATGACAACACCTCAATACAATATCAAGTAAATAATTAATAATAATATAGATATTAATAACAACGAGTAATAATAAGTCACATGATAATTAATGATTAATAAATACATGTACATATTAAAATACCAGTATATTTTATTTAAATACAGTACCTAAAAAATAGGGATATTACACATATATGTATGTATGACAATATAACATTAATTTAGATGTGATTCACACATATAGAGCCTGTTTGGTTGTCATAACTGGCCGTAATTCGTAAGTCATAATTGGTAAAGATATTTACAGTTATAAATGAGTTACATGCATGTAAACTTTATGGTGTTTGGTTGGTAATATAAAGTTGTAAGTGAAAAAGTGTATTGTGTTTTACGGTATTTGGTTGTCGTAATGTGTAAATCGTAAGTGAAAAAGTTAACCACAAAATTAACTATTTGGTGATTTAAAAAGTTTTAGTATTGCAAATAAATATTAAAAATGCTAAATATTAAAAAAAGTAATATTAACATAAAAAAATAATACAAATTTGCGTGACCACAAAATTAACTGTAACTGGGCTGTAAGTGAGTGGTAATTGGGTTGCAAGTGAGTGGTAATTGGGTTGTGTAAGTCTTTTACGAATTACGGTCCAAACAAACGCCATAGTTGTAACTGGGTTGTAAGTCATTTACGAATTACGGACTTTTGCGCGAAACAAACGGCCCCATAGAAATCAAATATGAGTATACAAAAATGAATTTTCATTAAAATCATGTATAACTCATACTACCACCCTATTCATGCGCATATTTGAAAAATATTCATTAAGAGCATAGATAGTATGGTCGCCCATCCAACCACCCTTAAAAGGTAGGGGTTTTCAAAAATATGATTTGAAGATTATTTTAGCACATTTTTAAAAATACTACCAAATTGAAGAATAAAGACTAGTTTAAAGATATTTTGAAAACTAGTACTCAATCCTTCAAGTAAGAAATAAAACAAATATATATTTCATAATATATGAAAATTACATGAGAATTGTCACTCAAAAATCTATAAATCACATATAGGCTCATGGATCAAAACCATGAGTAAATAAAAGTTATATAGAGTGTACAAGAGTCATACAAGAAACATATACATGAAAATGAAACAATGAAGCTTAATCAAAATTTCTTTTTCATAAGCATGAAAATCATCAAAACTAAAATTTTCATCAAAATTAAACAAGCTTCACGGTATATATATGTCTTGTCGAAACTGAAAATATACATGCATATCCAAAATATAAACGAGTCTATAATAGAATATTGCATGAAGGCAAGTGACTCTAAGATAGACATGTATATCTAATAGTTTTGGACAAAATTAATATATACATGAAGCAAACATATTTTTATGAAAATATGTACAAAAATAGAGAATACAAGTAAAAATGTAAGAATCATCAAAACTAAGTTATATAAGTACAAGTAATGAGTACAATTGAGTAATGAAACACAAACATATGATAATCAAGTGTAGCTCACTAATTGTACAACTATAAACACAAATTTTAATAAAAACTACATCTAAACAAGTAATCAAAATATGAAACATAAAAATAGAAATAAATATGATCATTATGCTAAATGCACATGTTTTAAAATTAGGATATACATAGTAGTTAAACTATAGTAAGAACACAAAAATTTGAATCTATATGAATATGAGTGTATCTCAAAGATTATTTATGTATATCACATGACTTATTAACATTGCATTTAACATCATAAGTATTAAAGCCATAACATGCTAAAAATCATCAATAAAAGCATGTAAACATAAAATAGGAGTTAGAGATAGTTATCAAAACTAAATGGACTAGTCTCTAGGTCTCTAAACCATGGTGGTTCTGTCACCAAAACTTCCTTGAAAGTGATGCATCCATAAATATGATCTTTTAGCTCGGATAGCATCCACCATCAAGGCATCAATACTCTCATATCGTGTGAGAGCCCACACCTGCATCAAATATGATAGGGGTAGATTTTGGTACCCATATCATTTTGGGTCAATAGGGGTTAGCACATTTCCTAACCCAAACAAACTTATTTGCAAAATTTGAAATATTTTTCCTATCATAACAAAATTTTGCTAGGTGGTTCATACATTCACAATGTGTACAAGTGTACACATGAGCATACATGGTCTTATGTGTGTGTACATGAGAAGCATGTGTATGCCATGATTTGTGTGTATGTATATGTGGAGCATGTTTCTTCTGAAATATGGATTCCAACCGTGTGTGTCATAGCACATTAGCTCAAAGTGGAGCATAAATAATCTACATTCTTCAAAATACATATATCATTTTCAATGGAAGAAGATGTGGAGCAAGTAATATATTTATCAATAGAAGATGAATTTATAATAGCATGACAAATATGGGAAGCAAAATCATTTTTCTAAGAAATATTTCTTTGAAATACATTCTAATTCCTTTGAAATCAAAACAATCTTATTTTTAAGGAATCATTTTATTTTACAACAAAATCAAGTTTTGAAGATAAAACATCATTTTTCTTTAAACAATATCAAAATCATATTTATTCTTTAGAATTCATTTTCTTTTAAAGCAAGATCGAGTTGAATTTTCAATGAGTCCCTTTCATTGATAACTTCTACCTTTTCTTGTAAAACCAAATCGAGTTTTGAAAACAAAGTCTCATTTTCTTTCTTTAAATCAAAAATCATTGTTTTCAAAGCTTTATACTTTTCAACAAGTTTTCACAAATATTGAAAGTTCTTCATTTTCAAAACTTTATTCCCGTAAAATTTCGAATCTATATTGACTCCGGTATTCTTACCCAATTTGGACTAATTTTCTGAGCCAACATTTATTCCCTACCCATAGATTTAGAAATTGAATCACTAATTTTGTATAGTCACATTCCATTGATGGGAAAAGATTATGAATATCAATTCTTAGACTTGGACTCAATGCTTGAATCCAAACTAACTCTCGAACCCAAAGTTGATTTTTCCAAGTTAGTATTGGTTCCTGAACCTATCATTCTTGAGTCAAGTCAACCATTCCACCAAGTCACATTCTTTTTTTGGATATAGGTATAGACCATGATGATTCTGTGATGATTTTTCAGGACTGATCATGTAAAGGAAGTAAATTTCACGATAGGATCTTTCATGATCTTATTCATATTGGGGAATCTAAATATGTAAATAGAAAAGAGGTCAATAAAGGTGGATTCTGTAAATCACCATATTATCTTGATTGGGTAGCAACGCTTGACCCATTCAGACCACCACCGGAACCACCACCTTTAGGTAATATTTTCCTTCCCCTTCTTTTTTTTCTTACATCTATGCATTAATTCATACATTGAGGACAATGTATGAGATAAGTGTGGGGGAAGGTTCTAACATAACTTAGGTTTTCTTTTTATTATTAAAAAAATTATTAACATTTTCTTTACTTTTAAAAACTTTTTGAAAATAGAAACAATATTTTGACATATTTTTTGTAAGAAATTAAGTCAATTTTAAGGAATAGGAGAATCATAATTAGAATTTCTTATACTTGGTCAAAATAAGATTATTTGTTTGATTTCTAAGGTTAGAAAGAAAATTTGTGAAAGTAATTTAGTCTTGATCTTTACCTTGAAGAAATATGCACACCTTATACACTTACACGCTTAGGGATTAAAAACAAAGATTCTTATGTCTTATAAAAAAGAAAAATATATGTATGTATATCTATGAAAAGTAAACAAAGCTAATTATTGATTAGCTAGGTGCTTTGGCCTAAGAAAGCCTTGGTATTTATGTAAAAGACAATTAGATAAGTTTAAAAAAATATATATATAAATCCTCTGATTAAGCTGGGTATTTGTGCCTCATGAAGCATAAGTATTCACGTCTAAAAGGGGTAAATTTTATAAATAAAAACCCTTAGTTTTGTGGCCTTGTCTGGTCGAGTGTTTATGTCCTTAGGGGTGTTTTCTCACCCGGTGCCCTAAGACTGTCTGGTTGGGTGTCACTGACTAAAAGCCCGTTACATGAGTAGATTAGGAAGCCTAATGGACTTGAGGAATAAATATCACCAAAAATAAATATAAATAAGGCATAGGAATTAGAGTTAAAGAATCCTTAGTCAAAATTTCACTATCACGAAGGTGCATTTGACTTAAGGTAAAGTAATAGACTAGATGAAAAATACAGTTTGACTCCTTGCCTTGATTGATAACAAGTTTTTGAATAAAGACTAAGTTTAGGAATGAAAAGTTAAGTTTTTCTATAACTTATTGATTACTTAATTCTTACAATAATACTTCAAATATTTTTCTCTTTCAAAATGTGTTTTCAAAATATTAGTACTTTGTTTCTCTTTCTTTATGGATTTTATGGGTGTAATCTACTGAAAACCCTCACGAGACAAAGCTCGTCGTCTAGGGAAAACCTAGAGGTTTAACGGCTTGTTGCATATGCTCAGTGCAATCGCGTAACCTGTGAAAGTGGTCTAATAATTTTGATTCAGTTTTGTTGTTTTGCTTGAGGACGAGCAAAAGATAGGTGTGGGGGTGTGATTGCACATATTTATTACATTATTCTTTATTATATTTTCATATTTATTATATAATAAATCGCTAAATTTTTTGTCTTAAATGTCTATTTTGTAGAAGATAATCATGGGGAGAAAGAGGATAAAATCAAATAAATATCAGTTAAATTTAGATTTAATGAGATCTATTTGGTTAGAGGAAGATGATCCCAAATTCAATTGGTTAAATTCAATTTTTGGTGAATCAAGTGATTAAATCTAAAGATCAACTGATGATAACGTCAAATACAGAGTCCAAATACAAACGGATAAATGGATAGAGAGAGGATCAACGGACGAGATGAAGCAAATTTGACTCAGATTCTGACTAGATATATTTTAGTATTTGAATCATAACTTTCGCTAGTAAAATTCAAATCTAATGATTCAAGATGATCCGGAAAGAAGACTTAAAGGGATACAACTCTTAAGTTGATTACTATTTCGAATTCTATCATTTTATAAGTTATATTTAGTAATCAACACGCCAACAAGCTGCAGATCAGAATTGAATATCCATATCAAATCAAGTTTGGAGATAAGGGGAGGATTCAAATTCAAAGATATCCAGCTTCCCCTATCTTCATACTCCTCTATCATCTGCTTTTCTCCTATAAATACCTGTAATCTCAAAGGCAAAGGGGGACGACCAAGCAGAGAGTAGAATTTAGGCTAATTTGTAATTGTAACTTAGGTTTTTTATTTTCTTTATGTAACTGAGAGGAGATGATACTTTCATGGAGGAATGAGAGCAAGCTTTTACTGAAGGTGATACCAGTATAAGTGATCTTTTCTTCTATTGTTATTGAATTGAATCGAGATTTCTTTTTCTTCTTTACTCTTTGTTTTCATTTACTTCCCTCTTCTGTGTTTATGGATCCAAATGAAACTGATAGCCTCGAAGTTGCCTTGCCCTTGGTAGTGTCGTTAATGGCTTATGGTGATGGATATCCATTTCTATGGTAGTGTAGCTTGTCCCTTCAATTCATAGTGTAATATGGGAATGGCCAAGATCCTATTTGTCACACTTCGCTTGCCTTCAAGCAAATGTACATTGTCGATACAGGTCAAAGGTAATCAGGTGCCGAAAAGGTAAGTAATTTTTTAGGTTTTAGTTTTCTTTTCTTTTAATTTTAGTGCAAATTATCAACACCACAATCTTTTAAATCTCTTTCAATCTTTTCAATTTCTTTGTACATATCCACTTTCATTTTCTCCACCTTCTCTATCTACCACTTTCTTTCTAACTTAACTTTAACTCTTTTCTCTTTTTCTTTACAAGAACTAAAAGAAGAACTTTAACCATTCTTTGTAACCTAAAAGAGAACTTACTAAAAAGCTTCCATCGCTAGTCCCTCCTTGTGGATCACGACCCGCATAGCCACTTGCTATAGCCGTAGAATTGATCACCTTTCATAACTATTTTAAAAGTTTTGAAATTCTGTATTCTCATGTGGAGGTTCTATCTCAATCATATTTGGCGCCGGTGCTAGGGAGGGACGGTAAGTTATTCTCTTTTTTAGATTTATATTTTTGGTTAACTTTCTTCTTTGTTCTTGGTGTACAGATTTAACAACAAGAATTTTTTGCTGCAATGGACATATAAGTGGCTCTGGACTCTGCTCAAGAAAGCAGAGCCCAGAAGCCCTCAGATTTGCTACATTCCTGTGACAATCTGAGTGTATTACTAACATGTATTTTTACGGGTTGGCTGAATTGCAAAGGTAAAATTTTGTAGCAATTTATTTTCTTATTTATCTCACTATACTTACTTTCTAACCTCAACAGTAAAATGATGTTTATTAAATGCTAAAAACTGTTTAGACTTGCATTTAGGCACGTGTCTAATTCGTTTACATTTTATATTACTATTGAAGAGTGCTGGAACAAAAGGTACGTATGCATAGCATATAGTTTAGGAAATATTCTTGGTGATATTTGCTTGTGAATGTTACTTTTCTATATCTTGCACACTTTACGCAATCAATCTTAAGGGCTTGTCCTATAAATATGATAAGATGGGGAAGTCATTACCCTCCCTTAGCCCACAAACTATCTCCTCACTCACTAACTCAAGCCTAACTGAAACTAAGTAGACGTTGGCCCTAGGGACATCTCAGACTCAAATAGGAGACTGACCTAAGGGGAAGTTGATTTGAATTTAACTCTTACCAAATCGGTGTCTAAGTTTGGGGATTGAGGGGCGAAACCCCGAAGGCTGGTGGTTTGACATAATTAGGCCCGTTGCTTTAAGCACAGATACCTCTCACCAATCTTGCCCCTACTTGGCTGATTAACTTGTGGTCAGATTCGACAATATACCCCCCGTGGATAGTCTAACCAATTAGGAGTCGTCTAGGTCTAAGGTCTACCCTAACTTAGGCTAGATTTTTTCCTTTTCTTTTTATTTATTTGCTTATAGGTTTGTTTTTCTTTGTTTATAGACATTTCTTGTGTGATATGGCTTATAACAATAATTTTTCTAATTTTAATGGTAATCCATGTTACACCCCGACCTTTTTTTCGGATATTACTAACCCGACATATCATAACTTTAACAACCTAGTGTGCCGGATTGGTCTTATCTAAATCATTATTACATGCCCCAGTCCTAATACTATGAACATGACTGGAATATCATCACTACTCTTCACATAGTCAATGGGGATACAACTCCCCCGAGTCATATTATCAACTACCCTACCAACATCCAGCTTCATATACTCCTTCTCCCGAACAACCATTAGAAGAATCAATTGACTGGGAAAAGAGGATAGAAGCTTTAGATGAGCTTGAGCGACGAATTCAAATTTTAGAAGACTCAAAATTCTGTCAAAATTTTCAAGTCACCCGTCACAAGTCAATGCGCCATTCTCGAAAACAGCCACAAGAAGCTCCTCAGGCTCCACCAGAGCCCGAAAAGGATGAGCAGGCCCACAGAACCTTACTCTATTTTTCAAGGAGAACATGCCAACTTAGAAAAGGGTATCAAAATCATGATTCAATGCCAAAATGATCCACTCGATATGATAGAAGTAAAAATTAGTAGATTGGAGAACATGCGTAGGAATAAGAAAACTCTCCCTATTAAATCTTTGACTATTCCCAACACTTCTAGCCATATTGATGAAAACTAAGAATCATGATATCTTGAAGACTTTGTCCAAGATTTAGTTTCACCACAAAGCCTTGAACTTGACCAATATTAACCCATTGACTAATTGGCAAGTTTTCATTTTAATGAGATTGAACTTTATCATGAATGTGAACCTGATCCCCAACTTTGTGATTCACTTTCCATCTTCGAATCTATATTGACTACGGTCTTCTTACCTGATTTGGACTAATTTTCTGAGCCAACATATATTCCTGTACCCATAGATTTAGAAATTGAATTATTAATTTTGAATAGTCACATTCCATTGATGGGAAAAGAATGTGAATATCAATTCTTGGACTTGGACTCAACGCTTGAACCAAAACTAACTCTCAAACCCAAAGTTGATTTTTTCGAGTTAGTATTGGTCCCTGAACCTATCATTCTTGAGTCCAAGTCAACCATTCCATCAACTCACATTCTTTTGTTGGACATAGGTATAGACCATGATGACTCCGTGATGATTTCCAGGACTGATCGTGTAAAGGGAGTAAGTTTCACAATAGGATCTTTCATGATCCTTTTCATATTGGGGAATCTAAATATGTAAATAGAAAAGAGGTTAATAAAGGTGGATTCCATGAACTACCATATTATCTTGATTGGGTAGCAACGCTTGACCCAATCAGACTACCATCAGAATTACCACCTTAAGGTAATATTTTCCTTCCCCTTCTTTTTTTTCATGCATCTATGCATTAATTCATACATTGAGGACAATGTATGAGATAGGTGTGGGGGAGGGTACTTAGATTTTCTTTTTATTATTAAAAAAATTATTAACATTTTCTTTACTTTTAAAAATTTTTTGAAAATAGAAACAATATTTTGACATATTTTTTGTAAGAAATTAAGTCAATTTTAAGGAATAAGAGAATCATAATTAGAATTTCTTATACTTGGTTAAAATAAGATTATTTGTTTGATTTCTAAGGTTAGAAAGAAAATTTGTAAAAGTAATTTAGTCTTGATCTTTACCTTGAAGAAATATGCACACATTATATACTTACACGCTTAGGGATAAAAAATAAAGATTCTTATGTCTTATAAAAAAAAGAAAAAAATATATGTATATCTATGAAAAGTAAACAAATCTAATTATTGATTAGCTAGGTGTTTTGGCCTAAGAAAGCCTTGGTATTTATGCAAAAGACAATTAGATAATTTTGAAAAAAATATATATATAAATCCTCTAATTAAGCTGCGTATTTGTACCTCATGAAGCATAAGTATTCACGCCTAAAAGGGGTACATTTATAAATAAAAACCCTTAGTTTTGTGGCCTTGTCTGTTCGAGTGTTTAAGTCCTTAGCGGTGTTTTCTCACCTAGAGCCTTAAGGCTGTCTGGTTGGGTGTTACTGACTAAAAGCTCGTTATATGGGGAGATTAGGGAGCCTAATGGAATTGAAGAATAAATACCACCAAAAATAAATATAAATAAGACATAGGAATTAGAGTTAAAGAACCCTTAATTAAAATTTCACGATCACGAAGGTGCATATGACTTAGGACAAAGTAATAGACTAGATGAAAAATACAGTTTAACTCCTTACCTTGATTGATAACAAGTTTTTGAATGAAGACTAAGTTTAGGAATGAAAAGTTCAGTTTTCTTATAACTTATAGATTTATTAATTCTTACAATAATACTTCAAATACTTTTCTCTTTCAAAATGTGTTTTCAAAATACTAATACTTTGTTTCTCTTTCTTTATGGATTCTGTGGGTGAAATCTACTGAAAACTCTCACGAGACAAAACTCATCCTCTAGGGGAAACCTAGAGGTTTAACGGCTTGTTGCACATGCTCAGTGCAATCACGTAACCTACAAAAGTGATTTAATAATCTTTGATTTAGTTTTGTTGTTTTACTCGAGGACGAGCAAAAGATAGGTGTGGAGGTGTAATTGCACATATTTATTGCATTATTCTTTATTACATTTTCATATTTATCATATAATAAATCTGCTAAATTTCTTATCTTAAATGTCTATTTTGTAGAAGATAATCATGGGGAGAAAGAGGATAAAATCAAATAAATATCAGTTAAATTCAGATTTAACCAGATCTATTTGGTTAGAGGAGGATGATCCCAAATCCAATTGGTTAAATTCAGTTTTTAGTAAATCAAGTGGTTAAATCTAAAGATCAACCGATAATAATGTCAAATACATAGTCCAAATACAAAGAGATAAATGGATAGAGAGAGAATCAACGGATGAGATGAAGCAAATTTGGACTCAGATTCTGACTAGATATATTTTAATATTTGAATCATAACATTCGCTACTAAAATTCAAATCTAATTATTCAAGATGATCCAAAAAGAAGATTTAAAGGGTTACAACTCTTAAGTTGATCACTATTTCGAATTCTGTCATTTGATAAGTTATTATTCAACAATCAATACGCCAATAAGCTGCAGATCAGAACTGAATATTCATATCAAATCAAGTTTAGAATAAGAGGAGGATTCAAATTCAGAAATATCCAGCTTCCCCTATCTTTATACTCCTCTAACCTCTGCTTTTCTCCTATAAATACCTGCAATCTTAAAGGCAAAGGGGGACGACCAAGCAGAGAGTAAAATTTAGGGTAATTTGTAGTTTGTAACTTAGGTTTTTTATTTTCATGTAATTTTTATTTCTTTATGTAACCGAGAGAAGAGGATACTTTCATGGAGGAATAAGAGCAAGCTTGTATTGAAGGTGACACCAGTATAAGTGATCTTTTCTTCAAGCAAAGGTACATCGTCGATACGGGTCAAAGGTAAGCAAGCGCCGAAGAGGTAAGTAACTTTTCAAGGTTTTAGTCGTCTTTTCTTTTAATTTTAGTGTAAATTACCAACACCACAATCTTCCAAATTTCTTTGTACATATCCACTTTCATTTTCTTCACCTTCTCTATCTACCACTTTCTTCCTAACTTAACTTTAACTCTTTTTATCTTTTTCTATACAAGAACTGAAAGAAGAACTTTAACCATTCTTTGTAACCTAAAAGAGAACTTACTAAAAAGTTTACATCGCTAGTCTCTCCTTATGGATCACGACTCGCATAGCTACTTGCTATAGCGGTAGAATTCAACCACCTTACACTACTGTTTTAAAAGTTCTAAAATTATGTATTCTCGTATGCAGATTCTATCTCAATCAAAATCTAAGTTGTTAAATCCCTATACAATCTCATAAAATCCACAAAAATAAGTTCATATAAATATTTGAAGAAAAAATATATGTGACTAAAATTCAACACATATTATAAACAATTTGAACTATTTTGAGGCTTAGAAATTTAGCTTTAAACTGAAAATCGTATTTTTCGAAAACTCGATTTTGAAATGGAAACACTTTTTCTCTAAAACTTGTTCAAATATAAAAACAAGATATTTAAACCACATTTTAAGCATAGTGTGTATGGATAGAATCCACTATACATGTAAATGATATAACTATGTTTTTGACGTTAAATTCAAAACTAAGATTTGTTAAAAAAAAACTTGAAACCACATAAAATAGAATCATCAAACAAAGTTTTAAAGCAATATGAACTATCAATGAATGTGGAAGAAATCCAACATATATAAAACCATGTAAACTTCTTTTGATTCTATTTATTCATGAAAATGAAAGATATGTTCTTGAAAATTCAAAACGGTTAAACCGAAAATCAAAAACTATTTTAACTTGTGTGTGTGTACTTGACCTTATCAAAAACAAATATCCTTGCATAAGATCTAAAACTCTAAACTAAACAAACTGAAGTCTTCTTGTCGATCTCCATCTCCAAGAAAACTCGATCCACACACGATATATGAGCTTGACTCCTTCCGAGTGCTAGATGTGATCTTGACATGCGAGCACTTGAATATACACGTGTTAGCTCCAAAACTTGACTTTGAATCCTTTATTGAAGCAAAACACCTACTAAGATCTTGATCAATATCTGAAATTATTAAACACAAGATCATTTGCAAACTAACCTTTATAAGTTAGTCATCATCAAAACTAGGTAATGGGCCTCTGGGCCAACACTAACGTGTTATTCCATTTCTCAACATTCAATTTAATTTCAGAGCACGAAATTTAAGCTATTTACCTGATTGGTCCATTGTGGGCTGGAAAATTCCAATTTGCAATTATCATCCACGTTTCTTCCTATCTGACAGATTTGGCTCCATGGTGTGGAAGTTAATCCTGATGCAAATTTCCAGCTCGATTTTACATTTCCTTGCTTGTGGTGGTATGAATCAAGTGTTCGTCATTCACGACGAGAGGTGAGAACCACCCCCTCCTGCAGGTTTGCCCCTTTGCTTGAAGTCTTTTCTCTCATCTTCATCTTTTTCTGAGCTATCCATGGCAGTTTTTTCTTTGAGACACGAATGTTGGCCCAAGAGGTTACACTCTCCAATTGTTTTGTGTTTTGATGATGACAAACCAAATATGAGCTATTTGGTACTAACAAGTTTGTTAAGATAAGTTTCAGGTTTGTACCATGTTTAGAGACCATTCGCTTAGCTATTGCAAGAACTTCTAAGTTTCACAAATCAAGGAAGGCAAATTGCACATCAAGGAAGGATCATAGAAGAGAAGGCACTAGCAAGGCATTGGATGGCTCAAAGACTTGAAGATTGCACAAGAAGTCTTCATGTAATTTGTTTTTCAGTTTATAGTTTGTTAAAGAATAGTGGATAGGTTTGAAGCTCTATCACACACGTTTTTGCGCACATGCTCATTCCAAAATAATTTCCTATAAATTATACAAAAATATTTTGCATACAAGATTTTGCCTACAGATATATATTTATGTTTTATACTAATCCCTGTTCAAAAGTATTTTTGTTAAAATCAAAATCCTCTTTGTTTTCTTTTTAAAATTGACTTTTTGACCTGATCCGGTCGACCGGGCCGGTCGACCGAGTCTGTGTCAGTCTGGTCCGGTCGACCGGACCAGTCGACCGAAGTCCTGGCAGAGGCACGTATCCGTGTGCACGTCTGTCGGTCGACCGGTGCGGTCGACCGGACTATTATTTTTGCTCACAGGTTTTATCGGTCGACTGGGTCGGTCGACCGCTTGTCTGTAACGGTCAAATTTTTATACTACCGGTCGACCGGCCCGGTCGACCGATCCGACCGTTTGAACAGTAACGGGCAGATTTTTAAGAGCTGTTTATTTTTGTCTTTTGTGTTTAAAAATTCGTTTAAGGATATATTTTGATCTAATTACCTCCTAAACATCAATAAATATGTTTTATCCCTTAACCCTAGCCCTCTCCTATAAATAGGGGTGTTTGGGGAGAGATTGGTCACAACAACAATCTTTGCAAAAATTCAAAAGTTTAAGGCTTTCAAAGTTCTTGGTTTTGTGCTAAATTCTCTCAATTTTCTGAAGGGTTTTCAAAAGTTTTTCTCTGATTTCAAATTTCTTTTCCTTACACACAAAAGAGCTTCATTCCTACTCAATATTCTCTAAGGACCTTTATAAGGGAAGAGATTTTTGAAAGAGAGAGTTTGTGGTCTTTTGACTACCAAGATAATTACTTGTTCTTGAGATTGTAGGAGTTGGGTACTCCATTGTAATTGTTCTTTGTGATAGTGGAAGTAGCTAGAATCCTTCTGGGGAAGGCGGGAGTAGAGCTGGGTGCTCGAACCTCGATAACATATCCTTGTGTTTGCGATTGGTTTACATTCTTGCAATCCTTACTCTATTTTGCTTGCACTTATTACTTGCTCATCATATTCATTGTCATACTTACTTGCTTGCATTCATCTTGTGATTGTTGTAGCTTTAAATTTTTAATTTGCCCCATGATTAGCATTGTCACCTATTCACCCCCCCCCTCTAGGTGACTTTTCAATTGGTATCAGAGCTTGGACTCTAGGTTTGGCTTAACATCCATAGAGAGATCCTTAAAATATTGCTAATCAACATTTTCATTCATCCATTCATACACTAGTAAACATGGCCGACAACATTAAAACCCCACCTAAATTTGATGGACTCAACTTCCCTATTTGGAAGGTTAGGATGACTATCTTTTTACAATCACTAGGTAGTTTAGTGGCTAAGTCTTTGACCAAACCCTTGTTGGCCCAAAGGCCTATCACCCTAGTTTTGATGATGATCAACTCATGAAGTTATGTTTACTAATGATCTTGTGTTTAATTAGTGACAGATTCCTTATCAAGATCTTAGTAGGTGTGGAGCTTCAACAAAGGATAAAATGTCAAGTTGGAACCTAGCACCGGTCGATTCACGAGCCTATGCATCAAGAACACATCTAGAGATGAGCTCGGTGGATTGCATTTGGACCAAGTCAAGAAGATGAGAAGCCTTCAAGTGAAGACTTCAAGAAGATGAAGACTTGTGTCTAGGTATAAGATTTTGTTTTGTTTTGTTTTAGAAAAAATGTAAAGGATAGATAGTTGGTGGATTGCTCAAGTCTATATCACACACACACTCTTGATAGAACTCTTGATAGAATGATTTTCATAAAGATTTTCCTAGTTAAGAAAAGATTTTTATTTGTGATAAAATACAATTTGGTTTTTGATGTTACCTATATACATATCTTTCAAAACCAAGTTTAGAGCCTTATGTCAAAAACTAGATATTTCATCTTGATTGTGTGGTGGATCATATCCATACACACTTTGCTTTATAAGTTCAAAATATCTTGTTTTTGTATTTTGTGAAGTTATGGAAAAACAAGTTTTAGAAAAACATATTTTTAGAAAAACAGTTTTATTTTGATTGAAACTATTATTTTGGATTTACTGTGAATTTCTGGGATTTTATTAAGCCACAAGACCAATCCTTAATCCCTATTTTCTGGTTCTGCCAGTTCTGATTTTTCAGAACTGACAGAGGCCGGTCGACCGGGTCGGTCGACCGGACGTGCACGACGTGCACGCCAGTGTGCACTGGAGAACGGTCGACCGGGCCGGTCGACCGCTTCAGAGAGCTTGGCTCTCGGGAATTATCGGTCGACCGGGCCGGTCGACCGACAGAGAGTTTACTCTCTTCTCCAGTTGCTCGGTCGACCGGGCCGGTCGACCGGAGGCTGCAACGGTCACATTTTTGACCGTTGCCGGTCGACCGGACCGGTCGACCGGTAGCTCTGACAGAGCCCAACGGTCAGATTTTTCTGGCCTCTATAAAAGGGGGTTTTGTCATTGTTTTGAGCCAAGATTTGAGGAGAGCTTTTGTCCAGTTTTTCTGATACTTTTAGAAGAGTTTCTCCACAATATTTGAGAGCAAATATTTCCTATCTTAAGGGAAGTTTGATCAAGAGAGTGTTAAAGTGATTTCTTGAGTTTTCCATCAAAACTTTCTTTCCTTGTTTTTTCTCACACTACACTTGAGCTTCCATTGTATATCTATCCTATAGGGAGAGTGTTGTAGTGAGTTTGTAATTGGTGATCAAGTGTTAGATCACCAAAGAGATTTCCTTTGTATTTGAGGAGACGGGCAAGTGTGCTCGTTGGTGGTTAGAGTTCGGTTGTGAACTCTTGGTGGTTTGAGGTGCGGCCTCGGCTAGTCGGTGGACTTGCGTGTGTAAGGGACTTTGGAGTCCGAGAGCTTGTAGGTGTTGCGGCACCGAGGAGAGATCCGGTGGGATCTTACATAGTGGAAATCCTTCGTGTGTCGAAGGCGGGGATGTAAAGCAAGTGTGCTCGAACCTCGAAACATACCCTTGTGTTTGCGATTGCTATCTCTTGCTCTCTCTCTCTCTCTTTGTCTCTTGTTATATCTTGCATTACTTACATTGTCTTTACTATTACATGCTTGATATTCCCTTGTGCTTAATTGTTATATACTTGCGTGGGATTGCTTGATAACACTAGTATTCAACCAAGAGAGCCAACGCGGCACCTCAACCCATTCAAGGGGAATCTAGAGGAGTTTGTCCAGAGCCTCGAAAGGGGAATTCGGCAACACTCTTGTGTTATACATAAGTGTTTAATTAAAAGAAGTTTAATTTGGTCAACTTAGTTTTAATTCCGCATTATTTGTTCATAAGTGACCATTAGATTAGCCATCACCTATTCACCCCCCCTCTAGGTGATCTTACAATTGGTATCAGAGCTAGTGCTCTTGATATTGGGTCTAACAACCTAAGAGTTAAAGATCCTCCTTTTAGGCTAATCACAATATTTTTGTACACACACACCTCACCATGGACTTCATGTCACCACCCACCTTTGATATTCTTAACATCCAAACTTGGAAGGTTAAGATGTCATTGTACCTCAAGGCCTTAGGAATTCATGCTTATCTTGCTACTACTAATAATGATTATTGTTCAAATAGCAAGTACATTGAGGCTAATGCAAAAGCCCTTCATGCTCTTAAATGTACCCTAAATGATGATTATTTATCTAGGGTTCTAACATTGAATCGGCTTTTGTAGCTTGGAACATCATCACCTCCCTTGGCGAAAAGGATCTATATTATGCCGGGAGCGATTCGGATGTTGGAAGCGACACCTCCAACAAGTGCTACATGGTCCAAGGGGATAACCCCCTTGAGGTAAACTCCGAATCCGATGATGAGGACATGTCATATGATGAGCTCACTTCATTTTGCCAAACAATTCTTGAGAAATATGACATGATTAAAAAGGATAATAAAAATTTGAAAAAGGAAATTGCTTGCATGCATAAGGAACATGACTCATATAGAAATAACATTGCATGCTTAGAAAAAGATAATGAAAGTTGGAAAAAGAAATTTGATTGCATGCATGTAGAAAATGATTCTTTAGAAATAAACTTGCATGTTTAGAAAAAGAAAATGAGGATTTGAAAAATGAGAATATTTCCTTAATGTCTAAATTGAATGTTTTATGTGAAGGAAATATGATTTTGAAAAATAAGGTTGATATGGTGGAAAAACAAAAGGAAGTCATTTTGCAAGAAAATAAGTCTTTAAAAAGAAAATTTGTTGAAAAAGAAAAGGATAATGTTTTTCAAAAGAAAAAGAAAATTGACTCTTCATCTCATCATGCTTTTCATGCCACCACTAATGAGATTAAAAATTTGAAAAATAAAATTGATAATTTGAGCTCTAATTTGAGCTCATGTGCATTCAATCATACTAGATTGGAATCCTTGTTTCAAAAGAAACAAGTTCCTCATGTTCATGCACATCACTCTCATCATCATGCTTATGTTGCACACCATGATCACAATCCTACACATAAGCATACTAAGGTGTACGTATGTACACATTGTGGCCGCAAAGGCCATTTAGCAAAATTTTGTTTTGATAAGAAACCTCATTTATATTTTGCTAAGTATAAAAGATTTTGGGATCCTTACAATAAAGCTAACCCCAAAGGACCCAAGAAAATATGGGTACCAAAACCCCCACCTTTTGCTTGTGATGTAGGTGAGGGCTCTCACAAAACGTGAGAGGGATGGTACCTTGGTAGTGGATGCACTTGGACATGATGGATATACTTTTGGGTGCATCGCTATCAAGGAGCTTTGGTGGATCAACCACCATGCTAGGAGCTTTGGAGTTGGTAACAATTTCTAAACTCCTATTTTATTTATGTACATGCTTTTATTTTCATAATATCATTCATAACATGTTCATGTTTTAAGATTTTATGTGCTTCATGTGGCATTTACATGCTTAAATGTAGAATGCGTCAAAACTTGCATTTATACATATATGTATAGTGAACTACAATTGACTAATATATATTTGGACTTCATGCTCATTTGTATCCACTATATGCATGTGTATAGGCTAGTTTTGATGATTCGGTCATTTATACTTGTTATGCCTATCTTTGATTTTACTTCATGTATATGTGTGTTTAATTCAAATCTAATAAATATACATGTATACCCGTGAGTCTCTAGCTTTCATGCAAATATTTGATAGACTCTTTTAGATTTGGGATATGTATGCATATTGTTAGAATTGGATAAATCATACATATACCATGAAGATTAGTATTTTAAATAAATAATAAAAAAAATTGATGATTTTTCATGTTTTTGATTTGTATTAAAGATTAAAACATGTGTAAAACAAAATGTGATTTATGATCTTTTTGAGCTTGAATGACTATTTTCATAAGAATGCTATTTACATGATCTTTTGAACACTCATCTTTATGATACAAAATATTTTGAGCTTTATAGACCATGAGTGATTAAATCTTTATGTATTTAGCAAGACTTTATGAAAAATATATGATTTGTTTTAAGATGAAAAAAAAATAAGATTTTCATGAGATTCATGCTTCACTTTCTATTTTCATGGAAATACCATTTACATAACCTTTGAACACTCATCTTTTATGATAAAAGATAATTTTTGAGCTTTATGGACTATGAGTGCTTAAACTTGTATGTATTTAGTATAATTCATGAATAACATATGATTTCATGCTTGTGAAGGATCTTTAACTAGTTTTTCAAAAATTATTTATAACTAGTTATTTATTCTTCAAATTTGGTAGTGCTTAGACATAACTATTTTTAAAACCTACCAATTTTTGATTATGAGTATATACATGACTTACAATGTTAATTTTACAATTGTATATTACTCACATTTTGGTTCCTATATATGTATGCCCTAATTTTCAAATTGGTCTTATCTATTCACATACATATATATGATTTTCATGTGCTTGCTTTACAATTGATTTACATTCTTAAAAGCACAAAAAGTTTATGCTAAGTTAAGTTAACACCTTCTATTAACTATGCATAAGTAACTATGCATAAGCTTATGGAAAATAAAAAGATTTTATTTTAGATCTTTCATTTGGTATCAATATGCTTCAACTTCAAATTTGATTATATGATTACAATTGATATCAATATGTTTGAAACATTAAAAGTTTTTGCAATGATAACTTGATATCACACATCTTCAAGTGCTATTTTCTATTGGTATCAAAATTACAAATTATGATTGGTTCAAAATTTGTTTTATTGGGAAAAGTTCAAAATTTTGTTTTTTTTAAAAAAAAAATGTTTTGTTTTGTATTTCCTATATGCAAGGAGAGCTTAACATCTCTCTTACATATAGATTCATGTTGAGTATATTATAAATTGAGGAGCTTGACATCTCTTCTTTATATGATATACGTGTGTAGGGGGAGCTTCACATCTCCTTCTATGCATTACATAGTTGTGTTGTGTGAATTAGGGCTTCACATCCCTCTTTCATGCAATGCATATTGTAGGGAAGCTAACTTAACGTCTTCCTCTTCATGAATGTATATCGCATATAAATCTTTATTGGTTGATTTGTATTTACCCCTTCTTGATTCTTTTGTTTTTGACAAAAAGGGGGGAGAAAAATTTGTTTTGATTTGCTTTTACTTTGAACCCTTTATTGATGATTGACAAAAAGGGGGAGAAGTATTCGTGATGTATTTGTGATATATGCATGATTTCCTTACTTAAGGGGGAGAAGTATTTGTCTTCCTTACTTAAGGTTGTATAAGATTTGTATTTATGCATATATATATTTGTATTGCAAATAGGAGAAAAAGATTTTGACTTATGCTTGTTGCATGTTTTATCTCCATACTTGCATACATATTCACGTGCCTCATTGCCTTATCTATTATTTATTTTGTATGCATGAGTTAAGGGGGAGCTTCTTTGAAGCTTTACTTTAATCCATGCATATATAACGTCATGAGTTTTGTCATCATCAAAAAGGGGGAGATTGTTGGCCCAAAGGCCTATCACCCTAGTTTTGATGATGATCAACTCATGAAGTTATGTTTACTAATGATCTTGTGTTTAATTAGTGACAGATTCCTTATCAAGATCTTAGTAGGTGTGGAGCTTCAACAAAGGATAAAATGTCAAGTTGGAAGCTAGCACCGGTCGATTCACGAGCCTATGCATCAAGAACACATCTAGAGATGAGCTCGGTGGATTGCATTTGGACCAAGTCAAGAAGATGAGAAGCCTTCAAGTGAAGACTTCAAGAAGATGAAGACTTGTGTCTAGGTATAAGATTTTGTTTTGTTTTTGTTTTAGAAAAAATGTAAAGGATAGATAGTTGGTGGATTGCTCAAGTCTATATCACACACACACTCTTGATAGAACTCTTGATAGAATGATTTTCATAAAAGATTTTCCTAGTTAAGAAAAGATTTTTATTTGTGATAAAATACAATTTGGTTTTTGATGTTACCTATATACATATCTTTCAAAACCAAGTTTAGAGCCTTATGTCAAAAACTAGATATTTCATCTTGATTGTGTGGTGGATCATATCCATACACACTTTGCTTTATAAGTTCAAAATATCTTGTTTTTGTATTTTGTGAAGTTATGGAAAAACAAGTTTTAGAAAAACATATTTTTAGAAAAACAGTTTTTATTTTGATTGAAACTATTTTTCTGGATTTACTGTGAATTTCTGGGATTTTATTAAGCCACAAGACCAATCCTTAATCCCTATTTTCTGGTTCTGCCAGTTCTGATTTTTCAGAATTGACAGAGGCCGGTCGACCGGGTCGGTCGACCGGACGTGCACGACGTGCACGCCAGTGTGCACTGGAGAACGGTCGACCGGGCCGGTCGACCGCTTCAGAGAGCTTGGCTCTCGGGAATTATCGGTCGACCGGGCCGGTCGACCGACAGAGAGTTTACTCTATTCTCCAGTTGCTCGGTCGACCGGGCCGGTCGACCGGAGGCTGCAACGGTCACATTTTTGACCGTTGCCGGTCGACCGGACCGGTCGACCGGTAGCTCTGACAGAGCCCAACGGTCAGATTTTTCTGGCCTCTATAAAAGGGGGTTTTGTCATTGTTTTGAGCCAAGATTTGAGGAGAGCTTTTGTCCAGTTTTTCTGATACTTTTAGAAGAGTTTCTCCACAATATTTGAGAGCAAATATTCCTATCTTAAGGGAAGTTTTATCAAGAGAGTGTTAAAGTGATTTCTTGAGTTTTCCATCAAAGCTTTCTTTCCTTGTTTTTTCTCACACTACACTTGAGCTTCCATTGTATATCTATCCTATAGGGAGAGTGTTGTAGTGAGTTTGTAATTGGTAATCAAGTGTTAGATCACCAAAGAGATTTCCTTTGTATTTGAGGAGACGGGCAAGTGTGCTCGTTGGTGGTTAGAGTTCGGTTGTGAACTCTTGGTGGTTTGAGGTGCGGCCTCGGCGAGTCGGTGGACTTGCGTGTGTAAGGGACTTTGGAGTCCGAGAGCTTGTAGGTGTTGCGGCACCGAGGAGAGATCCGGTGGGATCTTACATAGTGGAAATCCTTCGTGTGTCGAAGGCGGGGATGTAGAGCAAGTGTGCTCGAACCTCGAAACATACCCTTGTGTTTGCGATTGCTATCTCTTGCTCTCTCTCTCTTTGTCTCTTGTTATATCTTGCATTACTTACATTGTCTTTACTATTACATGCTTGATATTCCCTTGTGCTTAATTGTTATATACTTGCGTGGGATTGCTTGATAACACTAGTATTCAACCAAGAGAGCCAACGCGGCACCTCAACCCATTCAAGGGGAATCTAGAGGAGTTTGTCCAGAGCCTCGAAAGGGGAATTCGGCAACACTCTTGTGTTATACATAAGTGTTTAATTAAAGAAGTTTAATTTGGTCAACTTAGTTTTAATTCCGCATTATTTGTTCATAAGTGACCATTAGATTAGCCATCACCTATTCACCCCCCCTCTAGGTGATCTTACAACCTATGTAGCACCCAATGAAGATGAGAGCACTTGGACCGACTTCAACTTTAGAGAATATGAGGCTAACTCAAAAGCCCAAAACTCCCTTTTAACCGCCTTGAATGAGGATGACCTTACACGGGTAATTCATTGCCAATCACCTATGAGATTTGGCAACACTTATTGGTCACACATGAAGGGACTTCACAAGTCAAGAGAGCTAAGATAGATCTCTTGAGGTCTCAATATGAATCATTCAAAATGCTTGATGAAGAATCCATTGATTGTATGATTACTCGTTTCACTAAAATTACAAATGGTCTTTCTTCATTAGGTGACGTCATCTCCAACGATCAAAAGGTGCGCAAAGTGATACGGGCTCTTCCACCATCTTGGGAGATCAAGGCCACCACATTAAAGGAATTAAATGACAAGGACGAGATGGACATCATTAGTCTCATGGGAACCTAAAGACCCATGAGATGGAGAAGAAAGCAAGAGATGAGGCTACTACTTCAAAGAAGAAATCCATAGCCTTCAAGACTTCTTCCACCAATGATGACGATGAAGATGACGAAGAAGAAGATGAGGAGCTAACTCTACTTGTGCGGAATGTCAAGAGGTTGTACCGAAAGAACAAGTTCAACTTCCGGAGAAATTCGAAGGCAAAGAGGAGCGGAAGATCATTTGCTATAATTGCCGCAAACCCGGACATATCATGGCGGATTGTCCGGAATTCAAGAAGAAGATGACTTCCTCCTTCAAGCCAAAGAAACCGGAGGAGAAGAAAGCCTACAAAGCAACATGGGATTCGGAAAGCGAGTCCGAAGAGGAGGTGGATCAAGCTAATATGTGTTTCATGGCAAACACGCCTAAGTAACCCCTCAATCCCTTGATGATGAAGATGATGATTTGAGTAAGGAAGTTCTAGTTCATGCTTTTGTAGAGCTTTCCGAAACTTATGATAACAAGAAAATGGAATGCTTTAAATTACAAAAAGAAGTTGCATTTCTTAAAAATAAACTTGCTTTGGTTTCAAAAGAAAAAGATGATCTTTCTTCCAATCTTGTTTCTATTCAAAATGAATTTGACGCTTATAAGATTTCTTGTAAGGGTAAAACCCCTATTGTTGATAATAAAGAAATTTCTTCCTTAAAAACCAAAATGGTTGATTTTGAAAAGATTTTGAAAGATTGTGCTTTTAACACCAAGAAGCTTGAAGAAAAGTTTTCCAAAAAGCACACTTCTCATGTTAAAGATTCTCATGCTAAAATTCCACATGCTCACACTTCAAATAATACTTCTCATGCTAAATCTTTTCATGCTCACAATGCCCATGCTCACAAATCACACACTCACTATGCTTTTAGATATGGTAGAGTGTATAGATGTACTTATTGTGGCAAAAATGGACATTTAGCTAAATTTTGTTATGATAAATTGCATAGTTCAAATAATCTTGTTTGGGTTAATGGCTCTAACCCTCATGGACCCAAGAAAATGTGGGTACCAAAATCAAGTCCTAAAATGTTTGATGTAGGTACACACCAAGGCTCCAAGACGTAGGGAGCGGTGGTACCTTGATAGTGGTTGTTCGAGACACATGACGTGGGATATCAACAACTTCACAACCCTATCAAGGTACATGGAAGGTGGCTCCGTCACCTTCGGGGATGACTCCAAAGGAACTATCATCGGTATAGGTAACATTCAAATTGGTGCATCTCCTATTATTGAGAATGTTGCTTTAGTAGATGGTTTAAAACATAATTTGCTTAGCATTAGTCAACTTTGTGACCGTGGACTTAAAGTTATTTTTGATGATTCCTCATGCAAGATTTTTGATGTTAAATCCGATGTTTGTATTCTTACCGGTTTTCGTGATAATAATGTTTATATTATTGACATGCTTAATTTAGATTGTTCTACTAAATGCTTAAATGCTTTTGATGAAAATTCTTGGCTTTGGCATAGAAGATTAGGACATGCATCTTTTGACCATATCTCTAGGATTAATTCAAAGGAATTGGTGAAGGGTATACCTTGCTTGGTTTTGAGAAAGACCGCATTTGTGGTGCGTGCCAACTTGGGAAACAAACCAAGTCTTCCTTTAAACCAATCAAGGATATCATGTCAACTAGGCCTTTAGAATTAATTCATATGGATCTTTTTGGACCAACTAAAACTAAGAGTTTAAATGGAAGTAGATTTGCATTTGTTTTGGTTGATGATTTCTCCCGTTTTACTTGGGTTTTCTTTTTAAAAATAAAGATCAAACTTTTTCTCATTTTAAAATTTTTCGAAAAAGAGTTGAAAAAGAAAAGGGTTTTCCGATTTTGAGAATAAGGAGTGATAGAGGTGGTGAGTTTATTAACCAACTCTTCATGACTTATTGTGATGAAAAGGGAATTAAGCATGAAACATCTTGTCCTAGAACTCCACAACAAAATGGAGTTGTAGAAAGGAAAAATAGAATACTTCAAGAGATGGCTAGGACAATAATAAGTGAATATGACCTCCCTCAATATTTATGGGCCGAGGCCGTAAACACCGCATGCTATATATCGAATCGTATTTATTTATGCAAAAATTCTTCAAAAACATCATTTGAAATGTATCATTCTAGAAAACCAAATGTTGCATATTTCAAAGTTTTTGGATGCAAGTGTTTTGTTTTAAATACTAAGGATAATTTGGGTAAATTTGATGCTAAGGCTTATGAGGCTATCTTTGTTGGATATTCCTCTACTAGCAAAGCATATAGAGTTTTCATTAGATCTTCTCAAACCATTGAAGAATCCATGCATGTTAAGTTTGAAGAATCTAATGTGTTTGTTGAGAATGTTGTAGAGTTTGAACCATTAGGTGAAGACATGGAGAGACTATCCTTGAAGGACTCACCCGCTCAAGAAGAAAAGATAGACCCTATTGGTGAAGTTCAAGAGGATAAGGAGGAAAGCACTCAACCGCTTCCTAAAGCTTGGAAATACGCTACAAATCATCCTAAGGAGCTCATCTTGGGTGATGCATCTAAAGGAGTAACAACGCGCTCCAAACTCCATGACATATGTGGTAACTTTGCTTTTATTTCTCATTTTGAACCCAAAGGCATTCTCGAAGCCGAGACGGACCCATATTGGTTGCTTGCCATGTAAGAGGAACTCAATCAATTTGAGCGCAACCAAGTTTGGCACCTTGTTCCTAAGCCCCACGATAGACCAATAATTGGTACTAAGTGGATCTTTAGAAACAAGATGGATGAGTCCGGAAATGTCATTAGGAATAAAGCTAGGTTAGTGGCCCAAGGTTACACTCAAGTTGAGGGAATTGACTTTGAGGAGACCTTTGCACCCGTAGCACGGCTTGAAGCCATACGGATGACACTAGCTTTTGCATGTTTTAAAAATTTTAAACTTTTTCAAATGGATGTGAAAACTGCATTTTTGAATGGTTTTATTAATGAAGAAGTTTATGTTGCTCAACCTCCCGGTTTTGTTGATCATGTTCATCCCGATTTTGTTTTTAAACTTGATAAAGCTTTGTATGGATTGAAACAAGCTCCAAGAGCTTGGTATGAAAGGCTTTCTAGTTTTCTCATTTCAAATGATTTTGTTAAAGGCAAAGTAGACACAACTCTTTTTACTAAGCATGTTAATAATGATATTTTAATTGTGCAAATTTATGTTGATGATATAATTTTTGGATCTACTAATGAGCTTTTATGCAAGGATTTTGAGAAAGTAATGCAACTAGAATTTGAAATGTCTTCCATGGGTGAGCTCAATTTCTTCCTTGGACTCCAAATCAAGCAATTGCAAGACGGAACCTTCATTAACCAAGCCAAGTATGCAAAGGAGCTAGTAAAGAAGTTTGGGCTTGAAGGATCAAAGGCTTGCAACACTCCAATGGCAACTACAACCAAGCTTGATAAGGACGAACAAGGTAAAAATGTTGATATTAAATTATATAGAAGCATGATAGGAAGTCTTTTATATTTGACGGCAAGTAGGCCGGATATCATGTTTAGTGTGTGTCTTTGTGCTAGATTTCAATCGTGTCCTAAAGAGTCTCATCTTATTACGGTAAAACGCATTATTCGTTATATTAAGGGCACTATTGGAATGGGTCTTTGGTATCCGAAAACTATAGATTTTTCAATGACTAGTTATTCGGATGCCGACTATGCGGGTTGTAGAGTAGATAGAAAGAGTACTAGTGGGACATGTCAATTTCTTGGTAATTGTCTTGTTTCATGGTCCTCTAGGAAACAAAATTCCGTAGCTCTCTCAACCGCCGAGGCGGAGTATGTTGCCGCGGGGGCTTGTTGTGCACAAGTCCTTTGGATGAAACATACTCTCCTTGATTTTGATTTGCACTTTGATCATATAAAAATATTTTGTGATAATACTAGTACTATACACATGATCAAAAATGCAAATCAACATAGTAAGACCAAGCACATTGAGATTAGATATCACTTTCTTAGAGATCATTTTGAGAAAGGTGATATAGATATTGATTATGTTTCCACGGATTTACAACTAGCCGATATTTTCACTAAACCTCTTGATTTTGCTAGATTTTCGTTTATTTGTGGAGAACTTAATGTTTGTATTATTGAATAAACATGTTTTTCATAACCCTTTTTGATGTATGACAAAAAGGGGGAGAATAAGTTTACATGTACAAAAATAAGTTCATTTGGTCTTGGTTCCATATGAATTTATATGTTTTGTTTTTATGAGTTTTTGTGTTTTAAATAAATTCTTGTGTGTTTTAGTTGTTTTTGGTTTTTTTTTTTAGTATCAAGAGAAATTTTTGTGTTTTAATTGGTTTCAATAATTGGTGCATCATTTCAATTATTAGTTTCTAGAGCATATTCTTGTGTTTTAAGTATAGCATAATTTGAGGGGGAGTTTTCTCCTACCCTATATTTTTGTTAATAGCCTATTTGTTTTGTCATCATCAAAAAGGGGGAGATTGTTGGCCCAAGAGGTTACACTCTCCAATTGTTTTGTGTTTTGATGATGACAAACCAAATATGAGCTATTTGGTACTAACAAGTTTGTTAAGATAAGTTTCAGGTTTGTACCATGTTTAGAGACCATTCGCTTAGCTATTGCAAGAACTTCTAAGTTCCACAAAGTAAGGAAGGCAAATTGCACATCAAGGAAGGATCATAGAAGAGAAGGCACTAGTAAGGCATTGGATGGCTCAAAGACTTGAAGATTGCACAAGAAGTCTTCATGTAATTTGTTTTTCAGTTTATAGTTTGTTAAAGAATAGTGGATAGGTTTGAAGCTCTATCACACACGTTTTTGCGCACATGCTCATTCCAAAATAATTTCCTATAAATTATACAAAAATATTTTGCATACAAGATTTTGCCTACAGATATATATTTATGTTTTATACTAATCCCTGTTCAAAAGTATTTTTGTTAAAATCAAAATCCTCTTTGTTTTCTTTTTAAAATTGACTTTTTGACCTGATCCGGTCGACCGGGCCGGTCGACCGAGTCTGTGTCAGTCTGGTCCGGTCGACCGGACCAGTCGACCGAAGTCCTGGCAGAGGCACGTATCCGTGTGCACGTCTGTCGGTCGACCGGTGCGGTCGACCGGACTATTATTTTTGCTCACAGGTTTTATCGGTCGACTGGGTCGGTCGACCGCTTGCCTGTAACGGTCAAATTTTTATACTACCGGTCGACCGGCCCGGTCGACCGATCCGACCGTTTGAACAGTAACGGGCAGATTTTTAAGAGCTGTTTATTTTTGTCTTTTGTGTTTAAAAATTTGTTTAAGGATATATTTTGATCTAATTACCTCCTAAACATCAGTAAATATGTTTTATCCCTTAACCCTAGCCCTCTCCTATAAATAGGGGTGTTTGGGGAGAGATTGGTCACAACAATAATCTTTGCAAAAATTCAAAAGTTTAAGGCTTTCAAAGTTCTTGGTTTTGTGCTAAATTCTCTCAATTTTCTGAAGGGTTTTCAAAAGTTTTTCTCTGATTTCAAATTTCTTTTCCTTACACACAAAAGAGCTTCATTCCTACTCAATATTCTCTAAGGACCTTTGTAAGGGAAGAGATTTTTGAAAGAGAGAGTTTGTGGTCTTTTGACTACCAAGATAATTACTTGTTCTTGAGATTGTAGGAGTTGGTACTCCATTATAATTGTTCTTTGTGATAGTGGAAGTAGCTAGAATCCTTCTGGGGAAGGCGGGGAGTAGAGCTGGGTGCTCGAACCTCGATAACATATCCTTGTGTTTGCGATTGGTTTACATTCTTGCAATCCTTACTCTATTTTGCTTGCACTTATTACTTGCTCATCATATTCATTGTCATACTTACTTGCTTGCATTCATCTTGTGATTGTTGTAGCTTTAAATTTTTAATTTGCCCCTTGATTAGCATTGTCACCTATTCACCCCCCCTCTAGGTGACTTTTCAACGAACCCATCCTTTCTTATCTTGATTTGAAGGGTTAGTACTTGATTCAGATGCTACAGTTTATAGATTTTGGCTGGAGAAGTCGCCGCTTCCCTCCTTAGGGAAGGAGGAAATTTTTGTATTGCCGCCTTTTCCATCGTGTGTATGTTTTTGTGTGTGTGTGTGTATCAATATGGTTTTCACTTGTTAGTATACATATAGTTAATATAATTGCAAACAATATTCATATATGAAGCAATATAAGTGTAGTGGTCGGTTTTCGACCCGCGAGATTACAACGTGTGTCCATCTAATCTCTGGGTGGATGTGTGAGAATAGCTCTCTTCAAAATCTTTGAAAGAGAATTCTAGTCTCATTCAAACTCTATGAAGTTCAAACAATTGAAAGATTAGAGATAGAGTCGGTTTGTAAGTACCCCTATCTCTAGACCAATTTCACATTTGAACCTAATAGTTACAACTCTGAAGAGGATTGATCATAGCAATAGCTGGTCGATGATCTCTGGTAAAGACGAACGTGAGATCTACTAATTCAAATCAGGATGTTCGGCTCTAAACCGCCTTCAATAAGATAGAATAGATATTTAGATAGTTGAGAACTCTATAACCTTATCAGCTAGAAATCCACCTTTACCAGTAGAAGACCCTTTCCAATGAGAAGGTGGATGATCAACTAAACCTAAAAACCATAGCATATGAGATTAGAGCGATCACCATTGTAATTATCTCTGAATTATAGTGGAACTCCCTTCCCCTCTGTTGTTTTTCCCTCTTTGAGTTTTCAGTAAATTTTGGTATTTGCTCTGGTTTGATCTCTTTAATTTCTTTATTATTCTCCAACATTTTGGTACGTGGATAAATTCCCTATGAATTACTGACTGCAATAAGCATTCTTATCAAAAGAATTCAAATCTATAGGAACCTGTATGTATATCTGAATTTATGCTTTTCTAAAAGATTATTAGAATTCTTCTTAACATATGAATGATATGAAACATGATTAGTCCTACCATATGCATGAGAAGTATTTTTAATTTTTAATTTTGAAAAACCAAGTCCAAATCGATTATTTAAACTTTCTGTGCGGATAGCAAAATATTCAAATTTTCCTTGTATTTATTAAGCTTGGTGGCATTTTTCAAAATATCTTCATACTTATCTTTGAAAGAAGAAATATCTTTTTTCAAATTAGAAATTTTTGAATTTAAAGAAGATGTTTCTGATTTTAACAAGTTGTTTTCATCAAAATCTCGTTCTCCTTTTCAAATCTTTATTTTTTGCATGTGTCTTTTTATATTCAAAAAATAATTTATTAAATGCATCAATAAGTTTATCATAATTCATAAACTCACATATCTTATCTTCTTTAGTCATGAAGCATATATTTGCTGCTTCGGTGGCTTCTTATTCATCGGATAAGGAAGAGTCAATATCGACCCAAGTTGCCAGAAAAGCCTTCTTCTTTTTCTTGAATTTGTTCAGTTTGTTGAAGTTGTTCAGGTTGGCTTTTGACTTTAATAGAGGGCAATCATTATTTATGTGGTCTGATTTATTACATTTAAGCATAAGAGAGTATCATTAGAATCTTTATTCTTTTTCAACTAACCTTGTCTCAAAAACTTCCTAAACTTTCTTGAGATCATTTAAATGTCATCTTCATTGTCTGAATTCTCGGAGTCTGAAGGTGCATTGAAAGTACGGAATTTCTTCTTGGATTGTATTTGTTCAATCTTCTTTTAATCTTGTAGTTGAACTTCATATGCCATCAAATTTCCAATGAGGTTCTCCAATGTAAGCGTTGATAGATTGTTGGCTTCTTTTATGGTGATAATCTTATTTTTTCAGTTGAATGTGAGAGCTCGAAGAACCTTTCTCATCATCTCCACTTGAGTATACTCTTTTTCGAGGGCAACAAGTGAGTTCGTGGTATAAGCGAATCGAGTAATCATCTCTGCGATGGTTTAGTTCTCCTTCATTTGGAACAATTCGAACCTATGCACAAGAACAAAAATTTTAGATTCTTTAACTTTATTTGTTCTTTTGTGTGTTACCTAGAGTGTATGCCAGATTTGATGTGATAATGTAGCTGTTAACATACGATTAAATTCTTTTTTATTTAATGCACAAAATAGAGTGTTCATTGCCTTTGCATCAAGGATGGCTGATTTCTTTTGTTCGCTCGTCCACGAGTAATAGTTAGTGCGTCATTTTTCATATGTCTCCTTGATGATGTTCCATAGTTCATAGTTGATAGATTGGAAGTAAATTTTCATTCTGCACTTCTAGTAGTTGTAGTTGGAACCATTGAGTGGTGGCCTTTGTGTGAAATGTCCTTCTTTGAACAGTGATGATGGAAAATCTGTTGCCATTTCTTCAACTCCACTCTGATACTAAGTGTATGATCCTGTATATGGCAACTATAATACTAGAGGGGAATGAATAATGTACATAAGAAACTTTAAAAAGAAATCTTAGTAACTTGAAAGTAAAAAGCAATCACAGAAATAAAATAAAAATGTAACTGCAAGCACAATGATTTTATCTTGGTTTGATCTTTCTGACCTACATCCAGTCTCCAAGCAAACGCTTGAGATTTTTCTTAATCTTGATCTTGAGAATTACAAAATCAAAATATTACACCAATTGACAAAACCCCAATTGTGTATATCATTCTCCTTGCGTTGATTACAATTTACAAACTATAAATCTTTATTGTGGAGTGCGCTTGATACTATGTAGTGGCATATATGTTATCTCTATGGTTTTGCCTAACAGGTAATTTGAAAGTGGAACTAGGTAAAATGAGAGAGTAAAAAGTGTTCTTAACAGAATTCTGTATTTTTGAAATTCAAGAACTTGAATTGATTGTCCAGAGATGAGAGGGGTACCTCTCTATTTATAGGTGTTTTGATATTTGTAAATCAGTTATAGGACAATTCAAAAATTAAATATATAGCTGTTAAATTGGAGGGAATATGATTCAAAAAAAGTTTAGAACTCAACATTTAAAAAAACTGCCAAATTACTCGACTATATAGAGAATTAGTCGACTAGACAAGTGTCTGTTCAAAAATATTAGTCAACTATTCAAAAACATTACTCGACTAGTCCAGTGATAGTTTGGAAGGATTAGTCGACTGGTCAAAAGTTATAGTCAACTGGTCAAAAGCTGTAGTCGACTAGTCAAGCTGATCAAAAAATAGTAATGTTCTGTTAGATCTCAGTAGTCAACAGGGATTGGATTTGTCAACTAGACAGATGGATAAAGTTTAGATTGCATTCTGATGAATCTCAGTAGTCGACTAGGAGAATGGTTTAGTTACTAGTCAAATGAAAACAAGTTTAGACAGATTCTATATAATCTTAGTAGTCGACTAGGCTAAAGTTCTGATCGACTACCCTATGTATTAATCGACTAGCTAGATGCTCTTAGTCGACTAACTTGTGCATGTTTTGTGCAAATGATATCTAAACTTGGTATTCTGAGCTTGAAATTTCATTAGCATATATAAGTTAACTAGTAGAAGATACTAGTCAACTACTAGGGCGTGTTGTGTGCGTTCAAGGCTTTTATAAGATATCTAATAAAAGTAAGACATATTATAGAATCTTCAATAACACATGTCTTCAATAAAGTTTTTCTTGACTCCTTTTATCTTGTATCTTCGAGTTGAAGTTGGTAGAAGTATCTGATGTCAGTATTCAGCTTGATATACATTGAATAGCCTTGTATACTACATAGAAATTGTTAGCATACACAGTATATTGTTATCATCAAAAGAAAGAACTAACATTCTCTCTCTTTTTTATGATGACAAACAAAAAATGAGTAAAGCAATATAGGGATATAACTAGTATTGCTTCCCCTGCATTGTTCGAGATTTGGAGAAAACCTAATATCGAAAAACCCGAAATTTAATCTGAAAACAAGAACTCTAGAAGTATTATTTGAAATCAATGCGCGTAGTAAATTGGTTTTATGTACCGTGTAGCGCTGGGCTAATAGATCATTACCATGGGGAGGTATGCGATGAAAGCTTTTCAGTATTTTACTAAAATCGATTGTTTATCTGTTTTGAAAACAAAAACAAAATAAAGAAAGAAACAGAAATTGAGATATGGTGTTGATTTTTGGTTGTGAAAGACAAAATGCGAAAACAAGAATGCGTAGTGAAAAACAAGAATGCGTAGTGAAAACGGAAGTAAAAGTGTTTGTTGAAGAAAATTGAAGAATGCAAGTTTTAAGCAAAAGTAAAGAAGTGAGTTTTGAATTCAAGAGAAGATGTTCATGGCTGACTAATCTACTAAAAATTATTAACATACTAACCCTTGAAATGGTTCATGCCTCATATTGAATCATTGGCAAATGGTTCATCTTCAATCTTCAAGTGCATCAAGTATTGCTTATGAGATTGCTTGTGCCTCTAAAGCTTTATAGATGGTTGCCTTAAGTGTTCATTGGCTCTTTCTCAGCATTTAAAGTATAGATCATGAGATGGAGATTGTGTTGTGCATAACAATACAAATAAGAACATTACCCTATCAAAACTATTGTGAAGCTAGTAAGAAATAAGAAGCTATGGAATGTAATTTGTTAGCACAACAAGTGATTATCACTAATCTTACTTGTTCTCTAACATTGACTAAGTAAAGCAAGAATTGAAGCAAGTTAGAGTTATATTAATGTTAATAGTAAGAGTTAGTGTTAGCACCTATCTCTATGATCCATTAAAGGTTCTTGCAAAATTGCAAGGCACTAAGCATGAGGCATCAATAGAACATTTGGGTCAATCCATCACAAGTTAGAAGTTAGCTCTCATCTTCATAGGAAATTAAGAACTCTTGCAAGAATGTAAGGTTACAAGTGATGCATCCATGATTCACACAAGATAATAAATCATTCAAGAAGTTAGTTTTTAATGGGTTAGAGATGAGTTAGCCATGAGTGAAGAAGATAGCTAGTCATTGTAAAAAGAGAACAAATTCAAGTATGAATGAAAGTTGAAACTAGAAGAAGATAAATTGCCTGAAAATAACAACTAGAAGGAACAGAACTTGCAAGAAAAGATTAGAGAAAAGAAAACAGTAGCCTTGTATTGATTATCATTGGTCAAATACAGAAGTCTCTCACTAACTCTTTTCTGGATCTAATCTAAGGCTAGAAAATAGAAAGAAAAATACAAGAAAAATCCTGTGCAAAAGCCTAGAGAAAATCCTACAGCCTCTGGTCCTCTCTCTCTTTTCCGTTCATGTTGTATTTATAGGCAAGGATTGCTTGTGCTCCAAGAAATGAAGCCACATGTCTAAGATGGAGGCTAACGACCATAATCCAATCGCGCATGTGCGGCAAGATCAGGACCAATGGCTTTGATCTTTGGGCCACATGTTCTCTCAGTTTGGAGAACCTTCCAGATATCTTAATTATTCTAAATTTATCTTTGAATATCCATCAGATTGGGCTTGGAGCTTGGGCTTCTCTTTTGGGCTAAGTGACTTGGACCTCAAGTAATCACAAGAAAATTTCAATAAATTGGATTTATTATCCCATAATCTCTTTTTTGCCCTTTTCCTTAATTAAACTTGCACAAACACGACAAGAGACATTTAGTAGTAGAGTTTTATTAAAAATTGGCAGGAAAATATAGTAAAAAATATATTGAATCATGAACCGATTACACCCCAAACCTATCTTTTGCTCATCCTTGAGTAAAACTTAAAACTAAAACTAAGATTATTGGACCACTTTTCCAGGTCACGCGACTGCACTGAGTATGTGTAACATGCGTTTAATCCTCTAAGGCCCCTAGAGGAGGAGTTATAATCTCCTGAGGGTTTTCAGTGGATTTCACCTGCAAAATCCATAAAGAAAAAAATGTTAGCATTTTTAAAAAACTCATTTTGAAGGAGAAAAGAAATTTTTAAGAATTTTTGCAAAAATCTAAGTGATCATAAAGTCAGAGGTTTGCCAACTTATTCATTCTTATACTCTAATCTCCATGCAAGAATCATGCCTTTAGTTAAGGTAAAGGAAAGAAACTGTGCTTTCAAATCTGTCTTTTATTTTGCCCTAGGTCATATGCATTCGTGTATTGGTGAATCTTCCTTGGAATTTTTCAACTCCAACTCGTAGTGCCTTTTATTTATGTTTAAGTTCTACCTTAGTTTTATTAGGCTTTCTAATTTACCCGTATAGCGAGTCTTTGGCGGTGGCTCTCAAACTAGATGGTCTTAGAGCATCGATCAGAAAATACCTTTCAGGCTTGGGACTTGAGTAAATAAGGCCTCAAAACTAAGGTTTTATTTAATTAAAATTTTGTTAACCACTTTTAGGCGTGAATAATTATATTTTATTAGGTACAATTACCCATCTTAATTGGTGGTATATATATATATATATTTTATGCCACTACTTTTTTTTGTTTAAAATCCCAAGGTGTGCGTAAAATGCATATTATCCAAGGCAAAAATCATGACTAATTTGTTTTTCCAATTTATCTCCCAAAACCCTAATTTCAAACAAAATCCCTTTACTTTGACTTAGTTATAAGAATTCCTAATTATGGCTCCACTAATTCTTATGATCCTTTTATTTTTCACAAAAATAGATAAAACTCTTTCTCAAATTTCTTTTAGAAAAAAGAAAAAGAGATAAAGAAAACCTAAAAATCCTAAAAAAAAAATCTAGATACTAAAAGAAAAATAAAAAAAAAATCTGAAAAAAAAATCTATGTTAGTTCTCCTTCTCCATACCAATCTCATGTATTGTCCCTAATGTATGCATATGCATGAATTAAATAAATAGAAACATCATTCCCGACGGCGGCTCAGTCCAGCCGAAGTGCTCGGACAAGCCGATTGTGCTCGATGCAGACCCTTTTCTATTATGTCCAGCCTAGCGGTCTGCTCACCTACTTACTTTCTTAGCCTGATCTATCCTATAAAGATCTTCTTTATGTCCTTCCAAATGGTGGACATGAAGGCATTGGAATCGGTGGGTGGTGGTTGACGCAAAAATTCGGATTCATCATCCTCCTCCATTTGTTCCTCTGAAGAGGACTCAATCGGGACATCCTCAGGTAGAACAATCAATGTCCATACCGAATGGAGACAACCGTTATACACTTTCGAAATCTGCTCCGGTGCCACATACACCCTATCGAATTGAGAGACTGCTCGTCTGACAAAAAATCATGCACAGACGAGCGACCAAGACAAGCGATGAAAACTTTGACACCCATGTGTACGTTCTGAGTTTGCAATGATTTTTTCCAACAACACCGTACTCAGGTAGACATTGTTCTGCCGGGTCATCAAATTATGAATGATATACATGGCTGGTCTAGAGGGTGTATGATCTTGCCCTAAGATGTTGCACTGACCCAATATCCAATGCTATGCACATTTCTGAAGGTAGTGTTAGCATGCAGGTCGCGGCCATCTTAGCGCACCGAATACCCATCAAAGGCATATAATCTATAAAGGCTAATGGTGTGGTGTGATGTGTGGGAATTGAAAGCTTTGACTTCCTGAATCAGATCTATTGCGACAATCGCATCCCCACTTTCCAAATGCACTACAAAATGGTTTTGATCTAAGTTAGTCGTAGATTAGTTATGTTCATGTAGAGTTTTTTTTTACTAGATCGGGACACTAATACACATTTACGTCGGTATTCTCATAAACCAAACCATGCCATCCCCTTTCCCTGATCTGAACTATAAACAATTGTCCATACCTATTGTTATCATTTAAAATTCTAGAAAAATCTTCTAAGGGAAAATAGAAGGTACTATGGATATCTAGTGCTGAAAATCAATAGTTTAAATGGGTGAAAAAATGCAAACCTCCCCCGAAAACCATGGGGGAAAGATCCAAGAAAGACTGCCTCACGCAGTCTTGGGATGTTACTGGGATGAATGGACAAAGATCTGAGATGGACGGGAAAGCACGATACCGCACCAGAAGACAGAAGCCTAGAGATGGCAGTACGACCGCGTTTTCACGACAAACAAGAAGGATCCATGGTAAATGGAGGAATCTTGGCTAGGGAAAATTTGGGGTGCTGATGCTTTCTCTCCTCTCCAGATTTAAGGTTAATATCTGGTTTGGTGCACGAGACAAGAGAAGAGGGAGGTATATAGGGGAAGGAGTTTATTTACAAATCTAGCTTATTTTTCTAAAAAATTACAAAAACAACTAAAAATTTGTAGAAAAATAATTTTTATTTACAAACTGTAAATTTATACACATATTTCCCCTCTTTAAGGTATATACGAGATGAGGTTTAAAAGAAAAAGATGGATAAAGATCGGTTACTCATAGAATGGGTTGAAAAGACCCATTATGGTATTGGTACTATGTCGAGCTCTATTTCTAAGAATGATTTCAGTCTCTGACCATTGACTTTTAAAATGCCTTCTTTCTTAGGGTCGCAAATTTTCACAACATCATGTGGAAACAAAGTTTTAACAAACAAAGGCCTTGTCCATCTTGATTTTAATTTTTTCGAGAAGAAATGGATCCTAGAGTTGTAGAGAAGGACTTTTTGTCCTGGGATAAATTTTTTTTCATTGGATGAAGTTGTCATGAAATATCTTAACCCTGCTCTTGGTGATTTTCACATTTTCGTAGGCTTCATTCCTCATCTCCTCAAGTTTCGAAACTTGCAATTTCCTCATATCACCAGCTTTATCCATTTCAAATTGCAACTGTTTAATGGCCCACAAGGCCCGATGTTCTAGTTCGACTGGTAAGTGGGAGGCCTTTCCAAAGTCTAATATATACAGAGCAATACCTAAAATTATTTTAAAAGTAGTCTTGAGGCCCATAAGTCATCTACCAGTTTGATGGACCTGTCTTTTCTGTTCTGACTCATGATTTTGTCTAAGATTAGTTTTATTTGTCGATTCTTGATCTCGGCCTGCCCATTGGTTTAAGGGTGATAAGGGGTGGACAATCTTTCTGTGATGGCGTATTTTTGCAAAAAGCCCTTAAAAGATCAGTCACAGAAATGCAAGTCATTATCACTAATTATGGCACGTCGTGTTCCGAAGCGAGAGAAAATGTTTTTTTTCAAAAATCTGACAACAACCTTGTTGTCATTTGTTTTGAATCTTAAGGAAAGCACCTTAACTCTTATTCAAGAGGAATCTTAAAGAGAAGTTCTAGATCCCTTCACCGAAAATTCAGCTTCACTTCCTGGTCATTATTTATGCAATAGTTTTTGATAGTTAAAGTTTTAAATTCCACATTAGATTAGCACTTCACCTATTCACTCCCTCTGGGTGATTTCACTAGCAAGGAGTAAGAAGTCTTGAAGGGGTTCCATGATGAAGGAATGGCGCGTTCCTGATAAGGAGGCTGCTCCCGTCGCTTCGGGTCTGCCCCGAACAGTCTTTAACTCCTCGCATCCTTAAGTCTTTGGGCCAAGACCACGTTTAACCCACGTGCCCGGAAAAGGCTTTTGTCTCGAATCCACTTTAGCTAGAGTTGTCATCCGATCTTAGGATGATGGCCGTGGGAGAGCAGCATTAGATCAGAGGCAAAACTTCTGTAGCACCTATGGTGAAGATTTCTCTGCCTTTGGATGCAGATCAGGCTCATCAAGCCTCAACCTCCAGCTTGGGATGGTTACTGAGGAGAGGAGGTGGGGAGATTGCCTTGGGTCATTGTGTGCTCCTTGAGGATCTTGAAAAGTGTGAAGCGCTCCCCCTAAAGAGGCAAAGAAGGATGTTGAAGAGTAATCTTCTCAAGATAAGTGTGGATTTAGGTTCAGTCCTCGATGATGTGCTCCGTTAAGTTTTGGAGGTTTCTTTTGTAGGATGCGGTGTTCGCCTTGAGACACTTGGGCAACTAGTAGGCTACCTTGAGAGAGTGGAATAGGGCCTTCGTTGACTTGAGGAAGAAGGTCGATGAAATTTTCGCAAAGATGAAAAAGGCAGAGGGTTCATTATATCCCCATGTTTGCATCCCTTCCCCGCATTGATGAGAGTGTCCCCCATCAGAATCCAAACGGTTGTACGTCCCGATGTGGGAGTGTCTCCCACTTGGCGGTGGCAACACAAGAACCAGCTTATAGGCTCCTCTCGATTAGCCCATGTATAGTCAAAACCCTCTGCTATGCGAGTGTCCCCTACTCGGAGTTCCTGCTCTGCTGTCGGGGTTTCGCCCTCTCAGAGCCCTACCAAGTTGTGGGTATAGTGATGGGATCACCCCACTCGAAAACAATAATAATATCTCCCCAAACCATTCTGTATCTAACCAGCCATACCAGAAGTAGAGATCAACACTCTGAAAAGGCATGGTCATACTAATTCCAAATGCCATTTGGTAAAAACATACTAGGTAAGATCTAAATATTAACCATTTACATTCTAGAATTCCATATTCATTCTGAATACACTTTCATTCTAAATGCCATTTCACTATATTTATTTGATTACATCTAACCAGAGTAATACAATAAATCCAATTACATAACTATGTTTACAATTTTGAAAAAGAAATACATAAGATCCAGGTCCAGATGATCCGTCCTGCCACCATTAATAACTCCTGATGCTGAAGCAACAAAAGTTTTCTCGTCGGGGAATGTCTCTCGGAAGATACCATCCTATTGCTCGCACCAAAACAAGGAGAAAACGTGGTATTAAATCGTGGAGAGTAGTATTACATGTTTATTGATTGAATCTAAATATGCACAGAAAATATATAGTTTAGGAATGAAGATTAAAAACGTGCTAGGTTACTCAATACTCCGATATTGCAAGTGACTATGTAGATCATGATCCACAAGGAGGGACAATGATAGAAGCTTTAAGTAAGTCTTTCTAAGTTACTTAAATCGGTTAAAACATTTTCTCCTCGGTTTTCAAAAGAAAAGAAAAGTGTTGAATGTTAGAAGAAGACAAGATAGAAGAGGTGGTGGTGTTGTTAAAAGGAAAACTAAGTTAGAAAGAAAGAATCGAAAGAAAGAAGAAGTATTAGTTTTTAGAAGTGTTTCTAAACTAAGAAATAAAGAAAATAAAAACTAAAGAATACTTACCTCCTTGAAGCTTACTTTACCTTGGATCCATACAGATGACTTACCTTGGCTTGAAGGCGATCAAAGCATGGCATATAGAATCTTTCCCATTGCTAGTCACTCTATCAAACAAAAGTGCAAGCATAAAACAATACCAAAGTATTAATTACATGATTAGAAACAGATATCTATCACCATAAGTCATCAGAGGCACTTGCAAGGGCAAGGCAAATTTGAGGCTATCAGATTCATTTAGATAAAATAATCAAGCAAGGATGGCAAAGTAAAAAAGAAGAAGAAAGGTAAACATTTGATTCGATTGAAAAACAATGAAATAAAGGAAGAAAATTACATCGTTGTCACTTCTCAATGCAATCTTCTCTCTCTTTTTAACATGAATCTCTTCTCTAATCTATGTTTACATAAAAATAAAAAATTATATAAAAAAAACAAAAACAAAAACCTAAATTAAACATAAAGTGAAAAGCCTAATTCAAACTCTTTGCTAGAGTGATGCCTATTCTTCTTTGAAAAATATAGTATTTATAGGAGAAATGAAGTGAAGAAGAGCGTATGAAGATAGGGAGCTAATGCACCCATAATCGCTTCAACCAAGCTGTGAAAACACAACTTTGGTCGCGTTTCCGTGGACAGGATCTGGCCAACTAGCCAGATCCAAGGGTATGTGGTTTTGATTCTTCTGATATTTTTTTATCCACTTGGTTTTCTAGTTTGTTTCTGGATTTGGTTATATCCCTGTTGATCTTTAAATTAACTAAATGTATCAATAGAAATCTAAATTTAACTTGTTTTCATTTGGTGTTATCTTCTCTGATATGTTCTGATCTGCGCTTATCCCTTGAATATCTATCTCAATCCTTGATTTTGATATAAACTCATTTAATTAGAATTTAAGTGGGCTTTTGGCTCATTTTCTCTCCTTCTCCATTAATTAAGGCCCACACATATCTGACAATAAATAGGATTAAATAGTAGTTTATTAAAATAAATGTGAGAATGTTAAGCTAAATATGCAAACATGTGTACAATCACACTCCCACACCTATCTTTTGCTCGTCCTCGAGCAAACAAAAAAAAACTAAAACAGAATTAACCCAATCTAACTCACTTTCATAAAAATCACGGTTGCACTTAGCAAGTACAATAAGTCATTAAACATCTAGGTTACCCCTAGAGAATGAGTTTGTCTCACGGGGGTCAATGAATTACATCCACAAAATCTATAAAGGAAAGAAAAACAAAGTGTTAGAAATTTTTAAATCACATTTTGAAAAGAGAGAATATTTGAAGAATTTTTGCAGAAAAACAAGTAATCTATAAGTCATAGGAATACCAAGTTAATCATTCCTAAACTTAGTCTCTATTCAAAAACTTATTATCAATCAAGGTAAAGATTAAAACATATTTCTTATCTAGTATATTATTTTACCCTAAGTCATATGCATCTTTGTGACTGTAAATATTTAACTAAGGATCTTCAACTTTAACTCTAATGTCTTATTTTTATATATTATAG
>JAVJIF010002958.1:0-327500 GCA_038442645.1 Agave tequilana
TTTTTTTAAAACACAAGTTTATAAAAGTCTAAGATATTCAATTACACTTGAGGAAGTCAAGATATAATTGAAAAAAGAAAAAAATCTAATTAATTACGTAGACAGAAAGTTGCTTATTGACCATGAAACTGTGAAGAAACTTGATGCACAGATTCCAAAAATTCAAAAAAAAAATCACTAGCTATTTTGATCATAATGTCACACCCTAACTGCACACACTTTCAAACAACTAAGTGGTCGTCCACCAAGAGGAGCTATAAAATATGTATAGTGTTTCTCAGCTAAGTTATAGTTTGCTGGCCACAACAGTTAGCCAAATATTTACATGAGACAAAAAAATATAAATTCTCTAAAACTGGAAAATATGCAAGTGTTGTTACTATCTACTATCATATAAGAAGTAAAATTAAAAATAGCTTTAAAATCTTTATCACAAAGTTGGCTTATACTTAATAAATTGTGCTTTAAACCATTAACTAAAGCAATATTTTTAATAATAGGAGATGTATCTATCTTGACATTACCATAGCCAATGATGTGTCCTTTTAAATCATCTCCAAATGTGACAATACCACCTTTTACCTTGATAGTGTTGCAAAATTATTGATATCCTAAGTCATGTTCCTTGAGTAACCACTATTAAGGTACTATAGTTTCCTACATCTCAGAAGTTTGGTGTGTACTTGCGTCCACAAAAATAGAGGGCGATGATTTTGGTACCCAAAACTTTTTAGATCCTTAGGAATTAGTATTGCGAACCCAAGTATTTTTATTGATCATATTCAACTTGTTATAGCAAAATTTTGCTAGATGGCCTTTTTGGCCACAATAAGTATAAGTATAAACTTTAGCATACATATAAGCTTGATGATGTTATGTTGTGCTTGGTGTGAATGCTTTATGTGATGTATAGGCAATGGTTGCTTCTTTGAAAACAAAGCTTTAATCTTACTTGTGTTAAAAGCACAAACTTTAAGATTAGAATTCAAAGCATCCATTCTTTCCTTTAAACTTCAATTCATTATTTTTAATAGAAATCATAGAGATTTTGCCGTTGCATGCAATTTTGTAAAGATTGAAATCCTTTTTAGTTTCTCGAAAAAATGGATATATCTTCTTTCTCCTTTGGAACAACATTCAATTTACCTATCAAAAGATCATTTTCTCTTTTTAATCATGGGTATTGAAATTTAAGAGAAATATATTTTTCATCAAGTTCATGAAAAGAAAAATCAAGTTCATCTATTGTTAATTCAGATCATCAAAAGTTGGTTCCGAAGTTACTTGGAGAATTTCTCTGTGCCATGTAGCAAATATTAGTCTATGTCTTCTTCGGAGTTGCTTTATCAAGTTATCCCAAGTTGCTTTCATTGCTTTATTCTTATAGGGCTTCTTGGAGGTGGAAGCCTTATTTTTCATTTCGGGATGATCAACCATTAGGTGCCTCGACTTCTTGTAATTGTAGCATGGCCCTATTTCATTACTTTTCTTTCTTCTTTGCTTTGTCTCTTTTCCTTTCGGTTGTAGTTGAGCTTTTCTCTCTTGTGGAATATTCTTCTTACTTTCTTTACTAAGAGTGAAAGCTCTTCATAATCATCTTCTTCATTATTTATATCTTCATTGTCATCGGAGAAGGTTGGAGTGAACTTGAAGGCAACATTCTTTTTCTTTGTAGGACTTTGTCTTCTCTAACTTTTCTCTCCATCTTATAGGTCTTCAAATTTTCAATAAGTCTCGTGAAATACATTTTTTTCTTGTCTTTTAACTCTTTTATGGTGGTAGATTTCACTTTTTAAGATTAAGAAAGTGCTCGAATAATCTTTCTTACCTTTTGGTCATTGTCGATGGAGTCACCTAGAGAAGAAAAACCGTTAATAATCTTTGTAAATCTTGTGATCATATCATCTATAGTCTCATTTCATTCTTATTGAAGTTCTCATATTGAGAACACACAAGTCAATCTTAGCTCTCTTCACTTTAAATGTTCCGTCATGAGCAAAAACAAGATTATTCTAAATCTCATAAGTAGATTTACAATTATCACTCTAGAAATATCACCATCATTGAGTCCTGCAAAAGGGCATAAGGCCTTGGCCTTGGCCTTAGCCTCAAACTCCTTAATAGTGATATCGTACCATGTGTCCTCATCACCATTAGGAAAAATAAAAGGCTTGGTAGTAGCCTTGGTTACACTACTTTCTAATGATTGTAAGAAGATGGTCATCTTAACTTTTCAAATGGGAAAGTGAAGTCCATCAAACTGGGGCAGGATCTGGATATTATTTGCCATGTGTGTGAATCAAATATTGTGATGGGTCGAAATAGGATCACTCTTAGGTGGTGAAAGCTATAAACAAAAGTTTTAGCTCTGTACCAATTCAAATCACCTAGAGGGGGGTGAATAGGTAATATGCTAATGAATGTGGAAAGTAAAAACTTATTAACAATAATTATACACAAAGACATAAGCACATAAACAAATTCAAAACTCTCAACCAAGAAGTGAAATTGTATACCCCGTGAAGGGCTCTGAACTTCTCCTCCTGATTCCTTTTAAATAAGAGTTAAGATGAGTAATTGCTTTCTTGATGTATTCAGAATTGAAAAACAATAATAAACAACAACACAAGTATGATTGCAATAAAAATTAAACAAGAAATATAATTGCAATAGAGAGAGTAGTGGAAAATTTATGGAAAGCAAAATTGAAGTCAATCACAAACAAGGAGAATTGTTATCGAGATTCAAGCCACTACTCTACGTTCCCGCCTTCATCAGAATGAGGGATTCCACTAACTTCCAACAATGATTACACTTCACACAACAGATCCTGCATGATCCTGGAGCTGCAACTCCTAGCACTTTCCTCTTCAACTAGAGAAACTTCTCATAAGAATTGCAGTAGCAAAGTGGTCTTATTCAGATCACAATCAACTCCCACTACAAAATCATGTTTCTTAGAATAGAAAGGGATGAGGCTTAAGGATTTGGTGAGCGAGATAAATAGTAGAGAATGGGAAAGGAATGCTCAAACTTTTTGTAGAGAGTTAGAATGATTTTTAAACTTCAAAATTGTTATAGAATCATAGAAAAATAATCCAATAGATAGATTTTGGAAAATAACCATTTAGAGAATCCAAAAATAGAAGTTTTGTTAAATAAACACGTTTTAAAAACGGGGTCAAACTATTAACAACCTATGAGGCTCGTCGATAATGCCAAGTGCACTGCTTTAAAAATAAGCTATTCCATAGTTATCCCTCTCGACAGTCTAATAGTATCATCGTCAGTTCACCCTGATACATAGTGTATCACAGTCGACAGTCAAATTCATCAGTCGAAAGTAACCTTCAAAACTTTAAAAACTAGGTCTCTGTAAACACCTATCGACAGTCTCAAAAAGAGAACTATCGACAGCCCTGCTGAAATGTTGAGCAATAGAGCTCTCGGAAAAACTCTATCGACAGTCGAATAGTTGGAGCTATCAACAGCCCAAGCTATCTGTTACAAATTTTTCAGAATAAAAACTAGTTTTCAAAAACATTTTGTATAGAAATAAGTTTATCATAAAAAGTGTAAATTGCATGTATGAGTATGAATCCTTGAGCTTCTCTCTCTAAAGTAAACTTTAACAAACTATAACTTATAAGAATTAGACTTTCTAGTCGATAATAGATGCATCTACAAAATGATAGATATATAATAAAACTTTGATCTTCCGCTGTGATTGAAGATGGATCCAAACTTGAGAACCTAACACTTATAAACACTTTAATCTTATTAGTTCTCATGTCTATTCATGAGTAGAGAATCATCAAAATAGAGAGTGATTATACCCTTGAGCCAACAAGGTGTTGGCCCAGAGGCCCTTCACTCTAGTTTTGATGTTGATTAACTCATATAGTTATAGTTTAATAATAATCTTGTGATATTTAGTTTCAGATATTTGATCAAGATAATAGTAGGTGATTAGCTTCAACAAAGGTGTTTTGGAGCTATCATATGTTGATTCAAAAGCTCGAGCGTCAAGATCGCATCTAGCACTCGGTTGGAGTCAAGCTCATTGGATCGGTTTTGGATCGAGTCAACTTGGAGAAGGAGTTCTACAAGAAGTCCTCAGTTTGTTTAGTTTAAGATTGTGTTTAGATCATTGTAAAGATCAGATAGTGTTGATATGCTCAAGTTCACATAGACACACTTGTTTTAAAGTATCATGTTTTGTTTTCGGTTTAACCGGTTTTGGATTTCTAGTTCAAATATATAGTTTTCAAGAATAGATAGAATCAAAATAAGTTTACAAGTTTTAATGTATATTAGATTTGATCTATATACATCTATGCTTCATATATTTAGAAAAACTTATTTTGAAAAGCCTATTCATGTGTTTGGAGTTTCGTATTTAAACAAAACTTACTTTTGTATTTAATGTCAAAAACATAGATATAATATCTTTCATGTATATTGAATTCTATCCATATACAATATACTTCAAAGTTATTTCAATATCATGTTTTTGTATTACATGAGTTTTAGAGAAAACAGTTTTTCATTTCAAAAATCCAAGTTTTGAAAAATACGGATTTTGGTTTAAAGCAAATTTTCAAGAACACAAAAATGGTTCAAATAGTATATAATATGTGTTTAATTTTACTCACAAATATTTGTATTTCAAAGATCCTATAAGAACTGATTTTTGTGGAATTTATGTGATTTTATGGGATTTAATTGGTAATAAAAAGATAAGTTTTTCAATCCTTAAATTCCTGGCCAGATTGCTCTGGCAGTCGACCGGACGGTCGACCGGACCAAGAGCCGGTCGACCGTCACGGTCGACCGATGTGCACGAGACATGCACAAAGGCCTGCCCACTTTGGCCGGTCGACCGCGTGGTCAACCGACTGAGAGCGCCCTACTCTCGGGTGGGACCGTCGACCGGGCGGTCGATCGTTGGCTAGGCACGGTCGACCGGGCGGTCGACCGCTGGCACAACGATCAGAAAAGTGACCATTGGCAGTCAACCGGAAGGGCAAAACTGCCCTTTCCTGCTGCCAACGGGCAGAATTTTTGTGGGGTTATAATACCCACTTCTTTGAGTTGTTTTAGCTAACAATTTCAAGAGAAAAAATTCTCATTTTCTTAAGTATTTTAACAGCAAGATTTAAAAGAGATTTGAGTTTAAAGATTTTATCTTTATTTGTTTTAAAGTGTTGGAAAATTCAAAGAAAATAGAGTCTTTTGGGAATTGATTTTTGATCTAAATTTCAATATCTATTTGGAGATTTTCTCAAGTGTTTTTCTTTGTTCCATACACTTTATTTTCTCACACTTGAGCTATCTATCTATCCTGTCTATTACGATCATTGTTTTGTGAGAAAGTATTGGTTTGTGGTCTTTTGATAACCAAGTGTTGTAAACCCTTTCCTTTGCGTTGGCTTTATGCCTTTCCCTTTAAGTGTTGAGGGGTTTGTGCAATTGGGTTGCTTGTATCTCTCTAAGTGTAGAGGTGATTGAGTATATTGTTTATCCCTCTAGTTAGAGGTTGACATTGTGTTGTCTTTGTGCCTTGCCTCTAGTGAGAGCTTACATTTGGTGAGAGAGGAGTTTGTGTGCTCCCAAGTTGTATTTGTCCAAATCCTCAGTGGAGGTTCCCTGTATGGAAAGTCCTGTGTAGACAATATAGTGAAAAATCCTTCTGTGTGAAGGCGAGGACGTAGAGCTGGGTGCTCGAACCTCGAAACATATCTTGGTGCTTGCGTTTGATCCACTATCTCTAACTCTCTCTTATTTTGTGCCTTGTTTTAATTCATATTGTTTATTCATACTTATATGCTTGGTATTGCTTGTGTACGTGCCTCACTTGTGTTCAACCAAGAGAGCTTTACATAGCACCTCAACTCTTATTTAGAGGAATTTAGAGGAGATAGTCCAGAGCCCTTCACCGGAATTAAGTTACACTCTTTGGTTACACTAAGTGTGTTGTATTTAGTTTTAAATTTCGCATTATTTGTCATTAGATTAACCATATATCTATTCACCCCCCTCTAGTGTACTTTCACAAGGTAGGGTTTCAAAATGGAATATGATGCCCCTAAACCTAATTCTAGAAATATAACTTTTTTATTTTGGGGCATTGAATTTATAGGTCCCTTTTCTAGTTCATTTGGGAACCAATACATCTTGTTTATTGTGGACTATGTGTCTAAGCGGGTTGAAGCCTTTCTAGCAAAATGAATGACAACATGTTTGTTGTCAAATTCTTGAAAGAAAATATTTCTCGCACTTCGGAACCCCTCGTGCTATAATCAGCGATAATGACACTCATTTCTGCAACTAATCTTTCAAAGCTCTTATGTGAAAATATGTTATTACACACAAGTTGTCTGCACTATATGATCCTCAAATCTGTGGGCAGGTAGAGGTCTCTAATAGACAAATTTATCTTATCTTGGAGAAGTCTATGAGTCAAATCAGAAAGATTGGTCTTCCAAATAGGTAGATGCCTTATGGGCCTATGGACCGCTTTCAAAACAATCTTAGGTATGTCTCCTTATAAGTTAGTCTTTGAAAAGCTCTGCCACTTGCCTGTTGAACTTGAGCACTAGACCTGATGGGTAATTAACAGTTCAACTTTGATCTAGATAAGGCCGATGAACTTCAGAAACTACAAATTTTTGAACACGAAAAATTAAGAAATGAAGCTTATAAAAATCCAAGATAATAAAAAGTATGGTTAAGGTCTTTCATGATAAATTTATCATAAGAAAAACTTTTGTCCCCAAACAAAAAGTCTTACTCTACCACTTTAGGCTTCATCTTTTTTTGAGAAAATTAAAATCTAGATAGATAGAACTATTCATTGCGAGAACCGTGTTTCCATACGATGCAGTAGTGATTTGCGACCACAAGAACAATAATGAATTCAAGATTAATGGTCAACGCCTTAAATCGTTCTTGGAACTGGTGCTAGAAAATGAGTTGGCAATGGGTCTATTTGACCCGAGTTATTAGTAACATCACTTCTTCTTATATATCTCATTCATTTGTAATATCATTCATACATTGGGGACAATGCATGAGATAGGTGTGGGGAGGAGCACTAACATTTAACATGATGATTAAAAAAATCTTTTTGAAATGAGAAACAATATTTTGATCTATTTTTGTAAAAAATTTAGAAGATCTTAAGAATTAGGTGAATCATATTAGAATTTCTTAATACTTAATCAAAATAAAATTACTTGCTTGATTCTAGGTTTAGGAAGAAAAATTGGAAAGTAACTTGGTCTTGATCTTTACCTTGATGAAATATGTACTTTATACATGCACTTACATACATAGGATTCAAAACAAAGAATCTTGTGCCTTATATATAAAAAATAGAAAAAATATTATATATAAATCCTTTGATTAAGCTGGGTAGTTGTGCCTCATAAAGCATAATACCCAAAAGTGATTATTATCACCAATAAACTCCTTATGTTTGTTGCCTTATTTGCTTGAGTCATTAAGTTCAAGAGGTGTTCTACACGCTGGTGCCCTAAATCATCTGGTTTGGGAGTCACTGGCTAAAGGTTCGTTACTTGGGTGAATTAAAAAGTCTAAAAAAAACTAAGAGATAATATCGCCATAATGAGAATAATACGACAGAAGAATTGGAGTTGAAGAATCTCGAGTAAAATATTCACGATCGCAAGGTGCATATGATTTAGATAATGGACTAAGTGAGAAATACAATTTGAATTCTTACCTTTATGATTACAAGTTTTTTCATAAAGACTAAGTTTAGGAGTGAATAATTTGGTGAACTTATGACTTATAAATCACTTAAGTTTTTTTCAAAAGGTTTTCAAACATCTTTCTCTCTTTTAAAAAGAATTTTCAAAAACACTAATATTTTCTATTTTACTTAAATTTTTTGGTTTAATCTACAGAAAACTCTCAAGAGACTATAACTCCTCCTCTAAGAGAAAAGTAGAGGTTTAAAGGTTTGCTGCATATACTCAGTGCAGTCGCCTGACCTATGAAAGTGACTTAATAAACTCGTAAGTCTTTTGATTTTTGCTTGGGGACGAGGAATAGATAGGCGTGAGAGTGTGATTATTAACATATATTTGCATATTATACGTCACATTTCAAATTTATTTTATTTAAATTCTTCTATTTAATTGTTTTAATGTCTAATGGTGTGCAAGTCATAAATAATGGGAAAGAGGAAAAATACCCGATATATCCAAAAATTTGGATTTTCAAGGATAAGATTCTTTAGCTCAAGATTAACGAGGATATTTTGAAGATTCAAGAGACTTAGATGCAATCTTATCAGAAGAACTGAAGATAACTAAATAGGAGGATCTCACGCTCAAAGTGTTGATCCAACGACCATACAATTGCCGCGAAAATGGGGCATTTGTCATATTTTCACTATAATATTTTGGCCGTTGGGTCAGCAATTTTGTCCTCATCCTCTACACGCTTTTCCACTCCTCTCCACTCTTCTCCTCCTATAAATACCTCACTAGAGCAGAGTAGAATACACAAAGAAGAGAACTATGCTTAGAGTTTTTATTTTTAAGGTTAGGATATTATTGCTAGGTAGTTGATCAAGTATAATTTTATTTTTATTTACTTTCTTTATTCTAGCTTAGTCCAGAAAAGAGAGAGAAGAACAGTTGTAATTTGTAATTGAAGTGACATCAAGGAGGTTCAACTCTTGCAATTCAAATCTCGATCTTTGCATGTTTCTTTTATTCGATTCTCATTTTTATTATTTTAATACCATTATGAGTAACTAAATCAGTTTCTCTGGGCTCACTAGTCTCTGCCCTCTTCTCCTTTTGATCAATTTGAGATCCCAATTGAACCATATGAATGCTTTGAAGAATACCTTGCTATTAGCGAGCATTTTTGAAAGCACATGAGGATGGTTGATGGATTTTAACTTCTATTTAAAATCACAACTTTTAAACTCATTTTTACTCCATTCTTTTTCGCTTGATGGTTTAACATTCAACTTTAAAATTTGTGTTTAAAAAAGTTGAATTTTTCAAAACTTATATTATTTGTTTTACTTGAACTCTTCTTAAACTCAATGATAATCGATTGCCAATGATCTAATTGAGGCACAACTCTTTCAAAAGGTAAGTACATTGTGATGTAGTAGACTAGTGAGCCCAGATTCTTTCTCTTTCTAAAAACTCACTTTCTCCGCATGAATTTTCCATCATTTTTTCGAAACCCCAATTCTCTTTTAAAACTTTCTTTTATTCCTCTTTTCTTTTTCTTTAAACCAAATCTCCAACCAAATCGTGTTTTTTCATTCTTTCTTTTTGTTTTTAAAATAGGAAACATAACTTGTTTTAGAAAGAAGTACAAAATGCTTGCAGTGCATTCCTCCTCGTGGATACGACCCGTTAGCCATAAGCTACACGGTACACTTAAAGCCAGTTACCACACACGACTTTTCGCTTTTCACTTCTTAACTTCACGTGGTGCACTTGAGAGTACTCGGTGTAAACTGAACAGAAAGATAGGCAAGCTTAGAAATATAAAGTCACTTTTTTTTTTACCTATTCTTATACACAAATTTGTAGAAGTTGGATACATGTTGATGATTATAATGAGATATATCATGATAGAGTTATGATTGCATTTAAGAGTAAAACTAAATTGGACCGAAGAAATAGCTCATGCTCATATTCATGTTATTTCATTGGAATCTTCAGAAGAAGGAGATGATGATGACCAATTTTATGAACAAGGCCACCTCAAGATAATAGGGAATTCATGTCTATACTTTAGAAGGGTATAAAGAAGACTTATAAGTTGGTATCAGAAGAAGGCATCACCATGTATTATGAGATCTAAATTGGAGGGTGCGAGATCAGGTAAGAGAAGGAGAAAGTCAAGATTGTATCTAGGTTTAGGAATGTTTTTCTTTTACTTATTTTCTTAAAAAAAATATAAAAAACTTTATTACAAGTTTAACTAGCTTTTAGGAATTAAGGGACCAATAAAGTTTGAAATTTGATAAAATAATTGATTTGATATAATCTTTTTTCTTAACATAGAGATGAATTTTTTGAAAAATAGACACTATCTAGATTTTGTCCACATGATTATGCTTTTTCATACACTTTCACTTGAGTTTCATGTTTGGATGATGATGATAGCTTACCTTATTTAAATATACAGTATATATATGTATATCTAAAAAAATATAGTAATGAACCTAAGTATTGATTAGCTAGGTACTTTGGCCTAAGAAAGCGTTGGTATTTATACGAAATATAATTAGGTAAGTTATAAAAAGTATATATATATGAATAAATTTCTCTCTGTATTAGCAATTCTAAGGATCAATAAGTTAGATATTAGGGCCTCAATAGCTTGATATTTAAAAGTACATCTGGAGGGGCTGAATAGGCGTAATGCTAATCGAATGTCAATTAATGCGGAAATGCAACAATTATAAAATGAATGCTACAAACGGTCAACTCAAATCAAGAAGTGAAGTCGGATTCCCTATGAATGGCTCTAGAGTATATCCTCTATATTTCTCTAGACAATGAGTTGAGGTGCTCAATTGCCTTCTTGATTGAAAGAGTGAAAATCGACAAGTATAGATGATTCTAGCAATGAATAACATGTGCAAATGAGAGTAAAACACAAGTGTAAGTAATAGCAAGTAGAGTAAAGCAAGAGAGGAAGAAATCACAAAGACAAACATTTGTATCGAGGTCCAACACAATACTCTATGTCTCCGCCTTCGCCGCGTGAAGGGTATCCACTATCCAATAAGGATATTTCTACAAAGGAGTCTCCACAAAGGAACTACAATGATTTACACAAGATCGGAGTATACAACTCCAACTCTCAATTTTCTATACAGGGGTAGCATAAAGCCAATGAGATTTACAAGCTCTTGGTGACCACAAAGATCACAAATACTCTCTTTTATAACTTCCTATAGTATATGAGGCGAAGTGAGGATCAAAAAGTTTGTGAGAGAGAAAATTCAGTTGAAATGAATGAATTTAAGAGCTGAAAACTTGTAAAAATTGGTTTGAAAATGAGAGCACTTGAAGTAAGAAAACTAGAAAACTCTTTTTTGAATAGACTTGATTTTTCAAAAAAATTCCCAAAATTAAAGATTTCTCTATAAATAATCCTTTCCAAATGAACTATATATATAGGCAAGTGATAAACACAGTAAGTATATCTTATCAGGTCATTAGGAAAGAGATTAAGTCCAAAAAGAAAACATACCCATTGGAGAATAAGTTAAAAAAAATCCCAGATTTTAAAAACTAGTCATTACTGTAGCTTCGACAAAACTTCGATCAACCGGCCAGTTGACTGATAGTTCAGAAATTTTAACTATCCATTGACTTTGGTCGACCGCCCGGTCGACCTATCTCAACCAAGACAAAACTCTGTCAGTCGGTCAACTGCCCGGTCGACCGTTCAGTCGCCTGACAAACATGCATAGCATGCACACAAGTACAATGAAGTCTGGCTGACTGGCTATTCGACCGGCTTGGCTATAAACCTATTTTCATGTAAATTTTGAAATCAAGCTTGATTAGTCCAAAATTGCATATTTCATACCACATCTTCATATTTATTCAATATTAAATTTTGTTAATAATACCTCTCTTGTATGTTCCTAGGTCTATGGTGTGGAATGAAGAAGAAGCCAAAATCTCATTTATTTGGTGATTTAAAGCCTAAAAAAATAGCCATTGACTTTTGGAAGCTGGATCTGCCAATCTGGGAGCGAATTTCGACAAACTGATAGCAAGTACAAAGGGGGGTCTATAGTAGAAAGCTGCACACCCTGGCACAACGGGCGTAGCCCAAGAAGGGCCACGACAAATGCAGCAAAATCGCATTTTCGTGGCCTTTTGGTGGGGCCACATGTCGAGCTTCGAGGCGTGGCCCCGTGACACCCCCCTGGTGCCCCCCTTAGCCTATAAATACCCCAGATTTTCAGAATTTTTAGGAAGTAGAGTTTTGAAGGTAGTTTCTCTCATTTTGTGTATTTTAGTGTAGTTTTCTTCTTTCTTTTGTTTTCATTTCCTTTGTAGATCATGTAATAGAAAAGAGAAAGATGCATAGGATGAAGGTTAAAGTTCTTATAATGAAATGTGACATTCTATGAAAGGTTTTCTCTTTATCTCTATTGATTTTTTTCTCTCTAACTCTTTACATGCTTAGCTTTTTCTCTCATGGCAGCTAATCACTAACCACTAACTTGCTAACTCCCTTACTTGATAATGCATATGAATCTAATAGTCTCTACTTGGTCTTGCTCATGCAAGAGCCATTGATGGCTCATGATGATGGATTCTAACACACTAACATCTAACTCTCTTACAAATTACCATTACTTATTTCATGCTTGCTCTAGTTAGTTTTAATGGTTTAAGTGTAACTTGAATTTGTTTTGTTGAGTTTGAATATAAAAGTGATCTTTTGGGTCATGTTCTGCAACACTCTTGAACCAAAGACTAGTGATGGCCAAGGATACATGTGAGGCAATTATCATTAAGAGGTTAGCATAGTTAGTGAAGCCATTGATAGTTAGTAGCCATGAGTTTTCTTTCCTTTTACTTCATTTTAGAAATATCTCAAAAAAATCACAAATACATTCTTGTCTACGTTTCCCACTTCTTTGTTTTTGCCATATTCTTCTCTTTTCATTCCTTGTTTTCTTTTCTTTTCATTCTTTAAAACATAAGAAGAACAATTAACACATACGAGAATAGACCGGAAAAGCTTCTATCATTTTTCATCCTTGTGAATTCAACCCGTTTAACCTTTATGCTATAACGGAAGTATCGAGGAAGCCAAAGCACGCACTTTTAACTCGTGATTTCAAAACATACATTTTCGTACACAGTTTTCCCCTGAACAAATTTTGCGCCTTTGTCGGGATGGGAACGGTTTGATCTCACATTTTTGTTAACTTTTCTTCTTTGTTTTTAGTGTGCAGATCAAATTTTTAGCATTGCAGAAATTCACACTTGCTTTTGTGTGGTTGGGTAAATTCTTGTATATTGCTATATTCTACTGGCAGTTTTTTGTTTAGATTACCTGTGCACTGTATTAATTAAGAACTAAAATACGGTAATTTGTTATTTTAAATAGTTTAGGCATTTGCATCTAGGCACGTATCAATTTTCATTGCAATATAATGTATTTTGTTCTTCTGTTGTTGTGATCTAGACTGAGGTGTACATATTGCATTACATATAATTAGACAAACACGTTGGTGATTTACTCGCTTTATGCATTCACTCTTATCTATATTGCACACTTGCACGAATTAAAATTAAGGGCAAAACCCAATAAGAAAAGGTGGAGAAGTCATTACCCTTCCTTAGCTCAAAAATCACCTCCCCACTCACACAACCCAAGCCTTAATAAGACTTGCTAGTGGTTGGCTCCTAGGGACATCTCAGACTCATTTAGGAGATTGACATAAAGGAAAAGTTGTTAGAGTTTGACTCTTGTCAAGTCAGTATACAAAGTTGGGGATTGAGAGGCGAAACCTCGAAGAACAGTGATTTGACATAATTAGGCCCGTTGCTCTGGCATGGATACCTCCCACTAGTCTTGCCCCTACCTAGCCAATTAACTTGTGGTCAGATTTCTTCAAGTGCCCACCGTGGATAGTCTAACAAGTTAGGAGTCGTCTAGGTCTAAGTCAACCCTAACATAGGCTTGTTTTATTTTTCTTTTCTTTATTTGTTTGTTTGTTTGTTTTTCTTTTTTGTAAATTATGAAATGATTTTAATAACAATAATTTTTTTCAATTCTAATATGAATTCATATTTCACCATGACCTCAATTGACTCGATAACTCCACCCGACTATGTACAACATGGACCAACCATATAGGCCCGATTGGGTTTATCCGACTCAATATGACCCATGCTCACAATCATTTGACCAAGATTTTCAAATAATTTCTTCTCTTCACAGAGTCCATGGGGATTCACCTCCCCCGAGTTAATTATCAATCACCTTGTCTACCATCTCCTTTCCCACACTTTACTTCACATTCTTTTTTTCAGAACCACCAATTGAAGAAAAATCAGAGCTACAAAAGGTATGGAAGCCATGTTAGAGGCCCAAAAATAATTTGAAATCGTGACTGCCTCATTATATCCATAAAAGTTTCAAACCCTATATAGTTCTTTTCCAGAACCACTTAAAGAAAAATCATTGTTGGAAAAAACTATGGAATTCGTGCAAGAGTCTGAGTGACTAAATCAAAATATGGTTGACTTTAAATGTCCACCAATTTTCATATGACTCAAGAATCATGTCATTTTGGAAATCAAGTTTCAATTTCATCATACCAACCTGAACTTGACCAAAATAAAATCCTTAATATTTTAGCAAGTTATCCATTTCTTGAAATTGAACTTGAAGATGAATGTGAATCTAAGCTTCAGTTTAGCGATTCGAGTTCAATCCTTGAATCAATATCGACTCCTATAGTGTTACCTAAAATAAGTAACATTATTGAGCTAGTTTTGATTCCCATAACTTCTGAACTTGAATCGATCATTTTACCTATTCACATTCGTTCCATGGACGAAAATTAAGATTCAATTTCATTCCATCCTTTTAAACTTGCCCAAAATTTCGAGAACCATCTTGATATTTTGGCAAGTTATCCTTCTCTCGAAATGAACTTGAGTATGAATGTAATCCCGATCCACAAGTTGGTAATTTCTTTTCACTTTTTGATTCAATAATGACTCTGGTATCTTTACCAGATGTTTTTCATCTTTCGAAGTCACATTGTATTCTGTACCAGTACCCATGAATTTGAATCACCAATATCTTACGATCACAATTCATTGTTGGAAAAAGTATGAGAACACCAATTCTTGAGTTTGGACCCACTTCATGAACGAATTTTGACTCTAAAACCTTCACTTGATTTCAGTCAATTTTTTGAGTCGGTATTAGTTCCTCTCCTTCCTGAGTCCAAATCCGTCATTCCATTATTTCATACTCTATTCTGAAACAAAGGTGTTGATAATAATGACTCTAAAATTATTTTAAAAATTTGAAAATTAGATGGGATAAAAATCCAAATAAAGCCCATCAATGTATATATCATAATTGTGGGTCATATTAGAGAGGTCGCTGGTGGGTTCCTTCGAGATCCAAACAATTTGGATTGGGCTGCATTTAGTGGACCAATCAGACTACCATCGGAACACCACCCTGAGGTAATTTTTCTTCCCTATTTGTTTCATGCATATACACATTCACGTTGCATAAAGGACAATGGCTAAGATAAGTGTGGGGGAGGGTTTACTAACGTAGGTTGTTCTAACTTTCTTTCTTTTACACTTCTTTTTAGAAAAATTTTAGATTTTCTTTTTGTATAGATACTCTTTTTTCTTTTTACAAAACTTTTTGAAATAGGACAAATAGTTTTGATTTATTTTTAAGAAAGTTAAGAGGATCTTAGGATTAAGAAGACCTAAAATTATGAATTCTTAAATTGAGTCAAAATAATTGATCTTATTTAAATTTTAGGATAAGAAAATAAGATTGAAAAGATAATTTGATCTCGAATTTTTTGCCGTAGATATATGCACTTCACACTTATACAATTTTTTTGGGATTAAAACAAAGACTAAAAATGCCATATATATATATTATATATATAATATATATATATATATATATATATATATATATATATATATATATATATATATATATATATATATGATGATAAAACCACTTATTGAAGCTGGGTAGTTATGTCTTAGGAAGCATGATTATTCACGCCTAAAATAGTGGACAAAAATAAATATCCCCTTTAATTTGTGGCCTTGTTTACTCGAATCCTTAAGCCCGAGGGATGTTTTCTCATATGGTTCCCTACAACCATCTACTTTGGGATAACCGGTAAAGGCTCACTACCCAGATAAGCTAGAAGTCTAAAAAACTAAGATAAAAAGAAAAAATAATATAAATAAATGGCATGAAAGTTAGAGTCGATATCCTAAAAATCTTCACAGTTCACAAAGCACATGTTTTCTAAGATTTTTTATGAAAGATCAAGAATCCATTCAATTTTAAATTCTTACATTTAATTTATAACAAGATTTTTGCATTTAGATTTAGTTTAAGGAAGAATAATTTCTGATTAACCTATGATCTTGGATCACTTAAATTTTGCACAAAAATATTTCAACACTTTTTTCTATTTTAAAAATGTTTTTTCAAAATATTAACATTTGATTTCTTTCTTTTGGATTTTTGTGGGTGTAATCCGCTGAAAACCCTCAGGAGACAAAACTCCTCCTCTAGGAAAACCAAGAGTTTAACGGCTTGTTACACATGTTCAGTGCAACCGCGTCACCTGTGAAAGTGGTGTAATAATTTCCTTAATTAGTTTTTCTGTTTTGCTCGGGACGAGCAAAAGATAAGTGGGAGATGTGATTAGTCTCCAAAATTGCATATTCATACCACATCTTCATATTTATTTAATATTAAATATTAATAACACCTCTCTTGTATGTTCCTAGGTCCATGATTGGAATGAAAAGAAGCCTAAAATCCCATTTATTCGGTGATTTAAAGCCTACAAAATAGCCATTGACTTTTGGAAGCTAGATCTGCCAAATCTGGAATCGAATTCTGACAAACCAATAGCAGGTACAAGGGGGTGTGCAGCAGGAAGCTGCACACCCTGGTGCAGCGCACGTGGCCCAAGAAGGGCTACGAAAATGCGACAAAAACTGCGTTTCCGCGGCTTTTTTGTGGGCCACGTGTCGAGCTTTGACGCGTGGCCCCGTGACACCCCCGGTGCACCCCTTAGCCTATAAATACCCATGTTTCCAAAATTTTCAGGAAGGAGAGTTTTAAGGGGTAGTTTCTCCCATTTTGTGTATTTTAGTATAGTTTTCTTCTTTCTTTTATTTTTCATTACCTTTGTAAATCATATAATAAGAAAGAGAAAGATGCATAGGATGAAGATTAGGGTTCTTATAATAGAAGGTGACATTCTATGAAAGGTTTTCTGATGAAGATTAGGATTCTTATAATAGAAGGTGACATTCTATGAAAGATTCTCTCCTTATCTCTATCGATTTTTCTCTCTAACTCTTTACATGTTTAGTTTTTCTCACATGGCAACTAATCACTAACCACTAACTTACTAACTCCTTACTTGATAATCCACATGAATCTAATAGTCTCTACTTGGCCTTACTCTTGCAAGAGCCATTGATGGCTCATGATGATGGATTTTAACACTCTAACATCTAACTCTCTTACAAGTAATCATTACTTTATTTCATGCTTACTCTAGTTAGTTTTGATAGTTTAAGTGTAACTTGCACTTGTTTTGTTGAGTTTGGATATGAAAGTGATTTTATGGGTCATACTTTGAAATGCTCTTAAACTAAGGACTAGTGATGGCCAAGGATAAATGTAAAACAACTATCACTAAGAGGTTAGCATGGTTAGTGGAGCCATTAGTAGTTAGTAGCCATGAATTTTCTTTCCTTTTTATTTATTTTAGAAATATATCATTCTTTTCTATGTTTCCCACTTTTTTGTTTTAGCTGTATCCTTCTCTTTCCATTCTTTGTTTTCTTTTCTTTTAATTCTTTAAAATATAGAAGAACCGTTAACATAAACGTGAATTCACGGTAAAGCTTCTATCGCTTCCCGTCTTGTAGATTCGACCCGTTTAGCCTCTATGCTATAACAGAAGTATCAAGGAAGCCAAAGCACGCAATTTTAACACACGTGATTTCAAAACATACAATTTTCGTCCACAGTTTTTGCCCGATCAAAGCTCATTATTATATATTTTGTATTGGTATGAAAAGTGATTTGGCAATACATAGGAAATAGGATACATAATAAAACAGGATATATAAATTTGGAAAATTATGGGACATGTATCAAACACAAACCTTGTACAATACCAAAACGAGAAACCAGATGTGAAAACTTGTATTTTGAAAACTTATATTTTTGTCTGTGACTTCTTGAGCATCAATTCTACATTCTATACTTTAACACATTATACTTTCTTACATATGTCTATATATCTTTAAGCAATCTTTAAGAGGATTCTCTAAATATAAATCTTGATGTCCAAACTCGAATCTTTTCGTTGAGTGATCTTGAGACTAGAGTACCTTTCTTTTGAGAAGAACACACCAAAATGTCCTTTGAACCTGAAATACATAAAACGCTTAAACTTGATTAGTATCAAATAACTTCATATGGTTTGAATTTATTCAAACAAAACTAAGAGTGTACCCTTGGGCCAACAATCTCCCCCTTTATGACGATGGCAAAGACATGAGTTATTTAGAATAAACAAATATAAAAAGCTTGAAAAACTCCCCCTGAATTGATGCTTATTTATCAAGTTTCAACATACATGAGTAATGATATAGCAATGTCAAACAAATCTTATGGATTTAGGTATTGATATGAAATATGAATACTATGCATAAACGAACCAACCTCCATCCATGCCTCCAACCACCAAAATTAATAAGTATGCAAAAATAAAACAAAGCATACAAGCATGAAATAGAGGTAATATCTAATAGCTAAATCATAAATCTCGTAAATTTTTTAAATTCAAAATAACTCATAAAATCTTCTCCCTCTTTTTATCATATATCAAAAAAGGAGACAAAAAGCAATTGAAAGTATCTATCAATTTGAATATTAATTGAAAGAAATCTAAAAGTATTCTATCAATTTGAAATATAAAAAATAAATATAAATACCCATAAATAAAAAACTTTTATCATGAATCATAATGCAAACATTCAATTCACCACAAATGAAAGAAAATCTATTAAAATCAAGTATTTAGTAAGATATGCGCTAATTGAAAATTGGTAGAAATATAATCAATCTCAGTATCTCCTTTCTCATAATGATCACTAAGAAAGTGATATCATATATTTATGTACTTGGTCTTAGCATATTGATTTGCATTATTGGTTATTAGAATGGTACTAGTATTATCATAAAGTATTTTAACATGGTCAAAATGCAAATCATAATCAAGGAGAGTGCTTCATCTAAAGAACTTTATATAATAAGTTCCGGGCCGTAACATACTCCGTCTCGGCAGTTGAGAGGGCTGCGAAAATTTGTTTTTTTAGACACCAGGAAACGAGATAATTTTTTAGAAATTGTCAAATTTCACTAGTGCTCTTCCTATCCACTGTACAACCAGCATAGTCGGTATCTGAATACCTCGTCATTGAAAATTGCCCAGTTTTCGGATAGCACAAGCTCATTTCAGTAGTGCCATTAAGATATCTAATAATGCGTTTTATGATAATCAAGTGAGACTCTCTAGGACAAGATTGAAATTTAGCACATAAACACATACTAAACATAATATCCAGCCTATTAGTCGTCAATAAAGAATACTACCAATTATGCTACGATAGTGTTTTATGTTAACATTTTTACCTTGTTCATCCTTGTCAAGGTTAGCTGTGGTAGTCATGGGAGTCTTGCTAATCTTCGCATTTTCAAGTCCAAATTTTTTAATATGCTCTCTTGTATACTTTGTTTGATTGATGAAGATCCCATCACCCTTTTGCTTGATTTGGAGTTCAAAGAAATAGTTGAGCCCTCCCATCATACTCATTTCAAACTCTTTCTCCATGCATGATTCAAAATCCTTACAAAGCTATTCATTAGTAAATCCAAAAATAATATCATTAACATATATTTGTACTATTAAGATATCATTATATGCATGCTTTGTAAACATGGTAGTCTCAACTTTGCCTTTAACAATATTTAAAGCAAAAAAAATTATTCAATCTTTCAGACCAAGCTCTTGGAGCTTGTTTTAAACCATATAAAGCCTTATCAAGTTTAAAAAAAAATTCAGTTATGTAGGATTAACAATCACGGGGGACTGTTCAAACATACCCTCCTCCTCAATGAAACTATTCAAAAATGCACTTTAAACATTCATTTGAAATAGCTTAATACCTTTGAATGAAGTAAAAGCAAGTGTAATATGTATAGCTTCAAACCGTGCTACGGATGCAAAGGTTTTCTCAAAATCGATTCCTTCAATTTGGGTGTAACAATGTGCCACAAATCTAGCTTTATTCTTAATAACATTTTCTAACTCATCCAACTTATTCCTAAAGATCCAGTTACTACTAATAGTTGGTCTATCATGGGGCCTAGGATAATATGCCAAACTTGATTGCGCTCAAATTGATTAAGCTCTTCTTGTGTCGCAAGCAACCAATATGAGTCGCTCTCGGCTTCGAGGATGTTCTTGGACTCATATGGGAGAATGCAAAATGGCCACATAAATTATGAAATTTGGAGCAAGTAGTTACCCCTTTGGATACATCACCTATGATGAGATCCTTAGGATGGTTTGTAGCATATCTCCAATCCTTTGGAAGTGGTTGAGTTGGCTCCACTTTAATGTTATGATCTTCACTATTAGTGTCATCTTTTTTCTTGTTATCCTCCTCTTGAGCGATAAGTCTTTCATGGAAATCTTTTCAAATTTTTCATCTAAAGAATTAATCTCTACAATATTCTTCACAAGAGATTTAGATTCCTCAAATTCACATGCATAGACTCTTCCATAGTCAAAATTGACTTATTGAAGACCCTATAAGCTTTACTAGTATTAGAATAACCAATAAGATAGCTTCCAAAGATTTTGGGTAAAATTGACCTAACTTACCTTTTGTGCTCAAAACAAAATATATATTTGCAACAAAAAAAAACTTTGAAATAGGAAACATTGGTTTTCTCAAACAGCATATCTCAAAGGGAGTTTATTTGAATTTTGCAAAAATAAATTCTATTTTCATTATAACATGAAGTGTTTATGGTCTCGGTGTTGGCCCAAAGGCCTATCGCTATATTTTTGATGATGATTGACACATGTAGTTATTGTACTAATGATCTTGTATTTATAAAGTTTCAGATTTATACCACATCTTAGTCCGTGTTTAGCTTCAACAAAAGATTCGAAGTCAAGTTTTGAAGCTAACACGTGTTGATTCGAGTGCTCGCCTTCAAAGATCGCATCAAGTACTCAAGAGGAGTGTAGCTCATGGATCAAGTTTTGGACCAAGTTTATATAAAGAAGAAGATTTTCAAGAAGATTTTCAAGACTTGTGTCGAGTTTGTAAATGTAAATTTTATTTTAGATAAAATGTAAAGGATAGATTAGTTGTGAATTTCTCAAGCTTATATACACACACATAAAATATTTTAAAGATTTTATGTTAAATAGTTTTGATTTTAGAAAATATGGTTTTGGTTATGAGCTTCAAAGAATATATCTTTTGGTTTCATGAATAGACTTTATCAAAATAAGTTTACTTAGTTTATATCTGTATTAGATTTTATCCACACACATTGATGCTTCATAATGTTTAGAAAACTTATTTAATGTTTCTACTTATGATTTTAAGTTTTGTATTTAGTCAAAATTTTATTTTTGAGTTTATTGTCAAAAATATAGATATTTCATCTTATATGTGTATTGGATTATATCTATACACACTATATTTCAAAGTGTTTAATATATTTTATTTTTGTATTTGAACAAGTTTTGAAAAAAATCATATTTTTCTTCAGAAGTTTGGTTTTTGAAAAAATACCGTTTTTGTTTAAAGCTTAAATTTCTATGTCGCAATATAGTTCAATATATTTGTAATATGTGTTGATTTTTTATCACACATATTTGTACTTTAGTGTATTTCAATAAACCTATTTTTGTGGATTTTATGTGATTTAAATAAAAATTTTAGGATTTTACAAATCAAGTTTCAAATCCCTTAAAACCCTGATCTGGGCTTTCTGGCAGTCGACCGAACCAGAACTCAGTTGACCGAGCGCGTCGACCAATGTGCACAACAATGTGCACAAGCCCTAACTTGAGGGCTGGTCGAACGGACGATCAACTGATCCAGAGAGCTAAATCTCTGGATCTGGCCTTAGTCGCTTAACCAGTCGACCAACCAGAGTGACCAGCTCTCTGGTCTTACCTCGATCGATCGAGCGGTCGACTAATAGGTCAAGATTTGGTTATGATCGACCGGTCGGTCAATGGAAACCCTAACGGTCTAAAAATGACCGTTGGCCGATCGGTTGACCGGACCGGCTGGTTAACCGATAGGTCATTTTGGCCCCCAAAGGCTAGTTTTTGACAGCCTCTATAAAAGAGGGATTTGGGCCAGTCTTAAGTAAGGTTTTAAGCAGTGTTTTCTCGGGCTATTTTCCTATTTTTCACAAATTTTTTCAACAAGATTTTAGAGCTTTATTTCTATATCAAAAGAGAGCTTATCAAGAGTTTTCTCTTGTGTTTTTAAAAGAATTACTTGAGTTTTCCTCCATAAATTTATCTTATTTTTCTCACACAAACTTGAGCTTTCTATTGCTATATCCATCCTCTAGGGATCATTTATTGTGAGAGTATTTTTGGTTATCAAAGTATAGAGATCACCCAGTTTATATCTTTGTATTTGAGAAGGTAAACTTGCGGGTTCGCATTGTGTAGAGTTCTTTAGGAAGCTCGGTGTAGAGGTGCAGCCTCGGTAAGCTAGTGTGCTTGCGTGTGTTGTTCTTGCGGGAACAAGTGAGGGACTTGCAGGTCCAAAAGTTCTTGTGGGAGCTCATTGTAGGTGTTACGGCACTAAGTGATCTTGCAGGATCAATTATAGTGGGAATCCTTCATAGTGGTGAAGGCGAGGATGTAGAGCAAGTGTGATTGAACCTCGAAATAAATTTCTCTTGTTTGCGATTGCTCATTTCTCTCTCATTTGTGTTTATATATCTTGCATTCTTTTATTGTTCATCTATATATGCTTGATATATCTTGTGCTTAATTGTTATATGCTTGAGATTGATTATTTGCTCACACTTGTATTTAACAAGAGAGCCATAGTAGCACCTCAACTCTTAATCTAGAGGAATCTTGAGGATATATTTTAGAGCCCTTCACCAGAAATTCGGCTGCACTCTTTGGTTGTACATTATGTATAGTTTTAGTTTGAATATTTAGTTTCTAATTCCGCATTGTTTGGCATTTGATTAGCTAGTCATCTATTCACCCCCCTCTAGGTGACCTACAATCAGTATTAGAGCTTGGAGCTCTTAATTTGGGTCAAACAAGCTTGAGTTAAAGATCCTATTTTAGCTAATCAAAATATTTGTACACACACATGGATTTCATGACACCTCTCATGCTTGACATTCTTAACTTCCAAACTTGGAAAGTTAAGATGTCTATGTATCTTAAAGCCCTAGGCATTCATATTTATTTTGCCACCATTAGAGATTCATATTTTGTAAATGGAAAAATCTTGAGGCTAATGCAAAAGCCCTTCATGCATTAAAATCAACCCTAAATAATGAATTTTTATTTAGGGTTTCTAATATTGAATTGGCTTTTGTAGTTTGGAACACCCTTCTTTTGAGGAACAAACGCCACATCATAAAGAGAGTGACTCGGATGATGGAAGTGATGATTCCAACACATGCTATATGATCCAAGGGGATGACTCTCTTGAGGTAACTCTGATTCTGAACTTGAAGAGGAAATGCCATATGATGATCTTGCATTGCTTTGCAAGATGCTTTTTAAAAATATGATTTGTTAAAATGGAAAACAAAAGTTTGAAAAATGAAAATGATTTGGTTTTAAAAGAAAAAGATTCTTTTAAAAATGAATTTGAAATTGTTTTAAAAGAAATGATTCTTTTAAAAGAAAATTATTTTGGTGGAAAAAGAAAAAGAAACTATTTTAAAGGAAATGAGCTTCTGAAAAAAAATTTTTTAATGGAAAAAGAAAAGATTTTCATTTCTAAAAAGAAAAATGATTCTTGCAATGTTTCTCATGTTACTATTCCATCATCTTCTATTGATAAAATGAGATTCATGCTTTGAAAATAAAATTGATTGTTTGGGTTCCATTTTGAACCAATGTTCATTTAACCTCTAGATTGTAATCCATGTTTCGCAAGAAAAAATTTCACATACTCATGCACATACCCCACGACATACAACACATGCACAACTTGATCACACCCACTCTCATATGTACGCTAGAGTGTACAAATGTACACATTGTGGTTACAAAGGCCATCTTGTAAAATTTTATTTTGATAGATTAAAGTCTTTCAATTTTGTAAATAAAAATATTTGGATTCTAATTGTTTCTAACCCCGTGGACCCAAAAAGATATGGGTACTAAAATTCTCATCTCTTGTGTTTGATGTAGGTATTAGCTCTCATAAGACGTGAGAGGATTGGTGCCTTAGTGGTGGATCCATTGGAGCTTGAAGGACACACCAAATTGATGCATCACTATCAAGAAAGTATGATTGGAGGACCACCTAATATTTTGGAGAAATAGATTAGCTACACGGTTTTGGTAACCATCTCTTCCTCCACTTTAAAAATACTATAAATGTTTATATACTAGTGTAGTGATCTAAACTCAATCTTATATGTTTTTGTGCTAAATGTTGAGTTGTTTGGTTGTTAGCTATGCATGTATTTTTAAAAATAATATTTATGTTCTCAAAATATTTACATGCCTATTCTTTATTCATGTTTTGTATGCTTTTATGTTTAATCATGTTGATATGCAAATCTTATTAAAACTTGTGTTAACAATTTTTGAATACATGCTATATATGCTCTATTTCTTTTGTATACTCAATTATTTATTTGATTGTACATTGTATATCCTAATTTTGATGGTTCTTATATGATTATATGATATATTATATTTTTGTGAAAAAGAATTTTTCATATGTTTTGTTTTGAGCTTCATTACCTTATCTTCATGAATACGCTATTCACATAATTTTTATACACTCATCTTTATGTTTACTCATTATTTGATTTTCATGAGCCTATATACGTGCTTTATGGATTTTGAGTGTCACTTCTTGTGTATTTAGCATGTTTTATGAGATACATGATTTGGTTCGCGTTTTAAGGATCTTTAACTAGTTTTTAAAATACTATTTTAACTAGTTATTTATTCTTCATTTGGTAGTGTTTTCAATCTACAATTATTTTCAAACCTTATTTTTGAAAACTTCTACCCTTAAAGGCAGCAGTTGGTTGGGTGACCATACTTTGTGTACCTAAATAAAATCTTTTAACATGTACATGAATGGGTGGATGTTATGAGTTATACATGATTTCAATGAAAATTTATTCTTTTTATGCTCATATTTGTTTCTTATATATGTATGCTTCAAATTTCAAGTGGTATTTTCATTTCTTATATACATATATATGATTTTGATTGTGCTTGTTTTACATTGACCATACATGTTTATAGCACAAATTATTTCATGATAAGCTTGATTTAGTTCTTAATGTTAATTATTTTTCAATTGGAATCTTTACAAGCTTATGCATGCATTTGTTTTGTTATTTCAAATATAAAAAAAGGAAAAAGTTTTTTAAAACTTAAAATGATTTCATTTGATATTTATCTATAATATTTATGTTTACGTACAAATAGTATATCAACATTTGTTTTGCCGCCTACAAGTGGTATATCAAAATTTGTTTTGTTGAATACAAGCAATTTAAAATTTTGTTATAAATTGGAATCAAAATTTGTTTTAAAAAGGTTTTCAAAATTTGTTTGAAATGTATTGCCTATATGCAAGAGGAGCTTAACATCCTCTATATATAGATTCAAGTTGAGTGTATTTTACATATTGAGAGCTTGACCTCTCTTCTTTATATGATACACATGTGTAGGAGGAGCTTAACGTCTCCTTTTATACATTGTATATTATACTTATGTGGGTTAGGGTCTAGTCATCCCTTTTCCATGTAATGTATGTATGTAGGTGGAGTTCACCTAACAGTCTCTTCTCTTCATAAATTTATATCATATATACATTTATCTTGTTGTTTATCTTCACCCCTTTACTGATGAACTGACAAAAATGGGAGAAGAATTGAGAGAGTTTATATATGCATGTTTAATATTTTTTGTAAGCATATATGTTTATTTAGATTATGTGCTTCATTGAAATCTTTATTGTTTTTGCTATGCATAAGTTAAGGGAGAGCTTGTATGAAGCTTATCTTTAATTTAAGCATATATAACTGAAGAATCACCTAGAGGGGAGGTGAATAGGTGATGGCTATCTAATGGTCACTTAATGCCAAATAATGCAGAATTAAAAACTATTATGACCTAAACAAACTATTTAAACTAAACACCACGTATAACACAAGAGTGTAGCCGAATTCCCCGTGAAGGGCTCTGGACTAACTCCTCTAGATTCCCCTAGATAAGGGTTGAGGTGCCGCGTTGGCTCTCTTGGTTAAATACAAGTGTTAGCAAACAATCCCCAAGCATATAACAATTAAGCACACAAGTATATCAAGCATATAAAGATGAAAGCAATAATAGCATGCAAGATATAAACAATTAAGGGAGAGAGAGAAAGAGCAATCGCAAACACAAGGGATTTGTTTTGAGGTTCGAGCACACTTGCTCTACATCCCCGCCTTCGACACATGAGGGATTTCTATTATAATCGATCCTACCAGATCACTCGGTGCCGCAACACCTACAAGCTCTCGGACTCCCTAGTCCGTACACACCGCAAGCTCTCTAGCTCGCCGAGGCCGCACCTCAAACACGAGTTCACACACGAACTCGAAACACCGCAAACACACTTGTCCGCCTCCTCAAAGAACAAAGAAGAAGTCTTTGGTGATCACAACACTTTGATCACCTAAAAACAATCTCACTACAACACTCCTATAGATGAATAATCAATGGTTTCTCAAGTGTTTGTGTGAGAAAACTAGGAAAGAGATGGTGGAGAAAACTCAAGAAATCACTTTTAAACACTCTTGATAAAACTCTCCTTTTGATTGGAAATATTGGCTCTAATATAAGTGGAGAAAACCTCTTAAAAGAGTAGGAAAAACTGTTGTAAAAATCCACTTAAAATCTTAAAGAACACAGCCCCCAAATGCCCCAATTTATAGGGCTCAAAAAACTAGCCGTTGGAGGCCTGACAGAACTGTCGGTCGACGGCCCGGTCGACCGGCCAACGGTCATTTTTCAGACCGTTGAGCCATCGGTCGACCGGTCGGTCGACCGAGGCTAGGATACAGAGAGCAAGTCTCTCTGTCCGGTGGACCGCTCGGTCGACCGGGGCCTTTCCAGAGAGCAGAGCTCTCTGGACGGTCGACCGGGTCGGTCGACCGGCCCTCCTGCCAGAACTGGCATGCACGTCTGTGCACGTCGGTCGACCGTGATGGTCGGCCGACTTCAAGCTGTGGTCGACCGTCCCGGTCGACCGGCTGAAGCCAGGAAACAATGTTAAGGGATTAAAAACTAGGTCTTTTTGGCTGAAGTAAAATCCCATAAAAACATAGAAAATCTACAAAAATAGTTTTAACCAATATACTTTGAAAACAAACATACTTGCACAAAATCAAGGCATGTTACAAATGATTTGGACTATTTTTGTAACTTGGAAATTTTGGCTTAAAAACGAAAACTGTATTTTCCAAATTGATTTTTCTAAAACTTCTCCAAATAAAAAACAAGATATTCTAAACTCTTTTAAAGCATAGAGTGTATGGATATGATCCACTACACAAACATGGTGAAATATCTATGTTTTTAACATTAAGCACTAAACATGGTTTTGGATAAAACATATAAACTAGAATACCAAAAAAACGAAACATGTATTTTCTAAATAGAAAACTTTTGTAAAAAAAAACTATCAAGAGAGTGTGTGTATATGTATACTTGAGCAATCCGCCAACTATTCTATCCTTTACATTTTATCTAAAAATAAATCTTATAAAGAACAAACCTAGACTCAAGTCTTCATCTTCTTGAAGTCTTCACTTGAAGCCTTCTCATCGTCTTGACTTGGTCCAAACACGATCCAATAGCTCTTGGATCAAACCGTGCTAGCTCCAAAACTTGACTCCAAATCCTTTGTTGAAGCTATGCACCTACTAAGATCTTGATCATAAATCTGTCATTAATTAAATACAAGATCATTAGTACTATAACTACATGAGTTGATCATCATCAAAACTAGAGTGATAGGCCTTTGGGCCAACAATCTCCCCCTTTTTGATGATGACAAAACTCATGAAGTTATATATGCATGGATTAAAGTAAAGCTTCAAAGAAGCTCCACCTTAACTCATGCATAACAAATAAATAATAAATATGCAATGTATGCTCATAAACATGTATGCAAATGTAAGGAGATAAACATGCCAATCAAACATAAACCAAATCAAATTCTTTTTCTCCTATTTGCAAAACAAAACATATATGCATAAACATAAAAACTACTCCCCTTAAGCAAGGAAAACAAATACTTCTCCCCCTTAAGTAAGGAAAATATGCATATATCTCAAATACTTCTCTCCCTTTTTGTCAATCATTAACAAAGGGGTTAAAGTAAAAACAAAATCAACAAATTGTTCTCCCCTTTTTGTCCGAAACAAGGAACCAATGAAGGGGTAAACATAAATCAATCAATAAAGGATTATATGCGATATACATTCATGAAGAGGAAGACGTAAAATTAGCTTCCCTACACATATGCATTACATGAAGAAGGGATGACAAGCCCCAATTCACATAACACATATTATGTAATGCATAAGAGGAGATGTGAAGCTCCCCCTACACACGTGTACTACATAAAGAAGAGTTGTCAAGCTCCTCAATATACAATACACTCAACATGAATCTATAAGTAGAAGAGATGTTAAGCTCTCCTTGCATATAGGCAATACAAATCAAAAATGTTGAAATTTTTTTTATTATTAAACAATTGTTGAGTTTTCTCAATACAACAAATCTTGAGAATTTTTCTTAAAATTTTTATTTTCTTATCATAAACAACTTTGTGCTTTAAACATGTAAAACAATTTTAACTCAAGTACAAATAACTCATATATATGTATGAAAAATGAGTATACCAATTGAAATTGATACATACATATATAAGAAAATAAAATATGAGTATATACAAAAATAGAGTCAAATTGATACCAATTGAAACGATTCAATGATACCAATTGAAACAAGAATAGGATCATGTGTATATCTCATAAACATTGAAGAATAAAAACTAGTTAAATTATTTTTTTTGAAAAACTAGTTAAAGATCCTTCAAAAACATGAAACCAAATCATATGTATTTCATGAATCATACCAAATACACAAGAGATAACACTCAAAATCGATTAAGCTCATAAAAGTGTTCATGAATCAAAGTCATGACAAAACAAATGAAGTATGAGTGTACAAGAATCATGTATATAGCATTTTCATGAAAATAGTCATTAAGGCTCAAAATGATCAAAACAAATTATTCATTTTATTTTATCAAACAAAACATGAAAATTTATTTTTCATTAAAAACAATAAACTTCTAGGTATATGTATGATTTATCTAAATCTAACAATATGCATACATATCCCAAACATAAAACGAGTCTATTAATAGTATTTGCATGAAGGCAAGAGACTCAAAAAGGATATACATGTATATTTATTAGATTTGAATAAAAATGCATATACATGAAGTAAAAACACGAAAATGGCAAAATAAGTGTAAATGAGGAAATCATCAAAACTAGGCTATACATGTGCATATAGTGGGTACAAATGAGCATGAAGTGCAAACATATATGAATCACTTTGTTGTCACTATTTGTACATGTATAGTACAAGTTTTGATAAAAACTACATTTAAACTAGTATTTACCACATGAAGCACAAACAAATAAAACATGAACATGCAATATAAAAGCATGTATATAATTAAGAGTTTAGAAATAGTTACCAACTAGGGAACTATGTTCCAAATCTCCAAACATGGTGGTTGTCCCACCAAACCTCCTTGATAGTGATGCATCCATATATGTGTCCATCAAGTCCAAGTGCATCCACCATCAAGGCACCATCCCTCTCACGTTGTGTGAGAGCCCTCACCTACATCAAAAACAAATGGTGGGGACTTTGGTACCCATTTTTTCTTGGGTTCTCGGGGGTTAGCTTTGTAAGGCACCTAAACATTTTTATTAGCAAAATTTAAATGATTAATCTTATCATAACAAAACTTTGCTAAATGGCCTTTGCGGCCACAATGTGTACACTTGTACACCTTAGGATGCTTATGAGTGTGAGTGTGATCGTGGCGTGCAAAATGTGCATATGCATGATGATGATGTGCATGAACATGTGGAGCTTATTTCTTTGAAAACAAAGACTCCAATCTCTTGTGATTAAATGCACATGAGCTCAAAGTGGAGCTCAAACAATCCATTTTATTTTTCAAAAATTTAATCTCACTTTCATCAATGGTGGCATGTAAAGCATGGTGAGATTGTGAAACAATTTTCTTATTCTTTTTAAAAATATTTTCTTGTTCTTTTTCAAAAATATTCTTTTTCAAAGACATGTTTTCTTGAAAAGCAATTTCTTTTTGTTTTTCCACCAAAAATACTTTATTTTTCAAAATAGTGTTTCCTTCACAAAGATTATTTAATTTGGACATCAAGGAAACATTTTCATTTTTTAAAAATTATTTTTCTTTTTAATGCATGCAACTTTATTTCTAAATGAATCATTTTCTTTTAGCATGCAATCAAAATTCTTTTTCAAATTTTTATTTCCTTTTTGATCATGTCATATTTTTCAAGGAGTAGTTGACAAAATGAAGTAAGCTCATCATATGACATGTCCTCATCATCTAACTCGGATTCGGTGTTTACCTCAAGGGGGTTATCCCCTTGGACCATATAGCACTTGTTGGAGGCGTCACTTCCAACATCCGAATCGCTCCCCGCATAATATAGATCTTTTTCGCCAAGGGAGGTGATGATGTTCCAAGCTACAAAAGCCGAATCAACATTAGAAACCCTAGATAAATAATCATCATTTAGGGTAGACTTTAAAGCATTTAGGGCTTTTGCATTAGCCTCAATATTCTTGCTATCATTAACATATGAATCTTTAATTGTAGCAAGATAAACATGAATCCCTAAGGCTTTGAGGTACAAGGACATCTTAACCTTCCAAATTTGGGTGTTAAGAATGTCAAAAGTGGGTGGTGACATGAAATCCATGGTGTGTGTACAAAATATTGTGATTAGCCTAAAAGGAGGATCTTTAACTCTAGGTTGTAAGACCCAAATTCAGAGCACTTGGCTCTGATACCAATTGAAGAATCACCTAGAGGGGGGTGAATAGGTGATGGCTAATCTAATGGTCACTTAATGCCAAATAATGCGGAATTAAAAACTATTATAACCTAAACAAACTATTTAAACTAAACACCACGTATAACACAAGAGTGTAGTCGAATTCCCCGTGAAGGGCTCTGGACTAACTCCTCTAGATTCCCCTAGATAAGGGTTGAGGTGCTGCGTTGGCTCTCTTGGTTAAATACAAGTGTTAGCAAACAATCCCCAAGCACATAACAATTAAGCACACAAGTATATCAAGCATATAAAGATGAAAGCAATAATAGCATGCAAGATATAAACAAGTAAGGGAGAGAGAGAAAGAGCAATCGCAAACACAAGGGATTTGTTTCGAGGTTCGAGCATACTTGCTCTACATCCCCGCCTTCGACACACGAAGGATTTCCACTATAATCGATCCCACCGGATCACTCGGTGCCGCAACACCTACAAGCTCTCGGACTCCCTAGTCCGTACACACCGCAAGCTCTCTAGCTCGCCGAGGCCGCACCTCAAACACGAGTTCACACACGAACTCGAAACACCGCGAACACACTTGTTCGCCTCCTCAAAGAACAAAGAAGAAGTCTTTGGTGATCACAACACTTTGATCACCTAAAAACAATCTCACTACAACACTCCTATAGGATGAATAATCAATGGGTTGCTCAAGTGTTTGTGTGAGAAAGCTAGGAAAGAGATGGTGGAGGAAAACTCAAGAAATCACTTTTAAACACTCTTGATAAAACTCTCCTTTTGATTGGAAATATTGGCTCTAATATAAGTGGAGAAAACCTGTTAAAAGAGTAGGAAAAACTGTTGTAAAAATCCACTTAAAATCTTAAAGAAAACAGCCCCCAAATGCCCCAATTTATAGGGCTCCATAAACTAGCCGTTGGAGGCCTGACAGAACTGTCGGTCGACTGCCTGGTCGACCGGCCAACGGACATTTTTCAGACTGTTGAGCCATCGGTCGACCGTCGGTCAACCGAGGCTAGGATACAGAGAGCAAGTCTCTCTGTCCGGTCGACCGCTCGGTCGACCGGGGCCTTTCCAGAGAGCAGAGCTCTCTGGACGGTCGACCGGGTCGGTCGACCGGCCCTCCTGCCAGAACTGGCATGCACGTCTGTGCACGTCGGTCGACCGTGATGGTCGGCCGACTTCAAGCTGCGGTCGACCGTCCCGTCGACCGGCTGAAGCCAGGAAACAATGTTAAGGATTAAAAACTAGGTCTTTTTGGCTGAAGTAAAATCCATAAAAACATAGAAAATCTACAAAAATAGTTTTATCAATATACTTTGATAAACAAACATGCTTGCACAAAATCATGGCATGTTACAAATGATTTGGACTATTTTTGTAACTTGAAAATTTTGGCTTAAAAATGAAAACTGTATTTTCCAAAATTAATTTTTCCAAAACTTCTCCAAATACAAAAACAAGATATTCTAAACTCTTTTAAAGCATAGAGTGTATGGATATGATCCACTACACAAACATGGTGAAATATCTATGTTTTTGACATTAAGCACTAAACATGGTTTTGGATAAAACATATAAACTAGAATATCAAAAAAACGAAACATGTATTTCTAAAATAGAAAAACTTTTATAAAAACAAAACTATCAAGAGTGTGTGTGTATATGTATACTTGAGCAATCCACCAACTATCCTATCCTTTACATTTTATCTAAAAAACAAATCTTATAAAGAACAAACCTAGACTCAAGTCTTCATCTTCTTGAAGTCTTCACTTGAAGCCTTCTCATCTTCTTGACTTGGTCCAAACACGATCCAATAGCTCTTGGATCAAACCGTGCTAGCTCCAAAACTTAACTCCAAATCCTTTGTTAAAGCTATGCACCTACTAAGATTTTGATCATAAATCTGTCACTAATTAAATACAAGATCATTAGTACTATAACTATATGAGTTGATCATCATCAAAACTAGAGTGATAGGCCTTTGGTCCAACAATAACTCGATGAGTTTGGTCATCATCAAAAAGTGGGAGATTGTTGGCCCAAAGGCCCATCACTCTAATTTTGAGGATAATTAACTCATGTAGTTATAGTGCTAATGATCTTGTATTTATAAAATTTTAGATTTTTACCAAGATCTTAGTTAGTGTTTAGCTTCAACAAAAGATTCGAAGTCAAGTTTTGAAGCTAGCACGTGTTGATTCAAGAGCTCGCTCTTCAAAGATCGTATCAAGTACTCAATAGGAGTCTAGCTCATGGATCAAGTCAAGATGAAGAAGAAGATTTTCAAGAGAAAATTTTCAAGACTTTTGTCGAGTTTGTAAGTTTTAGATTTTTGTTTTAGATAAAATATAAAAGATATATTAGTTGTGGATTGCTCAAGCTTGTATATACACACACAAAATATTACAAAAGATTTCATGTTAAATAGTTTTGATTTTAGGAAATATGGTTTTGATTTTGAGCTTCAAAGAATATATCTTTTGGTTTCATAAATAGACTTCATGAAAATAAGTTTACTTGGTTTATATGTGTATTGGATTTCATCCATACACATTGATGCTTCATAATGTTTAGAAAAACATATTCTATGTTTCTACTTCTTGGTTTTGAGTTTTGTATTTAGTCAAAACTTTATTTTTGAGCTTATTGTCAAAGATATAGATATTTCATCTTATATGTGTATTGAATTATTTCCAGCTTCAGCAGAAGTTTTTCAACAAGATTTTAGAGATTTTTTTCTATATTAAAAGAGAGTTTATCAAGAGTATTTCTCTTGTGTTTTCAAAAGAATTTCTTGAGTTTTTTCTCCACAAATCTATCTTATTTTTCTCACACAAACTTGAATTTCTTTGTAATTGTCTCGTTTCATGGTCTTCCAAGAAACAAAATTCGATAGCCCTCTCAACCGCCGAGGCGGAGTATGTTGCGGCGGGGGCTTGTTGTACTCAAGTCCTTTGGATGAAACATACTCTCCTTGATTATGATTTGCATTATGACCATATTAAAATATTTTGTGATAATACTAGTACTATTCACATGACTAAGAATGCAAATCAACATAGTAAGACCAAGCACATTGAGATTCGATATCACTTTCTTAGAGATCATTTTGAGAAAGGAGATATCGATATTGATTATGTTTCTTCCGATTTTCAACTTGCCGATATTTTCACTAAACCACTTGACTATAATAGTTTTCTTTTATATGTGGTGAACTAAATGTTTGTGTTGTTGAATAAGGAAGGTTTTTCTTTGATATCTTATCCCTTTTTGATGTATGACAAAAAGGGGGAGAAATATGTGTTGTTTTGATGTAACTTTTCATGCTTTTATGTGTCTTTTCATGGTCATGGTTTTAGGTTTTATGTTTGGTGTTTTGTTTTATGTTTGGTGTTTTCATATCATAATTTTTTTTTGTTGTTTAATATAGCATTATTTGAGGGGGAGTTTTTTATCTCCCTTTTATATCTTGTGTTATAGCTTATATGTTTTGTCATCATCAAAGGGGAGATTGTTGGCCCAAAAGGTTACACTCTCCATTTATATACGTTTTGATGATAACAAAACATATAGAAGCTATTTGGTACTAATAAGTTGTTCTAGAATGAATTTCAGGTTCTGTACAAGTCTTGGTGGCTTTAAGTATATTGCGAGGTTTATAGCGCTAAAAGCATGTTGATAGGTTGATGGCGCAAGAGGATTCTTTCATAGGAGAGGAGGCTCTAACTTGGCTAACGCGGCTCGGAGAATTCCTTCTCTAATTTTTTAGATTTTAATTTGTTAAAGGATAGTATATAGTGTTGAAGCTCATATTTCCCCACACACAAATCTGCACATGATTTTCAAAAGATTATTTTTTTGTCTCTTATATAAAATATTTATATAGACCTATTTTCAGTATTTGCAAACTCAATTTGTTGTAGTTTATAAAGTATTGATAAATATCATTTTTGAAAATATACATTTCCTCAAAAATATTTTCTCAAAATAGCCTGTTTTTGACCTGTTGCGGTCGATCGGACGGTCGACCGGCTTTGTTACAGGTCAGAACGGTCGACCGAGCGGTCGACCGCAGTTCTGACCGTTGGTGCGTGCATGTATGCACGTTATCCGGTCGATCGGGCGGTCGACCGGACCCCATGTCGGTCGACCGAGCGTCTGCCGACTGAATGCAACCTAGTCTCTGTTTGGGACGGTCGACCGGGAGGTCGACCGGGGCCTGCCAACAGTCAAATATTTTTGAAAATCGGTCGACCGGCTGGTCGACCGTGAGCGTTTTCTCAGCCTAAACGGCTAGTTTTTTTAAACATATTTTAAAACGTGTTTTTATTCTCTAAACGTGGTTTAAGGCTGGTTTTGGGTCTTATCTTTCCTGATTAATCAAAATTATGGTTTACCCTTTAATCCCTACCTTTATCCTATAAATAGGGGTGGATGGGGTTGAGGAGATTAACAACAACATTTGCAAAAGAAATCAAAGTTTAAGTCTTTTTAAAAGAAGTTTTGTTCTAAGTTTTTGTGCTCTACTCTCTGATATTTCTCTGAAGTTTTTGAATCAAAACTCTCTTCTACTTTGTTTTATTTTTCACTTACAAATCTTGAGCTTCAATCCTATACATCATTCTCTAGGGTTTTGTAAAGAAAAGTTTTCAAAAGAGAGTTTGTGGTCTTTTGATCACCAAGTGATTATTGTATTTATGGCTTCACTACCTCTGGACTAGAGGAGTGTGATTGAGGAGTTGAGTACTCCCTAGTGGTTGTAATCCTTTGTGGAAATTCTAGTGCATCGGAAATCCTTCTGGGTGAAGGCGGGGATGTAGAGCTGGGTGCTCGAACCTCGAAACAAATCTCTGTGTTTGCGATTGGTTTACTTGTGTTGTTTACTTTCTATTCATTCATTCTTATATTGTCGATTTATACTCTCACAACAAGATTGCATTGCACACCTTAAACTCTTATTTAGAGGAATCACGAGGAAGGAGTTCAGAGCCCTTCACGGGGTATTCGGCTTCTAATCTTGCTTTGAGTGATCGTTGCATCATCTCATTTTAAATTTGTGCATTGATTAGCTTTATCACCTATTCACCCCCCCTCTAGGTGATTTCAATTGGTATCACAGTTAGGACTCTAGTGTTTGGCTTCACATCCTTAGAGAGATCCTATAATTTGCTAATCGCTATTTTCATATCTTCATTCATACACTAGTAAAGATGACCAATAACATTAAGACCCCTCCCAAATTTGATGGACTCAACTTTCCCATATGGAAAGTTAGGGTGAACATTTTTCTACAATCTCTAGGTAGTCTAGTTGCTAAGTCTTTAACCAAGCCTTTTAGTAAACCCGAAGGTGAGGAGGACACTTGGTCCGAACTTACCTCCAAGGAATTTGATGCTAATTCAAAGGCTCAAAATGCCCTACTTTTAGCTTTGAATGAGGATGACTTAACACGGGTTATCCATTGCAAATCCGCCTATGAGATTTGGCAACACTTATTGGTCACTCATGAGGGAACATCACAAGTCAAGAGAGCTAAAATAGATCTCTTGCGTTCCCAATATGAAAGTTTTAAAATGCAAGAAAATGAATCTATTGATGATATGATTACTAAGTTTACTAAGATCACAAATGCTCTTGCTTCTCTAGGTGATGAAATAAGCAACGACCAAAAGGTGCGTAAGGTGATTCGTGCTCTCCCTTCATCATGAGAAATCAAAGCTACCACCTTGAAGGAATTGAATGACAAAGATGAGATAGAACTAATAAGTCTTATTGGAAACCTTAAGACTCATGAGATGGAGAAAAAGGCTAGAGAAGAAGCGGCACCTCAAAAGAAAAAGTCTATAGTTTTCAAGTCTTCCTCCTCCAACTATGATGATGAAGAAGAAGAAGAAGATGATGATGAAAAGCTATCTCTTCTTGTGAGAAATGTAAAGAGAATGTACCGAAAGAATAAGCTCAACTATAGAAGGCGTTGGGAAGGGAAGGAGGAGAAAAAGATCATTTGCTACAACTGTCGGAAACCCGGACACATCATGGCCGATTGTCCAGATTTCAAGAAAAAGATATCTTCCTCCTTGAAGCAAAAGAAGCCGGTTGAAAAGAAGGTGTACAAAGCTACTTGGGACTCGGAAAGTAAATCTGAGGATGAAGTCGACACGGCAAATGTGTGTTTCATGGCAAACACACCTAAGGTAACTACCCAACCACTTGATGATGATAGTGAAATAAGTAAGGAATTGTTATTACAAGCTTTCATTGAACTTTCAGAAAGTTTTGATGCTAAAAAGGAAGATTGTTCAAAATTAAAAAGGAAAATGAAATGCTTAAAAATCAAATTGCCATTTCTTCAAAAGAAAAAGATGAATTATCTTCTATTCTTATTTCAACACAAAGAGATTTTGATGCCTATAGAGTTGCTTGCAAAGCTAAATATCCTAAAATTGATGAAAATGAGTTTTCCATGTTAAAAACTAGAATAAATGATTTGGGAAATGTTTTAAAAGAATGTGCTTTTAACAATACTAAATTAGAAGAAATGTTTTCAAAAAGGCATATGCATACTCCTCATGCTAAACATGATAAAACATCTCATGCCAAAACTCTACATGTTCATCATGCCAACATATCACATGTAAATCATGCTAAAACACCTCATGCTCGCAAATCACATGCTCATTATGCTTTTAAATATGGAAGAATTTATAAATGTACTTATTGTGGCCGGAATGGTCATTTAGCTAAATTTTGTTATGATCATATAAATAGCACAAATAATCTTGTTTGGGTTTGAAACACTAACACTTTAGGACCCAAGAAAATATGGGTACCAAAATTAAGTCTTAAATTATTTGATGTAGGTACACACCAAGACTCTAAGACGTAAGGAGCGGTGGTACCTTGATAGTGGTTGCTCAAGGCATATAACATGGGACATCAACAATTTCGCAACCCTATCAAGGTACGTTGAAGGTGGCACCGTCACCTTCGGAGATGACTCTAAGGGCACCATCATCGGTATAGGTAACATTAAGATTGGTGCATCTCCTTTAATTGAAAATGTAGTTCTTATTGATGGGCTTAAACATAATTTGCTTAGTATTAGTCAACTATGTGATCGTGGTCTCAAAGTTGTTTTTGATGAATCTTCTTGTAAAATTTTTGATTGTAAAACCAATGATTGTATTCTCACTAGATTTTGTGAAAATAATGTCTATATTATTGATATGCTTAATTTGGATTGCTCTACTAAATGTTTAAATGCTTTTGATGAGATTTCTTGGTTATGGCATAGAAGATTAGGTCATGCATCTTTTGATCACCTTGCTAGAATAAATTCTAAGGAATTGGTGAAGGGTATTCCTTGTTTGAAGTTTGAAAAAGACCGCATTTGTGGTGCGTGCCAACTTGGGAAACAAACCAAGTATTCTTTCAAGCCAATTAAGGATATCATGTCATCTAGGCTATTAGAATTGATTCACATGGATCTTTTTGGACCAACTAAAACTAAAAACTTACATGGAAATAGATATGTTTTTGTTTTAGTAGATGATTTCTCTCGTTTCACTTGGGTTTTCTTCTTGGAGCATAAAGATCAAACTTTTTAGCATTTTAAGATTTTTCGAAAAAGGGTTGAAAAAGAAAAAGGATTTTAGATTTTACGGATAAGAAGTGATAGAGGTGGTGAGTTTGTCAACCATCTCTTCATGACTTATTATGATGAAAAAGGAATTAAGCATGAAATGTCATGTCCTAGAACTCCACAACAAAATGGAGTAGTTGAACGGAAGAATAGAACTCTTCAAGAAATGGTTAGGATTATGATAAGTGAATATGGGCCCCTCAATATTTATGAGCCGAGGCCGTAAACGCCGCATGCTACATATCCAATCGTATTTATTTGTGTAAAAATACTTTCAAAACCTCTTTTGAAATTTATCATTTAAGAAAACCAAATGTTTCATACTTTAAAGTTTTTGGATGTAAGTGTTTTGTTTTAAACACCAAAGATAATTTGGGTAAATTTAATGCTAAAGCTTATGAAGCAATCTTTGTTGTCTATTCTAGTACTAGCAAAGCATATAGAGTGTTCAATAAATCATCTCATACTATAGAAGAATCTATGCATATTAAATTTGAAGAATCTAATGCAATTGTTGAGAATGTTGTAGAGATTGACTCATTAGGTGAGGACATGGAGAAAATAGCCTTGAAGGACTCACCCATCCAAGAAGACAAGAAAGAACCTATTGGTGAAGTTCAAAAGGATGAAGTGGAACAATCACAACCACTTCCTAAAGATTGGAGATACGCCTCAAATCATCCCAAAGATCTCATCATAGGTGATGTATCAAAATGGGTAACCACTCGCTCCAAACTCCATGATTTGTGTGGGCATTATGCATTCATATCTCATTTTAAACCCAAAAACATCCTAGAAGCCGAGGGTGACTCATATTGGTTGCTTACTATGCAAGAAGAGCTCAATCAATTTGAGCGCAACTAAGTTTGGCACCTTATTCCTATACCCCATGATAGACCAATAATTGGTACTAAGTGAATTTTTAGGAATAAGATGGATGAGTCAGAAAATGTTATAAGGAAGAAGGCTAGGTTAGTGGCCCAAGTTTACACTCAAGTTGAAGGAATCGACTTTGAGGAGACCTTTGCACCCGTAGCACGGCTAGAAGCCATACGGATCACACTAGCTTATGCATCTTATAAAAATTTTAAACTTTTTCAAATGGATGTAAAAAGTGCATTTTTAAATGGTTTTATTGATGAAGAACCCGGTTTTGTGGATCATGTACATCCAAATTTTTTTTTCAAACTTGATAAAGCATTATATGGTTAAAACAAGCTCCAAGAGCTTAGTATGAAAGGCTTTCTAGTTTTCTTCTATCAAATGATTTTGTTAAAGGCAAAGTAGACACCACATTATTTACTAAACATGTTGGTAGTGATATTCTTATAGTACAAATATATGTTGATGATATAATCTTTGGTTCTACTAATGAGTTACTTTGCAAGGAGTTTGAACAATGTATGCAACGTGAATTTGAGATGTCATTGATGGGTGAATTAAACTATTTTCTTGGACTCCAAATCAAGCAAATACGTGATGGGATTTTCATATGTCAAGCCAAGTACTTAAAGGAACTCATCAAGAAATTTGGGCTTGAAGACTCAAAAATTTGTAACACTCCCATGGCCACCACCACCAAGCTTGATAAGAATGACCAAGGTAAGTGTGTTGATATTAAATTATATAGAAGCATGACTGGTAGTTTGTTGTATTTAACGACGAGTAGGCCGGATATTATGTTTAGTGTGTGTCTTAGTGCTAGATTCCAATCTTGTCCCAAAGAATCTCATTTAATTGCGGTAAAACGCATTATTCGTTATGTTAAGGGCACTATTGGAATGGGTCTATGGTATCCGAAAACCGGAGAATTCTCAATGCCGAGTTTTTCGGATGCCGACTATGCGGGTTGTAGAGTGGATAGGAAGAGTACTAGTGGAACATGTCAATTTTTGGTAATTGTCTTGTTTCATGGTCTTCCAAGAAATAAAATTCGGTAGCCCTCTCAACCGCCGAGGCGGAGTATATTGCGGCGGGGGCTTATTGTGCTCAAGTCCTTTATACTCTCCTTGATTATGATTTGCATTATGACCATATTAAAATATTTTGTGATAATACTAGTACTATTCACATGATTAAGAATGCAAATCAACATAGTAAGACCAAACACATTGAGATTCGATATCACTTTCTTAGAGATCATTTTAAGAAAGGAGATATCGATATTGATTATGTTTCTTCCGATTTTCAACTTGCCGATATTTTCACTAAACCACGTGACTATAATAGAAATGTTTGTGTTGTTGAATAAGGAAGGTTTTTCTTTGATATCTTATCCACTTTTGATGTATGACAAAAAGGGGGAGAAATATGTGTTGTTTTGATGTAACTTTTCATGGTTTTATGTGTCTTTTCATGGTCATGGTTTTAGGTTTTATGTTTGGTGTTTGTTTTATGTTTGGTGTTTTCATATCATAATAAATTTTTTTGTTGTTTAATATAGCATTATTTGAGGGGGAGTTTTTTACCTCTTTTTATATCTTGTGTTATAACTTATATGTTTTGTCATCATCAAAAAGGGGGAGATTGTTGGCCCAAAAGGTTACACTCTCCATTTATATACGTTTTGATGATAACAAAACATATAGAAGCTATTTTGTACTAATAAGTTGTTCTAGAATGAATTTCAGGTTCTGTACAAGTCTTGGTAGCTTTAAGCATATTGCGAGGTTTATAGCGCTAAAAGTATGTTGATAGGTTGATGGCGCAAGAGGATTCTTTCATAGGAGAGGAGGCTCTAGCTTGGCGTAACGCGGCTCAGAGAATTCCTTCTCTAATTTTTTAGACTTTAGTTTGTTAAAAGATAGTACATAGTGTTGAAGCTCATATTTCCCACACACACAAATCTGCACATGATTTTCAAAAGATTATTTTTGTCTCTTATATAAAATATTTCTATAGACATATTTTCAGTATTTGCAAACTCAATTTATTGTAGTTTACAAAGTATTGATAAATATCATCTTTGAAAATATGCATTTCCTCAAAAACATTTTCTCAAAATAGCCTGTTTTTGACCTTTTGCGGTCGACCGGACGGTCGACCGGCTTTGTTACAGGTCAGAACGGTCGACCGAGCGGTCGACCGCAGCTCTGATCGTGGGGTGCGTGCATGTGTGCACGTTATCCGGTCGACCGGGTGGTCGACCGGACCCCATGTCGGTCGACCGAGCGTCTGCCGACTGAACGCAACCTAGTCTCTGTTTGGGACGGTCGACCGGGCGGTCAACCGGGGCCTGCCAACGGTCAAATGTTTTTGAAAATCGGTCGACCGGCCGGTCAACCGTGAGCGTTTTCTCAGACTAAACGGCTAGTTTTTTAAACATGTTTTAAAACGTGTTTTTATTCTCCAAACGTGGTTTAAGGCTGGTTTTGGGTCTTATCTTTCCTGATTAATCAAAATTATGGTTTGCCCTTTAATCCCTACCTATATCCTATAAATATGGGTGGATGGGGTTGAGGAGATTAACAACAACATTTGCAAAAGAAATCAAAGTTTAAGTCCTTTTGAAAGAAGTTTTGTTCTAAGTTTTGTGCTCTACTCTCTGATATTTCTCTGAAGTTTTTGAATCAAAACTCTCTTCTACTTTGTTTTATTTTTCACTTACAAACCTTGAGCTTCAATCCTATACATCATTCTCTAGGGTTTGTAAAGAAAAGTTTTTCAAAAGAGAGTTTGTGGTCTTTTGATCACCAAGTGATTATTGTATTTGTGGCTCCACTACCTCTATACTAGAGGAGTGTGATTGAGGAGTTAGGTACTCCCTAGTGATTGTAATCCTTTGTGGAAATTCTAGTGGATCGGAAATCCTTCTGAGTGAAGGCGGGGACGTAGAGCTGGGTGCTCGAACCTCGAAACAAATTTCTGTGTTTGCGATTGGTTTACTTGTGTTGTTTACTTTTGATTCATTCATTCTTATATTGTCGATCTATACTCTCACAACAAGATTGCATTGCGCACCTCAAACTCTTATTTAGAGGAATCACGAGGAAGGAGTTCAGAGCCCTTCACGGGGTATTCGGTTTCTAAACTTGCTTTGAGTGATCGTTGCATCATCTCATTTTAAATTTGTACGTTGATTAGCTTTATCACCTATTCACCCCCCTCTAGGTGATTTCAAGTGTTAGTATTTTAAAAACACATTTTAAAAGAGAAAAATATTTAAAATATTATTGTAAAAATTAAGTAATAGATAAGTATTTATTATTATCAAAACTTAGTCATTCCTAAGCTTAGTTTCTATTCAATAATTTGTTATTAATCAAGGTAAGGAGTTAAATTGTATTTCTCATATAGTCTATCATCTTACCTAAGTCAAATGCACCTTGTGATCGTGAAAATTTGACTTGAGGTTCTTTAACTTTAACTCTTATGCCTTATTTTCTTTTTTTTAAATATTTTTGATGATATTTTTCCTTAGTTCTATTAGAATTTCTAATCTGCCCATGTAACGAGCCTTTAATCGGTGACTCTTAAACCAGACGGTCTTAGGGCACCGGGTGAGAAAACACCCCAAGGACTTAAGGACTCAAGCAAATAAGGCCAAAAAACTAAAAAATTTATTATATGGACCACTTTTAGGCGGGAATACTTATGTTTTATGAGGCATAAATACCCAGCTTAATCAGAGAATTTTTGATATAAATATATATATATTGTTTTTTTTTTTTATATATAAGGCATAAGAATCTTTGTTTTTGAACCCTAAGTGTGTAAGTGTATAAAGCATATATATTTCATCAAGGTAAAAATTAAGACTAAATTATTTTTCTAAATTTTCTTCCTAACTCTAGAAATCAAACAAATAATGTTATTTTGACCAAGTATAAAAAATTCTAATTATAATTCTCCTCTTTCTTAAAATTGACTTAATTTCTTATAAAAAAATATGTCAAAATATTGCACTCTTTTCAAAAAGTTTTTTTAAGAAAGAAAAATGTAAAACTTTTTTAATTTAAATAATAAGAAAACCTATGTTATATTAGAACCCTCCCTCATATCTATCTCATGTATTATCCTCAATGTATGAATGAATGCATAGATGCATGAAAAAGAAGAAAGGGAAGGAAAATATTACCTTAAGGTGGTGATTCCGATGATGGTCGGATTGGGTCAAGCGTTACCACCCAATCAAGATAATGTTGTGGTTCACGGAACCCACCTATATTAACCTCTTTTTAATGTACATAATTACAATCCCCAACATGAATAGGATTATGAAAGATTCTATCATGAAACTTATTCCCTTTACATGACCAGTCTTGAAAATTATCACTGAGTCATTATGGTCAATACCTATGTCCAACAAAAGAATGTGACTTTAGTGGAATAATTGACTTGGATTCAAAAGTGATAGGTTCGAGAACCATTACTAACTCAGGAAAATTAACTTTGGGTTCGAGAGTCGGTTTTGGTTCAAGAGTTGAGTCCAAATCAAAGATTTAAAATTCATATTCTTCTCCCATCAATGGAATGTGACTATTCAAATTTGGTGATTCAATTTCTAGATCTATAGGTACAGGTAAAAGTATTGGCTCCAGAAATTGGTTCAAATTGGGTAATGATACCAGAATTAACATAGATTCGAAGATGAAAATTGAATCACAAGGTTGGAAATCGGGGTCACATTCACATTCATGTTCAATCTCATTGAATAAAAATTTTTTTAATTTGTTCAAGATTTGAAATTGGTCAAGTTTAAATTTATGTAATGAAATTGAGTCTTAATCAAAAAGTCTCGAAGACACCAAGATTCTTCGTTCCTATCAATATGGTTAGAAAAATCAGGAATGATTGAACATGTATTAGGTAGAATTTTCACATTTCTATCTTTCATTATGTTGATATAATGACTCATTTGTGCTTTTAGCCTATCGATAGATTGAAAAAATTTATTTTTGGACTGAATCAGGTTTTCTATACTCCTATTTGCGTCTATAGGTTCTTCTTGTTGTGGGACTTGATGGAGTAAGGATCTTAGATTTGAGAGTCTTGTGAAAATTGTGAGTCCATCATTTTTAGTTTTTGTTCTTGAAACTCAATCATGGCTTCTATACTTTTCAGAGCCTCAGATTTTTCTTTTATTGGTTGATCATGACTAGGAAAATTATAGGCTGAATGTTGGAATGGTGGTTGACAATATGACTCGAGGGAGTTGTATCCCCATTGACTTTGTGAAGAGTAGTGACGATTATTCCAATCTTATTCATAGTATTGGGACAGGGGCATGCATTGATTCGGATAAGACCAATCTGGCACAGATGGTTGATTAAAGTTATGATATGCCAGATTGGTAATATCCGAATCAAAAGAGATCGGGTGTAATATGGATTACCATCAAAATTGAAAAAAATATTGTTATAAGACATACCACACAAGAAATGTCAATAACAAACAAAAAAAACAAAAAAATAAACAAAAAAAATCTAACCTAAGTTAGGGTAGACCTTATACCTAGACGACTTCTAACTGGTTGGACTGTCTACGGGGGGTATATTACAGAATCTGACCACAAGTTAATCGGCTAAGTAGGGGCAAGATCAATGGGAGGTATCCGTACCTAAGAAGCGGGACTAATTTTTCCAAACCACTGTTCGTCGAGGTTTCACCTCATCAATCCCAAATCTTTGACATCGATTTGACAAGAGTCAAATTCTAACCAATTTTCCCCTTAGGTCAGTCTCTTATTTGAGTCCGAGATGGCCCTAGGACAAACATATATTTAGTTCTAGTTAAGCTTGGATTAGAGAGTGAGGAGATTGTTTGTGGGCTAAGGGAGGGTAATGACTTCCCACTTTATCTTATTTATAAGACAAGCCCATAATTCAGTTTAGTGCAGTGTACAAGTATATAGAAAAAGTAACACTCATCATACAAGAATGAACCTTATACTAAATGCTATGCACACATACCTTAGCTCCAGCACTCTTCAACAGTAAATAAAAAATGTAACGAAATAGAGGAATTCACCTAAAGGGGGGGTGAATAGGTGACTAGCAAATCTAATGATGAATTAATGCGGAATTAAACCTATATATGCAAATTAAAAACTATTATGCTAAACACACCTAATATAACACAAGAGTGTAGCTGAAATCTCGGTGAAGAGCTCTGGACTATCTCCTCAAGATTCCTCTAGATAAGAGTTGAGGTGCCGCTATGGCTCTCTTGGTTGAATACAAGTGTGAGCAAACAATCCCCAAGCATATATCAATTTAAGCATAAGTATATCGAGCAAGTAATGAATATGAACAATAAGAGCATGCAAGATATAAACACAAGTGAGAGATAGAGAGCAATCGTAAACACGGGAGATTTGTTTCGACGTTCGAGCACCCTTGCTCTACGTCCCCGCCTTTAGCACTATGAAGGATTTCCACTAGAATCGATCCCACCAGATCACTCGGTGCCACAACACCTACAACGAGTTCACACTAGAACTCCTTAGACTCACTAGTCCCTCTCTTGTTCCCGCAAGAACTACACACGCAAGCACACTAGCTTGCCAAGGCCGCACCTCTACACCGAGTTCCCACAAGAACTCGAAACAACACGAACCTGCAAGTTCGCCTCCTCAAATATAAGAATGAACACTTTGGTGATCTCAACACTTTGATCACCTAAAAACACTCTCTCAACAAAGATCCCTAAAGGATTGATATAGCAATGGATAGCTCAAGTTGAGTGTGAGAAAACTAAGATTGATTTGGTGGTGAAAAACTCAAGAAATCTCTTTTACAAAACACTCTTGAAAAACTCTCCTTTTAATATGGAAGTATTTGGCTCTAAAACAAGTGGAGATAAATACTTAGAAGTGTAGGAAAAACTATCTTGAAAACCCACTTAAAATCTTATAGAAAACAGTCCAAGGGAACCCCAATTTATAGGCTCCCAAAATATGACCGTTGGAGGCCAACTCAGCAGGATTCCCTGCTGTCGGTCGACCGCCCGGTCGACCGCCAACGGTCGAATTTCCGACCGTTGGGAAAAACGGTCGACCGGTCTGTTGACCGAAAACTGGGCTATAACCTAGCGGTCGACCGCCCGGTCGACCGGGGCCATTTACAGAGAGCAGAGACTCTCTGTCGGTCGACCGTGTGGTCGACCGGTCCTTGCTGTGCACATTTGTGCACATCGGTCGACCGGAGCGATCGACCGACTTCTGGCTCGGTCAACCGGCAGAAGGCCAGTCCAACATTTTTAGGGATTAAAAACTCGGTCTTTTTCCTTCAATAAAATCCCATAAATTTTCATAAATTCTACAAAAATAAGTTCATTGATATACTTTAAAATACAAACATGTTTGATTAAAAATCAAAACATATTACAAACATTTTTGAACTATTTTTGTAATATAGAAGTTTTGCATTAAACAAAAACCTGCATTTTTTAAAAACGATTTTTCTAAAACTTTTTCAAATACAAAAACAAGATATTCTAAACACTTTTAAAGCTTAGTGCAAGGAAATGATCCACTACACATGTATGATGTAATATCTATGTTTTTGACATTAAGCTCTAAAATAAGTTTTGATAAAACACATGTATATTTTGAAGCTTAAAAATCAAACCGGTATTTTTCAAAACGAAAACTCTTTTATGAAAACACATATAAATCTTGTGTGTGAGTGTATATGAACTTGAGCAATCCACCAACTAATCTATCTTTTACATTTTATCTAAAAATAAAATCTTGACGCCTACAAACATGACACAAGTCTTCTTGGAAATTTTCTCTTGAAGGTCTTCTTCTCCTTCTTGACTTGGTCCAAACATTGATCTAATGAGCAAGACTCCTCTTGAGTACTTAATGCAATCTTGATGCGCGAGCTCTTGAATCAACACGTGCTAGCTCCAAAATTTTGACTTTAAATTCTTTGTTGAATCTAAACACCAACTAACATCTTGATCAAATATCTGATACTAATTAAATACAGGATCATTAGTACTATAACTACATGAGTTAATCATCATCAAAACTAGAGTGATGGGCCTTCGGGCTAACAATCTCCCTTTTTTATGATGATAAAACTCATGGAGTTATATATGCAGAGATTAAAATTAAGCTTCATAGAAGCTCCCCTTAACTCATGCATAACAATAAACAAACAGATATTCAATGAAGTGCATAAAACTAAACAAATATATATGCATAAACAAGGTGAGAGAAACATGCATAAATAAAAAATTCTTCTCCCCAAAAACCTTCTCTCCCTTTTTGGATAAACTTTCAAAATCCTTCTCCTCCTTTTTGTATAAACATAAAATATGGGACATGCATAAACTCAATATATGCATAAACTAAATTTCTAAATATGCATATATAAACTCAAAATTATTAAACTCAAAAGCATTCTCCCCTTTTTTGTCAATCATTAACAAAGGGGTGAAAAAAAATCAATAATAAGGATATACATATATGCGATATACATTCATGAAGAGGAAGACGCTAAGTTAGCTCCCCTGCATACATACATTACATGAAGAAGGGATGACAAAATCCTAACTCACATAAAGCATAATATACAATGCATAAGTGGAGATGTTAAGCTCCCCTAATCGTGTATCACATAAAGAAGAGATGTCAAGCTCCTCAATATAAGATACACTCAACATGAATCTATATATAGAAGAGATGTTAAGCTCTCCTTGCATATAGGCAATACATATCAAAACATTTTTAACACAAATTTTGATAATACTTAAAGTAATAAAATAAATTTTGAGATACCACTTGTAAATAAGCAAAACATTAAGATATCACCTGTAAATAAACAAAATTTTAACATCTCACAAGATTTTTGATACCAATTGAAATTGAAAATTTTTGATACCAATTGAAATTGAAACATTTGTAAATTTTGATACCAATGAAAGTAAAATATTTTATATTTTGATACCAATTGAAATATATGATAAATTTTGATACCAAATAAAATGTAAAATATTTTTGATACCAATTGAAATCAAAACCCAATTGAAATCGAAACATATTGATACCAATTGAAGTATATTGTAAATTTTGATATCAATTAAAAGGTAAAATATGAAGTATATTTTGATATCAATTGAAATACCAATTGAAAATAATGCATAAGCTCATTAAAATATCAATTAACATTTAAAAATTAGTCAAGCTTAGCATAAATATTATTTATGCTTTAAACATGTAAGGATATTATAAATCAAGCACAATCAAATCATATATATGTATGAAAATGAAAATACCAATTGAAATTGATATTTTTTGAAATTTGAAGTATTCATATACAAGAAAACATATATGAGTATACAAAATAGAATTTCATGAAGTTCATGTGTATTACTCATAACTATCCACCCTATTCATTCACATGTTAAAAAAATTTCAATTAGAGCATACAAGGCATGGTCACCAACCATCCGCCCTTTGAAGGGTAGAAGTTTTCAAAAATAAGATTTGAAAATAGTTGTATTTTAAAAACACTACCAAATGAAGAATAAATAACTAGTAAAAGTAATTTTTGAAAAACTAGTTAAAGGTTCTTCAAGCAAGAAACCAAATTATATATATCTCATGAAGCATGCTAAAAACACAAGAGATGACACTCGAAATCTATAAAGCTTAAAAAATTCTCATGAAAATAATTTCATGAGTAAACAAATGATGTGTGAGTGGACAAAAATCATGTAAATAGCATTTTCATGAAAATGATCAATAAGGCTCAAAATAAATATGAATATCTTTTATCAAAAGCATAAAAATATATTTTTATTAAAATCAAACTTCAAAGGTATATGTATGTTTTATTCAAAACTAAAAATATACATACATATCCTAAACACAAAAGAGTCTATAATATAATTTGCATGAAGGTAAGAGACTCAAGGGTATACATGTATATTTATTAGTTTTGAACAAAAATTATATATACATGAAGCAAACAATATAAGAATATGAAAACAAGTGTAAATGAGAGAATCATCAAAACTAGGTTATACATGTACATGTAATGAGTACAAATGAGCAATGAAATATAAACATATAGGAATCAATTGTTGCTCACTACTTGTACAAGTATATACACAAGTTTTAATGAAAAGTTCATCTAAACAAGTATTCACCATATGAAGCACAACATCAAAACATGCTAAAAATATTATCTATGTAAAAGCATGTAAACTAAATGGGAGTTTAGAGATAGTTATCAAACCGTTTGAACTATTCTCTAAGTCTCCAAAACATGGTGGTCCTCCCACGAAACTTCCTTGATAGTGATGCATCAATTTGGTATGTTCATCTAGCCCATACATCCACCACTAAGGCACCAATTCTTTCACGTAATGTGAGAGCCCACACCTACATCAAACACTAGAGGTGAGAATTTTGGTACCAATTTTCTTTTGGGTCCATGGGGGTTAGCATTATTCGGAACGCAAACTTTTTTATTACCAAAATTAATATGATTTATCTTATCAAAATAAAACTTTGCTAACTGGCTTTGTGGCCGCAATATGTATACTTGTACACTCTAGTATGCACATGAGAATGAGTGTAATCATGATGAGCAAAGTGTGCATATGTATATCGTGGGTGATGTGCATGAACATGTAGAGCTTGTTTCTTTTGAAACAAGGTTCCCAGTTTATTATGAATAAATGCATAATTGCTCAAGGTTGAGCTTAAACAATCTATTCTATTTTTTAAAAATTGAATCTCATTTTTATCAATAGTAGCATGAAAAGCATGGTGAGAATGAGAATCAACATTCCTTTTCTTTTTAGAAATATTTTCCTTTTCTTTTGAAACAATTTTTCTTTTCAAAGAGCTGTTTTCTTCCAAAATAATTTCCTTTTCTTTTTCCACCAAAAATATTTTATTTTTCAAAGAAGTATTCCTTCATAAAGATCATTTAATTTAGAAGACAAGGAAATATTATCCTTTTTCAACATATCATTTTCTTTTGAAATACACGCAAATTTATTTTTAAGAGAGTCATTTTCTTTTAACAAAGAAGTGTTATTTTTTTCAATTTATTATTATCCTTTTTAAGCAAATCATATTTTTCAAGAAGTTGTTGACAAAATGAAGCAAGCTCATCATAAGACAAGTCAACATCCTCATCAAGCTCAGATTCGGAATTTACCTCAAGGGGGTTATCCCCTTGGACCATGTAGCATATGCTGGAAGCATCACTTCCATCATCCGCGTCACTCCCCGCATAGTATTGCTTTTGTTCGCCAAGGGAGACAATAGTGTTTCATACTACAAAAGCCTAATCAAAATTAGCAACCCTAGATAAATATTCATCATTTTGGGTACTTTTTAATGCATGATTGGCTTTTGCATTAGCCTCAAGATTTTTGTCACTTAAACAATATGAATCTTTAATAGTGGCAAAATAAACATGAATATCTAGGGCTTTGAGGTACATTGACATTTTAACCTTCCAAGTTTGGATGTTAAGAATATCAAACATGGGAGGTGACATGAAATCCATGTGTGTGTATAAATATTATGATTGGCCAAAAAAAGGATCTTTAATTCTGAGTTGTTAGACCGAAATCAAGAGTATCAAGCTCTGGTACCAATTGAAATCACCTAGAGGGGGTGAATAGGTGACTAGCTAATATAATGATGAATTAATGTAGAATTAAAATTATTTATGCAAATTAAAAACTATTATGCTAAACACACCAAGTATAACACAAGAGTGTAACCGAATTCCCGGTGAAGGGCTCTGGACTATCTCCTCAAGATTCCTCTAGATAAGAGTTGAGGTGCCACTATGGCTCTCTTGGTTGAATACAAGTGTGAGCAAACAATCCCCAAGCATATATCAATTGAAGCACAAGTATATCAAGCAAGTAATGAATATAAACAATAAGAGCATGCAAGATATAAACACAAGTGAGAGATAAAGAGAGAAATCGCAAACACGGGAGATTTGTTTCGAGGTTCGAGCACCCTTACTCTACGTCCCCGCCTTCAACATTATGAAGGATTTCCACTAGAATCGATCCCACCGGATCACTCGGTGCCGCAACACCTACAACGAGTTCACACTAGAACTCCTTGGACTCACTAGTCGCTCTCTTGTTCCTGCAAGAACTACACATGCAAGCACACTAGCTTGCCGAGGCCACACCTCTACAACGAGCTCCCACAAGAACTCGAAATAATCGAACCCGCAAGTTCGCCTCCTCAAATATAAGAATGAACACTTTGGTGATCTCAACACTTTGATCACCTAAAAACACTCTCACAATAAAGATCCCTAGAGGATTGATATAGAAATGGATAGCTCAAGTTGAGTGTGAGAAAACTAGGATTGATTTGGTGGTGAAAAACTCAAGAAATCTCTTTTACAAAACACTCTTGAAAAACACTCCTTTTGATATGGAAGTATTTGGTTCTAAAACAAGTGGAGATAAACACTTTGAAGTGTAGGAAAAACTATCTTGAAAACTCACTTTAAATCTTGTAGAAAACGGTCCAAAGGAATCCCAATTTATAAGCTCCCAAAATATGGCCGTTGGAAGCCAACTCAGCAGGATTCCCTGCTATTGGTCGACCACCCGGTCGACCGCCAACGGTCAGATTTTCGACCATTGGGAAAAGCGGTCGACCGGCCGGTCGACCGAAAACTGGGCTATGACCTAGCGGTCGACAGCCCAGTCGGCCGGGGCCATTTACAGATAGCAGAGACTCTCTGTCGGTCGACCGCTGTGCACGTTTGTGCACATCGGTTCACCAGAGCGGTCGACTGACTTCTGGCTCGGTCGACCGGCATAAGGTCAGTCCAACATTTTTAGGGATTAAAAACGTAGTCTTTGTACTTCAATAAAATTGCATAAATTTTCATAAATTCTACAAAAAAAGTTCATTGATATACTTTGAAATACAAACATGTTTGATTAAAAATACATATTACCAACATTTTTAACTATTTTTGTAATATAGAAGCTTTGCCTTAAACAAAAACCTGCATTTTTTAAAAATAATTTTTCTAAAATTTTTCCAAATACAAAAACAAGATATTCTAAACACTTTTAAAGCTTAGTGTGCATGGATATGATCTACTACACATGTATGATGTAATATCTATGTTTTTGACATTAAGCTCTAAAATAAGTTTTGATAAAACACATGTATATTTTGAAGCTTAAAAACCAAAATGGTATTTTTTTAAAATGAAAACTCTTTTATGAAAATACATATAAATCTTGTGTGTGAGTGTATATGAACTTGAGCAATAAACTAACTAATCTATCTTTTACATTTTATCTAAAATAAAATCTTGACACTTACAAACATGACACAAGTCTTCTTGGAAATCTTCTCTTGAAGGTCGTCTTCTCCTTCTTGACTTGGTCCAAACCTTGATCCAAACTAGACTCCTCTTGAGTACTTGATGCAATCTTGATGTGCAAGCCTTGAATCAACACGTGCTAGCTCTAAAATTTTGACTTTAAATCCTTTGTTGAAGTTAAACATCAACTAAGATCTTGATCAAATATCTGATACTAATTAAACACATGATCATTAGTACTATAATTACATAAGTTAATCATCATCAAAACTAGAGTGATGGGCTTTTGGGCCAACAATAGACACATGCCTAAATGCAAAGTCTAAACCATTTTTAGCATTTACAATCAACCTTTTACTGTTGAATTAGAAATGTATGTACAGTGAGTCAAACAAGAAAATAAATAGCTACAGACATTTAAATTTACAATTTAGCCAACCTGCAAAAATTACAGGTTAGTAGTTCACTCTGATTGTCATGGGAATACAGCAAATCTGAGGGCTTTGGGTTCTGCTTTCTTAAGCAGAGTCCAGGGCCACTTATATGTCCACTGTAGTAAAAATTTTCTTATTGTTAAATCTGTACACCAAGAACATAAAATAAAGTTAATCAATAAAGTTAACAAAAAAGAGTTAGTTATCGTCCCGCCCCGGCAAAGTTGCTAAAATTTGATTGAGTTTTTAACCTGCACAAAAAAATACAGAATTTCAGAATTTTATAATAAAAGTGTGAAAGTTCTCAATACTACAGCTATAGTAAGTGGCTATGCGGGTTGTGATCCACAAGGAGGTACTAGAGATGGAAGCTTTTTATAAGTTCTCTTTAGTTCACTTGAAATGGTTAAAGTTCTTCTTTTAGTTCTTGAAAAGAAAATGAAAAAAAATTATAGTTAAGTTAAAAAGAAAGTGGTAGATTGAGAAGGTGGAGAAATTAGAAATATATTTAAACAAAGAAATTAAAAAGAGTGAATAAAAAAGTTGGGAAATGGTGATGTTGATGATCTAAACTAATGGATTAAAAGAAAGAAAGAAAAACTAAAAGAACTTACCTACCTCTTCCGGTTGATGACTTACCTTAGATTGTTGGCACGTTTACCTTTCTTTGAAGGCGATCAACGCATAATCCATAAGATCGAGCTCAGTTCTCATTCGCTTTACATCATCAAGACGAACAAGAATGAAATGATACAGAATCTTAAGGAGGAGATCAGCATCATAAAATATCGGTGGCAAACACACAACAAGACTATATCGATGCTACTCGATCGCTTAGATACTCATCAAAAATCAAAAGAGGAAAAGTAGAAAAGAGAAGAAGAATATATTAAAAAAAACAAGCTACCTTTTTATTACTTGTAGAAATGATGAAAGAAAGGAGGAGGTTACATCGGTGTCACTCTAAACATAAATCTCCCTCTTACTGACATGAATCTCAGTCTAACTATGCTTAAAAAGAAATAAAAGTTACATAAAAAGAAAAATAAAAACCTGCACTAACTTAGAATGAAAACTAGCCTAAGAATCCTTCTCTGCCTAATTGCTTTTTTTTCTCTGAACAAAGCAGTATTTATAAGTGAAATGGAGAGGTGAGGGTGTGAGAAGATAGGGGAGCAAAACGCTCCCCGTACTTGGATATGGCCACATCCAGGGAGAGATTTTTATATCTTTTGCTTTTATCCCCTTCTGTCCGGCTAGATTTATTGTTAGGTCTTTAATTTGATCTGATCTTCGGTGTTCCTCAAGCTAACCGATTTGGATTCATATAATCTGAATTAACCGGTTTTATTTGATGTGATCCTCCCTGATATGTGTTGATCTTCAGCTGGAATCGCCTCTATCTTCCTGAATATTTATCTCCATCTTTAATTAATATTTATCCATTAGTAATGGGCTTGCTTATTAAACAAAAATAAGACTAAATAAATGATTTATTAGACAATAAGAATAAGAATGTGACATTATATATGCAATATAGTGACCAATCACTTTTGCAACCTGGCTCCTAGGGATTGCAAGAAAACAGTCATCTTAATTTTTCATATGGGAAAGTTAAGGCCATCAAATTTAGGTGGAGTCTTAACACTTTTGGCCATGTAAACTAGTGTCAAATCAAGCAAATGGTGGAATAGAGTGATTAGCACAGGATCTCTCTAAGTGGTTAAACCAAAAACTAGAGTCCAAAAGCTCTGATACCAATTGAAAGTACACCTAGAGGGGGTGAATAAGTGAAATGCTAATCTAATGTTAATTAATGAGAAAATGCAACAATTATAAATTAAATGATGCAAACAGTTAACTCAAATCAAGAAGTGGAGCCGATTCCCTATGAAGGGTTCTAGAACTTCTCCTCTATATTCCTCCAGATAATAAGTTGAGGTGCTCAATTGCCTTCTTGATTGAGAGAGTGAAACCAACAAGTATCGATGATGCTTGCAATGAATACAAGTGTATGCAATAGCAAGTAGAGTAAGAACGAAAGCAATCACAAACACAAAAGATTTATTTCGAGGTTCAAACACAAAGCTCTATGTTCCCGCCTTCACCACGTGAAAGGTTTCCACTATCCACTTTTCACAAAGGGGTCTCCACAAAGGAACCATAATGATCTACACAAAATCAGAGTACACAACTCTAACTCTAAATTCTCTACACATGAGGAAAACAATGAGGTTTACAGGCTCTTGATGACCACAAAGATCTCAAACACTCTCTTTTACAACTTCTTACAATATATGATGAGAAGCGAGGCTCAAGAAGTTTGTGAGAGTGAAAATTTGGTCGAAATGAATGAATTTAAGAGTTGAAAACTTACAGAAATTGGTTTGAAAATGAGAGCACTTGAAGTAAAAACACTAGAAAACTTTCTCTTTTGAATAAACTTGATTTTTTATAAAAACAAAATCCCAAAATCAAAAGATTTCTCTATATATAAATTCCCTCCAAATGAACTATATATATAGGCAAGTGATAAACACTGTTAGTATAGCTTATCAGGTCATTAGGAAAAGATTAAATCCAAAAAGAAAAAAATACACGTTGGAGAATAAGTTAAAAATCTCAGATTTTAAAAACTAGCTATTATTGTAGCTCTAACAAAATTTCAATGATCGTAGCTCTGACAGAACTTTAGTCGATCGGCCGGTCGACAGATAGTTCAAAGATTTGAACTATCTATTGGCGTCGATCATCTCAACCAAGACAAAACTCTGTCAGTCGATCGACCGCCCGGTCGACCGCTAGGTTTGTTGATCGATCGGTCGATCGCCTGACAAACGTGCACAACATGCATATAACTGGGCACGAAGTCTGGTCGACCGGACGGTCAATCGACTTGGCCTAAATTTTATACTTTAACATATTTTTAGGTAAATTTTGAAATCAACCTCATTTTTAAATATTTTGTATTGGTTTGAAAAGTGATTTGGCAATACATAAGCTATGGGATATATGATAGAAACAGAATATATAAAATTAGGGAAAATATGGGACATGCATCAAACACCAAACATTGTAGAATACCAAAACGAGAAAACTAGATGTGAAAACTTGTATTTTTGTGTGTGACTTCTTGAGTATCAATTCTACATTTTATATTTTTAACACATTCTATTTTCTTGTATATGTCTATATGTCTTTAAGAAATCTTCAAGAGGGCTTCTCTAAATATAAATTTTGGTCATCCAAACTTGAATCATTTTCTTGAGTGATCTTGAGATTAGAGTACTTTCCTTTTGAGGAAAAACACACCAATATGTCCTTTGAGAATGAAATACTTAAAGCACTTAAACTTGATTAGTACCGAATAATGATTTGTAATTATCAAAACAAAACTAGAGAGTGTACCCTTGGGCCAACAATGTTGACACGAACGAGAGTTAGATAAGTCACACACACACACACACACACACACACACAAAGGAAGTGCTTAAAGGGCAATGAAGTGGTTATACTTTGAACTTTCATATATATAAAAAAAAACTTATTATATATGTACATAGAAATATATTTAAGTATGGTAAAGTTTAAATAAAAAATTCCCATTCTAAAGACTATTTTACACATTCACAAAGATGCATTGGATTGGAAAACTTAGGAAGGATTGTGTGAAAATATTGGATCCAAGTCTTTAGGAAAAGATGATAATATTTTTTTTATTTGAAATTGAACTTGATTATGATTGAACTTATTGAAAAGTTAGAAACTTCATTGCTAGTGACTACTTGTTGCAAAATAAAAAATACATAATTATTTTCTTTTTCTTTATTTCTCAGTTATCCTTATTTTCGGTGACCTTATTTTCTTAATCTTTTTCTTTGTCTTTTATTTCGTTCTTTGAATTTTGTGGGTATATTCACTGTAAATTCTCAAGAGACTACACTCGTCCACTAGGGTAATCTAAGATTTTAATGGCTTGTTGCACATGCTAAGTGCAACCGTGATTCTTACGAAAGTGAGGTAGGTTTTTATTTTTGTTTTTAGGATTTTTATTTTTATTTTTATATTAGGTTAGCGTTCGAGGACTAGCAAAACTTAGGTATGGGGGTGTGATGAATGTCATTTACATGAATATTTTATGTCTTTTTTATACCTATTTTTTCCACTTTAATGCTGATAGGTAGTTTTGTTTATAACTTTTTACAAATTTAAAGTCAAGAGAAGATTTTGAGAAAATAGCAAAAAAATGATTACAAAGTAGAGTTGCAAAGCGTACATTAATATATGAAGATCCCAGTTCAAAACCAAAAATTCCAGTAGAGAATAAACATCACAAGGAAAATTCAGAAAATTTCCAAAAGCAATTGTCACATTTTACGGTGAATCTTTGGTTGACCAATCAAAGTCCACGTTGAACTTGCTCCAGCTGTTTCCTGACTTAGAATGGGAGACGTATTTATTTGATGGTGAAAACACCATATTATACAACTGATCTGTTGTCCCTATGAGTTGGTAGATGATGTAATTTTTGAAGAATTACTTTAGGATTAAATCTTAATTTTAGGAACCTTAGTCCGCTATTTAGGATTTCTGGGTCTATAAATAGGACTGTATACTCTTGTACTTGAATATGATACTTTTGGAGATCAAGTTTGGAGATTTTCTCTTTTAATAAAGCTTCTATTTTATTAATTATTGCTGGTTCTTAAAGAAGGAGGTCAGAGAAGAAGAAGGAGATTCAATTTGGATCTTTCTTTTCTCTCTTATATACTGTAGTTTTTATGTTTACACAATGTAAAATCATGATTTGCTACTTTACCTTCGTGAACTAAATACTATTTGTTAGGGTTTAGATGTAGGCTTTTCTATCTCATAAGTTAATTACATCTAGTTGTTCTTATTTATATTATTGCTAAATGCTTTTATTTATGTTAAAGTCTATTAATTGATGGCTAAAATTATATAGATGGTTAGGTTGGAGACCAATAGAAGATAAATTAGTAACACATCTAGGATAGAGAACACTTCCTACAGGCTATGACCAATAGGAGAAGAATAAGTTGTGCAGTCTTAAAAAGAAAAATCATAGATATTAATGCTGCTTTAGCTAGTAAATTCACTAGATCGATAGATTGTGCATTTTAGTTTAAAGTTAGATTTAATAATGCTCAATAGAGATTATTAATTAATTTTTTTTTGATTGTTAGCAATATTTATATAAAGCTTCTAGTACAAATAACTAGAATAATTAAAATAGAATAGCTGAAGTCGTAATGCCCTTGCACTTTTCTTGTAATCAAAACACTCTCTCTTATTAGGTTAACTTACTTTTAAATATTTCTATTTTTCGAATAAAATCTTGAAATAATAAATTGTGGTAGTTAAATTATAATCATTGTGGGTTCAACACTCTACTTCATCACGTTATTACTTATAATGTTTGGTACACTTGCTAAATCGCACGACAATGGCTACTACTAACAAACCAATGAAGATACCTACTCTCTCATTGCCATCTCCAAAATCCTTGAAAAGAACCACGGTGCATCAATAACACAATTTATCTAGATGGTTATTGTAGAGGTAAATTCCTAGGAGAATTTATCTACACTCAAATTGTAAAGTGAGAAAGTAAATCATCATAAACACCAGAAAATTATGTGAAAAACCCACAGAGGGAAAAGACCACGACGGATAGAGATTACAAGAAGTTCTTGAAAAAAATCACCTAGAGGGGGGGGGGGTGAATAGGTGACAATGCTAATCTATGATCTAAATGCGGAATTTAAAAACTTAATGCAAATTACACTCAAGTGTGATCAACAAATGATTCACACACAACCAAGCCAAGCAAATATGAATGCACAATATGAATAGTTCCAAGGCACAAAGTAAAGAGAGAGATAGAGAGAGAGTCAATCGATCAATTCGCAAACACAGAGATATGTTCCGAGGTTCGAGCACCCAGCTCTACATCCCCGCCTTCGACACACGAAGGATTTCTAATCCACTAGCTAGTCCACAAAGAACTCTCACAAGGAGTACCCAACTCCTCTCTTTACAAATACAACCTCCTTCTTGAAGCACCACTCCAAGCCAACAAACACAACCTCCTCCTTGAGGCAAACTCCAACAATCACAACCTCCTCCTTGAGGCAAACTCTCAACCAATACAACAAACTCCCAATCACAAACCAATACAAGGATCACCTCAGAACTTGAGGGATACAACCCAAAGCATAAAGCTAAGAAAACATTGGGTTACAACTTGGTGGTCACAACAACAACCACAAACAACTTCTTCTTCCACACAAATAACCTATAGATATAGATAGTAGATTTTTAGCTCAAGTGTGGAGAAAACCAAGGGATATGAAACCAGCAACTCAAAGAAAAACCTTTGGGAAACAAATGAAATCAAGATATAGAAGTTCAAACAAAAGCTTTTCCCAAAATCTCTTTTCTTTGGTTTTTCAAACCCTAATCAAAAACACAAAAGATTGTTCACTTTGAATCCAAAAACCTATTTTTCTTGCAGCAAAAACACTAGAGAGATAGAAAATTTTAGCCCAAAAATTCTTTTAGAAAAACTCTCTCAAATGGGGTATTTATAGGCACTTTAGAAAACTAGCCGTTTACAGAATATTTGCCAGAAATAGCCTTCCGGTCGACCGGCCTGGTCGACCGCCCAACGGTCAAATTCTGAACCGTTGTGGCTACCGGTCGACCGCCTCGGTCGACCGAGAATTCCTGAGAGCCAACAGTTCTCCGTCGGTCGACCGCTTCGGTCGACCGGATACAGAGTCAGCCAGCGTGCACGTATCCGTGCACGTCGGTCGACCGGAACGGTCGACTGGCTTCTTTGGTGCGGTCGACCGAACAAGTCGACCGGCCAAGCCTGGCAGACAAAAACAGGTCTGAAATCTGGGGAAAAAATATTATAATAAATCCCACAAAATCTCTAAAATTCCACAAAAATAGTTTTATCATTTTATATTGAAATACAAACTTGTGTTAAAAATCCTAACACAAATTTCAAACATATTTGACTATTTTTGTGTCATAGAAATTTTGCCAAAAACCAAAAACCGTATTTTCTAAAACCTTGTATTTTGAATAGAAAATACACATTGTCTAAAACTTATCCATGATACAAAAATATGATATTTAAATACTTTGAAGCATATTGTATATGAATAGAAATTCAATATACAAGAAACATATATATATCATGATTTTTGTCATTAAGTCCAAAAATATGTTTTGTTGTAAATACCAAAACATAAAACACATGGAATAGATTATCAAACAAAGTTTGTCTAAACAATTGAAGCATGCATGTATATAGAACAAATCTAATATACATAAACCATGTAAACTTGTTTTGATAAAAAATCTATTCATGAAAACCAAGATCGGTTAAACCTAAAACCGAAAATCAAAACATGAAAGGTGTGTGTTGTGAACTTGAGCTTATCATACTATTCTAATCTTTACAATTAGGATCTAAACCCAAACTAAAACTATGGATACCTAAGTCTTCTTGTAGAGCGCAATCTCCAAGCTAGAGCGCAATCTCCAAGTAGGCTCGATCCAAAAACTCTTGATTCACCGAGCAAGTGCAATGTATGATCTTTGATGCACGGGCTCTTGAATCAACATGTGCAAGCTTCCAATACATCTTGTTGAAGCTAAACAGCAACTAATATCTTGATTAATAATCTGAAACTAAAATCACAAGATAATTAGTACACATAACTACATGAGTTAATCATCATCAAAACTAGAGTGAAAGGCCTTTGGGCCAACAATCTCCCCCTTTTTGATGATGACAAAACTCATGGAGTTATATATGCATGGATTAAAGTAAAGCTTCAAAGAAGCTCCCCCTTAACTCATGCATAGGAATAAACAAATAATAAGATGCATATAAACAGGGTTCTTGAAACAAAATGAATATGCATATGAAACATGCTATTGATTCCAATTCTAACAAAACAACTAAATTACCAAAACATGCTCTTGATACCAATGGATACTAATAAAAATAAAACTCATAATGCTCTTGATACCAATACCAATGGAGATGAAATGAACATAAAACTGAAAACTCATGCATATCAACTCCAATAAATCTTCTCCCCCTTTTTGTCAATCATCAACAAAGGGGTAAAAACAAAAAGATATGAATTCTTCTCCCCCTAAATATATGAAACAAAGAATAAACAAACTACTTCAAGGGGTGAAACCAAAAATGATACCAATTGAAAAATGTGTCAAAGAAGTGCATTATGATATCAATAGAAAGCGATCATAAAAACATTTAAGAAATGCCTACCAATTACCAATTGAAAGTAAGAGGGGCATTGAAAACAAATATGATCCCAATTGAAATTAAAATATATTGAAAATAAAACACATGATACCAATTGAAAATAAAACACATGATACCCATTAAAAAAAACATTGATACCAATTTGAGTAAACAAATACCAATTTAAAGTTCACCTAGATACCAATTGAAGATATTTATCTTTATAAGCATATGATACCAATTAAAAATCAATAATCATTCTTAAATCATTTTTTTTTTCTCATAAAGTTAGGGAGTGGGAAACAAAACCAATGGTAAACTAAATACCAATTGAAAAATTGAAATGTGAGTTTTCTCCCCCTTTATGAAATACCAACTAAACATATGCTAAAGCTAGAAATAATATACCAATTTAAGACTAAGTCAATTGAACTAATGTTAAAGCTCAAGCTTAGCATAAGCAAGATAATGATAATGCTTGTATAAAGAAACCAATTGAAAATTGAATCAATTGAAAATGATGGTCATTAAAAAATCAAGCTTATCATAAACAAAATTTGTGATATCTTGAAGCACAAATAAATCATCTATATATGTATGAAAGAAATAGATACCAATTTAAAATTTGATATAGAGATACCAATTGTAAATTGATACTATATGAAGTGTATGCATACATATATAAAACAAAACATATATGAGTATACAAAAGGATGTCAAGATTGATACCAATTGAAAGAATTCAATGATACCAATTGAAACAACAATAAGATCAAGTGTATATCTCATATTCACTACCACCCAATCATGTGCAAGTTTAAAATGATTTTCATTATAAAGCATACATGAACATGATCTCCCATCCAACCACCCTTTAGATGGTAGGGGTTTTCAAAAATAGGTTTGAAAATGTAGTATGTTTGAAAATCTCTACCAAGGAAGAATATCATAACTAGTTATATGAATCAACTAGTATGAGATCCAAAAAAAAATTTCATGAAGACACATGTAAACCACATGGCACTAAAACACTCAAAATCCATATAGCATAACTTGTACTCATGAAAACTAAGTCATGAGAAAACATAAATAGAGTGAGTGTACAAGTGTTGTGAGAAACATATCAACATGAAAATGGACAATCAAGCTTAATATTAAAAACATGAAATTCATGTGAAATCACTTAGCAAACATGAAATTCATTCAAATGATTTAAACTTCAAGGCATATGTATGTCATGTACAAACTAAGGTATACATACATATCCTAAACACAATGAGTCCACAAAAGTATATGCATGAAGGCACGTGGCTCAAGGATGTATATGTATAAATGATAGTTTGGACAAGATGGACATATACATAAAGTTAAAACATGTAAGATAGTGAATACAAGTCAAATGTAATAATCATCAAAACTAGACTACATCAAGTGAATACAAATGAGCGTTCAAGCACAAACATATATAAAGGTTTATTTGTAGCTCACTAGTTGTACAAGTATAAATCCTAGTCTTAATGAAAACTATCATTCAAACAAGTTATCAACACATGAAGCATGAAACGGGAATCATAAACCAACAAGATAAACATCAAAACATGAAGTATCAAAACAAAAATCATACAATCATGATCATCAAAACTATGGAGTGTCAAAACAAAAATCCATATGATTATTATGATAAGAACATGTGTATTAGATCTATGATTAACATGATAGCTAAAACAAGGAGAACACAAAATATGGGTCCACATTAAACATAGGTGTCTCAAGAACTAATCATGTAAAGCATAATTCTAATAAACATGGTAATCATCATACTAATCATGAAACTATAAAACATGCTATGAAAGATGAAATGAAAGCATGTAAATACTAAATGGGAGTTAGAGAATGATACCAAAACCAATGAAGGTGCATCTCTAGTTCTTCAAAACATGGTGGTCATCTCCACCTAATCTCCTTGAGAGTGAAGCATCCAAATAGTTCTCATTCAAGCTCGGAACGCATCCACCTCAAGGTACCTCCACTCTCACGTGATGCGAGAGCTCCCACCTACATCAAAAGCCAAAGAGGTGGTTTTTGGTACCCATTTTCTAGTGGGTCCATGGGGGTTAGTTTCTTTTCTCACCCAAACAAAATTAGTCGCTAATTTTTCATGATAAATGCGATCATAACAAAATCTAGCAAGGTGGCCTTTTCGACCACAATGTGTACATGTGTACACGTGAGCATACATATGATGATGGTGATCATGAGAAGCATGTGTATGCCTAGATGGGTGTGCATGCAAGGTTGGAACTTGTTTCTTGCGAATCAAAGTTTCCAAACGTGTGTGATTCATGGCACAATGGCTCAAAGTGGAGCCCAAACAATCAACACTTTTCTTCAAATTATTTATATCATTTTCTATGCTAGAAGACAAAGTAGAGCATGCAATAGGTGTGCAAGAAGTAGAAGCTACATTAGCATGGCAAACATCAATCTCTTTTTGCAAAGATTCAATTTTAGACAAAACCAAATTCAATTCTTTAGTAATAGAATCAATTTTATTTTTCTAAGTAAGGTTTTCTTTGAAAACACAATCCAATCTTGAGGATAAAATCTCATTGTATTCTACAACATCATCAAAATCATTTTTGTTTTTCAAATCTTCAATCTCTTTAAGTGCAAGTTCAAGTTGAGATTGTAGTGAGTCACGTTCACTAGTGATCTCTTCTTTCTCTTGCAAAATCAATTCAAAATTAGAACATAAATCCTTTAATTCATTTTTCAAAACAAGATTATTCTCTTTCAACAAATTATGTTTTTCCAAGAATTTTTCAAGCTTAGAAGCAAGTTCAACATTTAAATTTTGAACCTCAAAACATCCATGGCAATAAGAGCTAGAGCTATCATGTATTTGAGAGTCCGATTGTAACTCATGGGAGTCATTCCCATATGCCATGAAACAAGGCTCTTCGGATACATCTCTCCTAGATCTCCTCATATTGTTGATGATCCTTGGAAGCTCCGGAGATGTCAAGACGCTCCAAACTGCAAAAGCCGAGTTAAAACTATCAAAAACAAGTAAGAGATTATTATCAAAAGATGCTCTAAGTGTTTGAAGTGCAAGTGCATTGGCCTTCTTATGCTTACTAGTATTTGGGAGGGCTTCTATGGTGATGGCTTGATAAACTAGATGACCTAGTGTTTTTAAATATCTAGTCATGTTAACTTTCCAAGAGTCAAGTCTAGTATGGTCAAACATAGGAGGGCTAGCCATGAGAGCAAACTAGTATGAGTGCAAATAAAATGCAAAGAAAGATTAGCAATCCAAGATCACTCCTAGGTGGTTAAACCTAAATATCAGGAGCACTAGCTCTGATACCAATTGAAAAAAATCACCTAGAGGGGGGGGGTGAATAGGTGACAATGCTAATCTATGATCTAAATGCGGAATTTAAAAACTTAATGCAAATTACACTCAAGTGTGATCAACAAATGATTCACACACAACCAAGCCAAGCAAATATGAATGCACAATATGAATAGTTCCAAGGCACAAAGTAAAGAGAGAGATAGAGAGAGTCAATGGATCAATTCGCAAACACAGAGATATGTTCCGAGGTTCGAGCACCCAGCTCTACATCCCCGCCTTCGACACACGAAGGATTTCTAATCCACTAGCTAGTCCACAAAGAACTCTCACAAGGAGTACCCAACTCCTCTCTACAAATACAACCTCCTTCTTGAAGCACCACTCCAAGCCAACAAACACAACCTCCTCCTTGAGGCAAACTCCAACAATCACAACCTCCTCCTTGAGGCAAACTCCCAACCAATACAACAAACTCCCAATCACAAACCAATACAAGGATCACCTCACAACTTGAGGGATACAACCCAAAGCACAAAGCTAAGAAAACATTGGGTTACAACTTGGTGGTCACAACAACAACCACAAACAACTTCTTCTTCCACACAAATAACCTATAGATATAGATAGTAGATTTTTAGCTCAAGTGTGGAGAAAACCAAGGGATATGAAACCAGCAACTCAAAAAAAAACCTTTGGGAAACAAATGAAATCAAGATATAGAAGTTCAAACAAAAGCTTTTCCCAAAATCCCTTTTCTTTGGTTTTTCAAACCCTAATCAAAAACACAAAAGATTGTTCACTTTGAATCCAAAAACCTATTTTTCTTGCAGCAAAAACACCAGAGAGATAGAAAATTTTAGCCCAAAAATTCTTTTAGAAAAACTCTCTCAAATGGGGTATTTATAGGCAATTTAGAAAACTAGCCGTTTACAGAATATTTGCTAGAAATAGCCTTCCGGTCGACCGGCCCGGTCGACCGCCCAACGGTCAAATTCTGAACCGTTCTGGCTACCGGTCGACCGCCTCGGTCGACCGAGAATTCCTGAGAGCCAACAGTTCTCCGTCGGTCGATCGCTTCGGTCGACCAGATACAGAGTCAGCCAGCGTGCACGTATCCGTGCACGTCGGTCGACCGGAACGGTCGACTGGCTTCTTTGGTGCGGTCGACCGAACAAGTCGACCGGCCAAGCCTGGCAGACAAAAACAGGTCTGAAATCTGGGGAAAAAATATTATAATAAATCTCACAAAATCTCTAAAATTCCACAAAATAGTTTTATCATTTTATATTGAAATACAAACTTGTGTTAAAAATCCTAACACAAATTTCAAACATATTTGACTATTTTTGTGTCATAGAAATTTTACCAAAAACCAAAAACCGTATTTTCTAAAACCTTGTATTTTGAATAGAAAATACACATTGTCTAAAACTTATCCATGATACAAAAATATGATATTTAAATACTTTGAAGCATATTGTATATGAATAGAAATTCAATATACAAGAAACATATATATATCATGATTTTTGTCATTAAGTCCAAAAATATGTTTTGTTGTAAATACCAAAACATAAAACACATGGAATAGATTATCAAACAAAGTTTGTCTAAACAATTGAAGCATGCATGTATATAGAACAAATCTAATATACATAAACCATGTAAACTTGTTTTGATAAAAAATCTATTCATGAAAACCAAGATCGGTTAAACCTAAAACCGAAAATCAAAACATGAAAGGTGTGTGTTGTGAACTTGAGCTTATCATACTATTCTAATCTTTACAATTAGGATCTAAACCCAAACTAAAACTATGGATACCTAAGTTTTCTTGTAGAGCGCAATGTCCAAGCTAGAGCGCAATCTCCAAGTAGGCTCGATCCAAAAACTCTTGATTCACCGAGCAAGTGCAATGTATGATCTTTGATGCGCGGGCTCTTGAATCAACATGTGCAAGCTTCCAATACATCTTGTTGAAGCTAAACAGCAACTAATATCTTGATTAATAATCTGAAACTAAAATCACAAGATAATTAGTACACATAACTACATGAGTTAATCATCATCAAAACTAGAGTGAAAGGCCTTTGGGCCAACAGTTCTTAGCACTCTATAATAAATTCAATTTTCTAGGGTCTGACCCTTTCAAAAAGAGGAAGAGATCGGCATTTATAGCTGACTTCCCATATTTTCGCCTCTAGACCTGCCCACGATCGCCACTGCATGTAGCGTCTCAGTTGTAATTGATTTGAGTGGCGCGAAATAGCCAAAATCTTGCTAACTAGCGAAAATTGAGGTCCAGATCCACATTTATATCCACATGTGCCTACAGGCTGTAACCGCTATGGCATCCAGGTGATCGGGTGAGATCTGCGGAATGAGAGCGAGTCTGTGATTTCATGATCCGTCGAGACTTGCTAGGTGTCGCAATCTCACCGGGGTCATAATTTTGACCACTACAAATGCCTCCTCCATCTCTTCTTCTTTAACTCTCTAGTCAGGAAGGAGAGATTGGATTCAATTTCCCGAGTAGCTCTTCCGGCTGCTATTGATCGGGAAGGAGGGAATGTGCTAAGTTTTTCGAGTGGACTTTTCAGTTGCACTATGAGATATAAAAGGAGTTGAAAAATTTTCTTCCTGAGCTAAACTTTCATTCGTTGCTGCAGGACCAAGAGATGAAGTCAGAGAGTCGCAGGAGGATCTTTGCGTATATCTGCGTATTTAATACTTATAGTTGTCTGCTAGTCTGTTGCGCAGCAGGTCCCGTCGGCACGCGCGATTTGCTCGCTGCCACTGCTTGAGGTCTTGGGATTTGAGTAAAGGCCAAAAATTTTCTTCGAAGGCCAAAAATAAGCACCTTTTTTAGAGCCATTATTGTGATGATGTCATCAAAGGATTCAAAAAGGGAAAGAAGAGGAAGAGTCTCTTCACAAATCTGTAATTCCCCAAGTCTTCTTGATTCCTGCAATTTCTTGTCTTCGTTCTTCTGCCTTCAATCTTTGCGCCCAAATTCTCCATCGAACTGACCATCTCTGCTCTAAAATGGCCGGAGTTAAAGGAAAAAGGGAGAGGGTCAGCATCACACCAGAATGTCCATGGACTTCGATCCCACACTGAAGATCCACCACAATCAGAAAAAGGTGGATAAGTATCTAGTATGATATGATGTTTGACTGTCATCAATCGTCAAGGTGGAGTAGTGCCCTCCATATTTAGTTATGCAGAGGCCTCCGAGGCTGGTGGCGTATATCTTTATCCCAGATACTGGCCTTGGGGCTGAATTCTTCTTGACCGATTTTGTTCATAATCTTTTGTGCCATTATCGAATGGCCCCTTTTTAGTTGGTGGCAGGGAGCTAGAGCGTCGTCTTTGGCTTCCAGGTCCTCTGCAATAATGTAACACCCTGATCCCGTGAATACGGGGACGCTATGATAACATACATATGTAGGATGAAAATACCTTCACATACATATACTAAGCCTCAATACAATAAATAAATACAATATACACAATAATCCCAGCTTTAAAAGTACAAGAATACATACAATGGGTCAGTGATCCTGATAAATATGAAAACAGGGATAAATTAGAAAATAAAGATAGAAAAATAAGGACACCTATGAGTAATAAAGGCGTCGAGTCTCCCACGAATATTCCATGGAGTATCTGGTACTACGAAGTCTCAGATCTCTAACCTGGACATGCAAACTCAGGGTCATCAGAAAGTGACCTAGTGAGTGATAAAATGAAGGAAGGAGTAATATATACAATAATAGTACCATCACTGTAATATACATAATACATGTTTAAATACTAGATGTAATATAATTATACTAACAATCAGTATATAAATATAAATGTCATATTAGCTCTTTAACACTATCAATGTCTAGCATGTTACAACAATGTTTCCTCTACGATATTATCCAATTCTATATTATTAATATCAATTAACATGTCCGGGCTGTGCTACCAAATAATATATATATATAGTAAATAAATAAAATAATAGGTAAGCCATATTGAGGGATTATGTGATTATAAGCAATAAGAGTTAAACCATTTATATATTATTCTCAATATGTGTAATATTATACAGTATTGAGTGATTTCCTAATCAAATTAATATGTTTAAGTAATATATGACAAGTTTTAATTATTTAATATTGAAAAACACCTAGAGTGGGGGTGAATAGGTGTTAATTCTAATCTAATGCTCTTTTTAAACAAGTTAAGATGAATGATACAAGCAGTCACTCAAAATAAGAAATTGAAACCGAATTTCCCGTGAAGGGCTCTAGAACTTCTCCTCTTTGATTCCTCTAGATTATGAGTTGAGGTGCTTAATTGCTTTATTGTTGATATGAATATAGACCGAAAATGCAAGAATATGAAATGAATGCAATAATGAAGAAAAAGCAAGTGTTAGCACAAGTTTAAGAATGTAAGACAACAAAGAGCGAAAAGGAAAACAATCGCAAACACAATAGAATTTGTTTCGAGGTTCGAGTCACTGCTTTACGTCCCCGCCTTCACCACTATGAAGGATTTCCACTAAGTCCACAAAGGGAACTTCCACACAGGAACCTTACAATTGGTCTACATAAGACCGGAGTACCCAACTCTAACAATACAATCCTCACATAAGAGGAACCACAACTCAAAAGAATATAAGTCACTTGGTGATCTAGAAAGATCACAAACTCTCTCTTACAACTTTTATAGAGTGGAGTATGATTTTTGTCTCAAGAAGTAAAGTGAGAAAAATTTCAGTAGTAGAAGTTAAGAAGACTTGAAAACCAACTGAAAAATATTACAATTGAAAGAACTTTGAAAATGGAAAGCAATGAAACACTTCTTCTCTTGAAAACTTGAAAACTTGGATATTTTTCTTGAGTGAAAACCAAAGACCAATGACCTCTATTTATAGGAATGGATAGATACCATTCATATGCGATACTAGATCATGAGGGGCAAGTTTAGCCACTTGGAAACAAGAAATAGCCGTTGGAATCCATAAAAACAAAACAGATCCAAAATATAGCCATTGGAGCAATCTGGATAGCTGCCGGTCGACCGGCCGGTCGACCGGCAAAAGAGCCGTTGGCTCCGGTCAACCGCGGTCATTTTAAAAACAAAAATATGAACTGCCGGTCGACCGGCAAAACCCAAGAGCCAGGGTCATGCAGTCGGTCGACCAGTCGGTCGACCACAGGGCTCGACGGTCGACTGTCCCGGTCGACTGACAGACGTGCACAGCGTGCACGTCCATGGACACAAGGCTCCGGTCGCCATTGTAGCCTGAAACAGTTACGGTCGACCGGCCAGTCGACCGAAATGGCCTGAAATACTTTAAAAACAGATGTTTGAATATGAAAATATTTTTAAAGTATTTTTCAATGGTTTGAGGGTTGAGTAGCATAGTATAGGAGATAAAATACATGTTCTAAACTTTGATATAAAATTTTGAAAAATTATGAAACATGTATATTAACCAAATATGCACCAAAACCAACATTACCAAAAACTTATATTTTGAAAAGTATATTTTTGTGTGTGTGACTTCTTGAGCACTACTTTCATATCCTTACTCTTTAACAAACTAAATTCTTACAAGGGTTTAGGAGACTACAAGATCTTCAATCCGGCTTTTCCAAATGCATCGTTGAATAACTTGAATTCTTGATCCCATTTTGAGTCATCTTGAGTCAACACCACCTTCCTTTAGGGAAGAAACTCCTTGAAATCATAGAACCCTGAAATAATCTTAAACACTTAAACATGATTAGTATAAATAACTATATATGTTTTATAATCATCAAAACTCTAAACTGGGTGATTGTAACCTTGGGCCAACAATCTCCCCCTTTTGATGATGACAAAACATATGAGTTATTTTAAAACAAATGTGAAAGGAGCTTAAAAAAGCTCCCCCTCAAATCATGCTATCTATCAAGACAATAGAATTATAAAGTATGTATGCCTGAAAAGAAATAATAACTCAAAATTATTTCTCCCCCCTTTTGTCATGCATCAAAAAGGGTCTAGGTAAGAAAATATTTTTGAAACATACTTACTTAAAATGTCATTTAGCCATAATACAAACATTTAATTCACCACAAATAAAAAAATCTATTATAGTCTAGGGGCTTAGTAAAAATATCAGCAAGTTGAAAATCAGTAGAAACATAATCACTGTCAATATCACCTTTCTCATAATGATCTCTAAGAAAGTGATATCGAATGTCAATGTGGTTTGTCTTACTATGTTGATTTGCATTCTTAGTCAAATGAATAGTATTAGTATTATCACAAAATATTTTAATATGGTCATAATGCAAATCATAGTCAAGGAGAGTATGTTTCATCCAAAAGACTTGAGCACAACAAGCCCCTGCCGCAACATACTCCGCCTCGACGGTTGAGAGGGCTACAGAATTTTGCTTCTTAGAAGACCATGTAACAAGGCAATTTCTTAGAAACTAACATGTTCCACTAGTACTCTTCCTATCCACTCTACAACTAGCATTGTCGGCATCCGAAAAACTCGTCATGGTAAATTGTCCGGTTTTCGGATACCACAAACCCATTCCAATGGTGCCCTTAAGATATCGAATAATGCCTTTTATCGCAATCAAATGGGACTCTTTAGGACACGATTGAAATCGAGCACAAAGACACACACTAAACATAATGTCCGGCCTACTAGCCGTTAAATACAATAAACTACCAATCATGCTACGATAGAGTTTAATGTCTACATTTATGCCTTATTCATCCTTGTCAAGTTTTGTGGCGGTAGCTATGGGAGTCTTGCTTGTCTTAGCCCCTTCAAGCCTGAATTTTTTGATGAGTTCCTTTGTATATTTGGCTTGATTTATAAAGATCTCATCACTCCTTTGCTTGATTTGGAGACCAAGGAAATAATTGAGCTCGCCCATCATAGACATCTTAAATTCCTCCTTCATACATGATTCAAAATCTTTACAAAGTTTTTCATTAGTAGAACCAAATAAATAATAATATAATTTTCAACATGTTTAGTAAACAAAGTGGTATCTATTGTTCGTTTAGCAAAACTATTTGAAATAAGAAATAATGAAAGTCTTTCATACCAAGCTCTAGGAGCTTATTTTAAACCATATAAAGCTTTGTCTAGTTTGAAAACAAAATCCGTATGTGTAGGATCAATAAATCCGGGGGGTTATTCAACATACACCTCCTCTTCAATAAATCCATTTAAAAATGCACTTTTAACATCCATTTGAAAAACTTTAAAATCTTTATAGGAAGCAAAGGCAAGTGTTATCCTTATGGCTTCAAGCTGTGCTACGAGTGTAAAGGTTTTCTCAAAATCGATTCCTTTGATTTGGGTGTAACCTTGGGCCACTAATCTAGCTTTATTTCTAACAACATTGCCTTACTCATCCAACTTGTTCCTAAAAATCTATTTAGTACCAATTGTTGGTCTATCATGGGGTCAGAGACAAGATGCCAAACTTGGTTGCGCTCAAATTGATTGAGCTCCTCTTGCATGGCAAGCAACCAATATGAGTCGCCCTCGGGTTCGAGGATGTTCTTTGGTTTAGAATGAGAAATAAAAGCAAAATGGCCACAAAGATTGTGGAGTTTAGAACGAGTCGTTACCCCTTTTGATACATCACCTATAATTAGATCCTTGGGATGATGTGGAGTGAATCTCCAATCCTTTGGAAGTGGTTGAGTTGGCTCCACTTCAACTTCTTGAACTTCACTTTCCACATCAAGCTTTGGCTTGTCCCCTTGTTCCTCTTGTATAGGTGAGTCCTTCAAGGATATCCTCTCCATGTCTTCATCTAAGGAATCTATTTCTACAACATTCTCAACAAAAACATTAGATTCCTCAAACTTCACATGTATAGATTCTTTAATAGTGAATGTGGATTTATTGAAGACTCTATAGGCTTTACTAGTGTTAGAATAACCAACAAAAATAGCTTCATAGGATTTTGCATCAAACTTACTTAAATTATCTTTAGTATTTAAAACAAAACACTTACAACCAAAAACTTTAAAATAAGAAACATTTGATTTTCTTGAATAGTAAATTTTGAAAGAAGTTTTAGAAGTGTTTTTGTAAAAGAAAACCCTATTCGATATGTAACAAGATGTGTTTACGGCCTCGGCCCATAGATATTGAGGGAGACCGTATTCATTTATCATAGTCCTAGCAATTTCTTGTAATGTTCGATTTTTCCTCTCAACTACTCCATTTTGTTGTGGAGTTCTAGGACACAGTAAGTGATAAAGGTTTGGCTATTGAATTTACCACCTCTATTACTCCTTATTCATAAAATTGAAGAATCATTTTCCTTTTCAACTCTTTTCCTAAATGTTTGAAAATGTGAAAAGGCTTGATTTTTGTGTTCTAAAATGAAAACCTAAGTAAAACGAGAAAAATCATCAACCAAACAAAAGCAAAACTATTTTCACTTAGACTTTTGGTTTTAGTAGGACCAAACAAATCCATATGAATTAACTCCAAAGGTCGTGATGTCATGATATCTTTGATGGATTTGAAATAGGACTTGGTTTGTTTCCCAAGTTGGCACGCATCGCAAATGCGGTCCTTTTCAAATTTCAAGCAAGGAATACCTTTCACCGCTTCTTTGTTTTTTATTCTAGATAGATGGTCAAAAGCTATATGGCCTAGTCTCCTATGACACAACCAACAGTCATCATTAAAGGCATTCAAACAAGTGGCATTACATTGCATATTGGACATATCAATCATGTATCATTCACAAAAATCGGAAAGTATACATGCATTAGTTTGTCTATCAAAAATATTACAAGCTAAGTTATCAAAATTACATTAAAACCTTTATCACAAAGTTGACTAACACTCAAGAAATTATGCTTGAGGCCATCAACTAAGCAACATTTTCAATCATAAAAGATGAAGCAAGTTTAATGTTACCTATACAAACAATCTTTCCTTTGGAGTCATCTTCGAAGGTGACGGTACCACCTTCATGGTATCTTGATAGGGTTGCAAAGTTGTTGATATCCTATGTCATGTGCCTTGAGCATCCACTATCAAGATGCCACCGTTCCCTATGTCTTAGAGCTTTGGAGTGTACCTACATCATGTAACAAATTCGTTGACTTTGGTACCCAAATTTTCTTAGGTCCTTGAATGTTAGCTTTATGAACCCAAACATGATTATTAGATGCATTTATTCTATCATAACAAAATTTAGCAAAATGACCCTTTCGGCCACAATATGTGCATGCATAAATTTTATCATACATGAATGCATGATGAGTGTGTGGAGTGTAAACATGTTTTGGGTGTTTAGCATGATGTGAGTGTGAATGTTGTGATTTATGAACATGGGTGTGTGTAGCATGTGATTGTTTCTTTGGGATATGCTTCTTTGAAAACATAGCCTCTAATCTAGATTTATCAAATTCACATTTCTTTAAAACTTTCCCTAAAGAGTTAATTTTGTTCTTAAGCATGGAAATCTCATCTTTATCTATTTGAGGAAATTTTGCTTTACAAGAGATTTTATAAGCATCAAAATCCTTTTGAGTAGAGGTGAGAGTTGAAAACAATTCATCTTTTCTTTTGTGAGCATGAAAACTTGGTGGTTAAGAGTTTCATTTTCCTTTTTCCTTTTTATATATTTCTTTTTAAGAAAATCATAATTTTGAGATAGTTCTTCAAAAGCTTCTCCTAATTCATCCATAGATAATTCACAATTGTCAATAGATGATTCGGGGGTTACCTTATTTGTGTTCTCATTTACCATGAAACACATGTGGGCCGTGTCAATTTCTTCATCAGATTCACTTTCTGAATCCCATGTGGCCTTTAAGGCCTTCTTTTTGTATGGCTTCTTGGAGGTAGAGGGATTGCTCTTATTTTTCAGGCACTCCGCAATGATGTGCCCCGGCTTCCGGCAATTGAAGCAAATGATTTTCTTTTCTTCCTTTCCTTGCCATTTCCTTCTATTTTAAAATTTTGCCTTGTTATACATTCTCCGAACGTTCTTCACAAGAAGAGAGATCTTCATCATCCTCTTCTTCATCATCTTTGTCGGAGTAGGTGGAAGAGCTTTTGAAAGTGATTGCTTTCTTCTTTGGAGGAGCTATTTCTTCCCTAGCCTTTCTTTCCATCTCATGGGTCTTGAGGTTCCCAATGAGACCAATGAGCTCCATTTTCTCCTTGTCGTTGAGCTCCTTCAAGGTTGTAGCTTTGACTTCCTAAGAAGGTGGGAGTGCAAGAAAGATCTTCCTCACCTTTTGATCGTTGTCGATGCTGTCACCTAGAGAAGCAAGACCATTAGTAATTTTTATAAATTTAGTAACCATATCATCAATATATTCATTTTCTTGCATGGAAAAGTTTTCATATTGGGAACGTAAGAGGTCAATTTTTGCCCTCTTTACTTGTTATGTTCCCTCATGCGTGACTAAGAGGTGAGTCCAAATCTCATATGCGGATTTGCAATGTATGACTCTACTAATGTCATCATCATTAAGAGCTTGAAGCAAGACATAGTGTGCCCTAGCATTTGCGTCAAACTCTTTCGTGGCAATATCGGACCAAGTGTCCTCATCACCAAGGGATGCGCTAAAAGGTTTAGTCACAGCCTTTGCAACCCGGCTTCCTAAGGATTGTAGAAACACGGTCATCTTAACCTTCCATATGGGAAAGTTAAGGCCATCAAACTTGGGTGGGCTCTTAATACCTTCAGCCATCTTTACTAATGTGTATGAGGATGAAATATGAAAAATGTGGTTAGCAATTTAAGATCTCTCTAAGGATGTTAAGCTAAGAACCTAGAGACCAAAGCTCTGATGCCAATTGAAAAACACCTAGAGGGGGGTGAATAAGTGTTAATGCTAATCTAATATTCTTTTTAAATAAGTTAAGATGAATGATGCAAGCGGTCACTCAAAACAAGAAATTGAAGCCGAATTCCCCGTGAAGGGCCCTAGAACTTCTCCTCTTTAATTCCTCTAGATTATGAGTTTAGGTGCTTAATTGCTTTCTTATTGATATGAGTATAGACCGAAAATACAAGAATATGAAATGAATGAAATAATGAAGACAAAGCAAGTGTTAGCACAAGTATAAGAATGTAAGACAACAAAGAGCGAAAAGGAAAATAATCGTAAACACAATAGAATTTGTTTCGAGGTTCGAGCCACTGCTCTACGTCCCCGCCTTCACTACTATGAAAGATTTTCATTAAGTCCACAAAGAACTTCCACACAGGAACCTTACAATTGGTCTACACAATACTGGAGTACCCAACTCCAACAATACAATCCTCACACATGAGGAACCACAACTCAAAAGAATATAAGTCACTTGGTGATCTAGAAAGACCACAAACTCTCTCTTACAACTTCTATAGAGTGGAGTATGATTTTTGGCTCAAGAAGTAAAGTGAGAGAAAAATTTCAGTAGTATAAGTTAAGAAGACTTAAAAAGCAACTGAAAAATATTGCAATTGAAAGAACTTTGAAAATAGAAAGCAATGAAACACTTCTTCTTTTGAAAATTTGAAAACTTGAATATTTTTCTTGTGTGAAAACCAAAGATCAATGACCACTATTTATAGGGAATGGATAGATACCATTCATATGTGATACTAGGTTATTAGGGGCGAGTTTAGCCACTTGGAAACAAGAAATAGCCGTTGGAATCCAAAAAATAAAACAGATCCAAAATATAGCCGTTGGAGCAATCTGGATAGCTGCCGGTCGACCGGCCGGTCGACCGACCAGCCACTTGGCAAAAGAGCCGTTGGCTCCGGTCGACCGGACGATCAATCGTGGTCATTTTAAAAACAGAAATATGAACTGCCGGTTGACCGGCCCGGTCGATCGGTAAAACCCGAAAGCAAGGGTCATGCAGTCGGTCGACCGGTCGGTCGATCGCAGGACTCAACGGTCGACCGTCGCATGCACGTCCATGGCCACAAGGCTCCGGTCGACCGGGCGGTCGACCGTTGTGGCCTGAAACAGTTACGGTCGACCGGCCGGTCGATCGAATTGGCTTGATATACTTTAAAAACAGATTTTTGAATATGAAAATATTTTTAAAGTAATTTTCAATGGTTTGAGGGTTGAGTAGCATAGTATAAGAAATAAAATACATGTTCTAAACTTTGATATAAAATTTTGAAAAATTATGAAACATATATATTAACCAAATATGCACCAAAGCCAACATTACCAAAAACTTGTAGTTTGAAAAGTGTATTTTTGTGTGTGACATCTTGAGCACTACTTTCATATCCTTACTCTTTAACAAACTAAATTCTTACAAGGGTTTAGGAGACTACAAGATCTTCAATCCAGCTATTTCAAATGCATCGTTGAATAACTTGAATCTTGATCCCGTTTTGAGTCATCTTGAGTCAACACCACCTTCCTTTAGGGAAGAAACTCCTTGAAACCATAGAACCCTAAAATTATCTTAAACACTTAAACATGATTGGTACAAATAATTATATATGTTTTATAATCATCAAAACTCTAAACCCGGGTGATTGAAACCTTGGGCCAACAAATATTTCTTGCTTAACCTAATGGTAAAAGTAGCATGTGATGAATATGATCATGTAGACATGAAGTACGCAGAATAACTATACTACAGTGTTGTGCTTATACAGTAACAGTGTGTCTACAAAGCATATATGAGACAGAAGATACATGAAATGCAGAGTAAGTGTACATGACTAGTGTATCTGTGGAGAAGGTTAAAGTGCAAAGTATACATGTGACATGGTAGTGGATAAGACATTAGAATATGTAACAAGTATATCAAACAATAATATGCATGTATCGATTATTGCATTTTATTTATACAATAATAATAATAATCAGTACTGCCTGGTATTTTAATCAATCTCTTCTAGTATTTCATACCACTGGCAGTTCAAATCGGAGCCTGTATTCCAGTCGAACCGAACCGAACATAGAAAAGGATACCATTATTTGATCGAGAGAGTGACCAAATAACAGGCATTCCTGACATCACTGTTAACTGAAAACTCAATGGTTAAGAAGCTCTAATAGGGTGGGTGTATCCCGTGCATACCCGGGATCACGGTCTTAAACAAGCCCCTGACTGCTGGAACAGGGCTGGGTCGCTAAGGTGAAACAAGTAACGAGAAACGAGAAACGTGAAGGTAGCTAACACTACCATGTCCCCTGCAGTGGGACTAACATGGATCCATGACATCCACCCGATAAAATCTAGTCAACCATCAAGTCTCTCCAATTCTCATATTATATTTATTATATTTAAACTACACAATCTATCAAGAACAAAATTAGTGCATGGTACATGTAATATGATAATAGGACATGAGTTTTGTTGATATTATAAAACAAGAAAATGAGAAACGAAAAACAAGAGATGTGGGGTTCTAGAGGTGGTCCCCGTGGCTTAGATTATGTGGCACTTAGTTTCAGACATCGCATATCAACAACACTCATGTCCTGTAACAGGAGTATTATATTGATATCAGTAACAGGATATAGTCATGTAACAGGAATTCAAGATATCCATGTAGCAGGAACAATGATTCATGCAACAGGAAAAAAAGAAACAATCAACGCATGTATATAGTTGAACCTATATAACAATGTTATAACAACATGTAATAATTGTGTACAGAGAATTCGTGTAGCGGTGATACAAATATTTAAAATAACGGTATACAGTGGAATAGCTTATTCGTGTATCAGTGGTACATGAACATAAAATAATAGTGTCTGATTGCATCTCAATTTTGCATTATTATCAACATATTTGCACATTTATCCTTGATTATTCTTTATTTAACTTTACTATTTAACTCTTTTTTTAATTATAGTGTGTAGTTACTTAAATGGGATGATAAGAATAGAGAAAGCTTCTATTTTATCCATAATCCTATCTAAATTTATGTTTCAATTTAAATCAATTTGAAATCAAGAGGAGAAAAGGATAAATCATCATCTTCACAATTCAAATTCAAAATCAGAAGAAATATTTTTAGAAGATGAATGAAATAAAGCTAACTCTAATTGGAGACAAAGAGAATAATTCATATTAAATAGAGTTCAAAATCAATTTAGACTCGGATTCAACTAGACACCTCTTAGTATTCAGATCATAACGTTCGATATAATTATTCAAATTTGATGATTTAAGATGTTACAAAAAGAAGACCTAAAGGGTTACAATTTTTGGTTGATCATTTTGTCTAATTCAGTCGTCTGATGACTCATATTCAGCAACCAACACGCCAACTTGCTATAGATTAATTTAGAATTGAATTCCCATATTGAATTGAGATTGAATTAAAACTCCTAATTTGTATCTTATTGTCATTGGCTCTGAGGCCTATTTAAAGAGATGAAATCTCTCATAAAAAAACATCTCCATATCAGAGATCATAACTTAGAATTTTTTTTAGTTTCTCTTCCAAATCTCTTTGTAATTTTGAGGATTTAGTTTTACTTCAAGATTTATAAAAAAGAAGGAGGCTTTTGTAATTGAAGAAGACAACATCAATAACAAGTTTTTTCAATTTATTTTTATTTAATTGCTTTTTTACTTACTTTCTTTTTATAATGCTTTCTTTAGATTCTCTCATGAGTAGCTAATCTTATTTATGGTTTATAATCTCTCACCACCACTACTTCTAGTTTTATGTTAGAATAAGCCGATTGGATTCTATGCTTACTAGAAATAACTAATACTCTTGAAGACACATGACAATAGTTAAATCTATTATTTGTTAATACTTCCCAATTGTTTTTCTTATTCTATACTTAGATAGCCTTGATATTTTAATATTGATTATTCTTCTTATTCTATACTTAAAAGCTTTGATAATTTAATGTTAGGTCTTTCTTAATGATTATTTTTAAATAGGATTTCTCCATCTTTGTATCTTACTTGAATTGAATGCAACTCTAAGGTGTAGTTTTTATAATCTAAAGTGAAGTTTAATCAACATATGTTAGTAAGTTAGTGGTGGTAGATGGTTAGTAAGTTTTGTTTTTTTCTTTTTGTCATTTCAAAGCCCTAGTTTTTAATCAACTCTATTTTCATCATCATATTTCTATCTCTACATTTAACATAGTATTTTTTTCTTTAACACAATGAAGAACAACTGAACCAATCTAGTTTGTAAAAAGATATCAAAAAGCTTCTATCGCATTCCTCCCTATGGATTCAGCCCACATAGCCCTTGTTACCGTGGATAAATTGCAAAAGTCAGAGACTTAACCGACATTCAGATAATATCCTTCTAACATTAACCTCTCCGTTTTTCGACAATCAAATTTTGGCGCCGTTGCCAGGTAGGGAACGGTATTTTCTTTATTTACTAAGTGGTTAATTTTTCTTCATTATTTTTAATCCAATAGTAATTTGTAATTGTAACTGTTTAAACACGGTTAGACGTTACATCCTAGGGCATTCGTTTAATTCTGTTTATTTTAAATTACTATTGAAGAGTGCTAGAGATAAGGATGTTTGAACTGCATCTAGATTAGGAAATACTTTTGGGTAATTTACAATTGCTTTGAGTGATTACTTATCTATTGACTTGCACCTTGCACTAATACATCTTAAGGGCAAATCTCATAACAAGATAAGGTGGGAAAGTCATGACCCTCTCTTAGCCCACAAACTATCTCCTCACTCACTAACCCAATCCTAATTAAAAATCTGATAGATATTGGCCCTAGGGATACCTCAGACTCATTAGGAGATTGTCCTAAGGAGAAAGTTGTTAAAATTTAATTCGTACTAAATTGGTGACTAAGGCATGGGATTGAGAGGTGAAACCACGAAGGTTGGTGGTCTGACTTAATTAGGCATGTCGTTTTTTCCGGATACCTCCACAAATCTTGCTACCTATCTGTCTGATTAACTTGTGGTTACATTCTGCAATATATCTCCTGTGGATAGTCTAACTAGTTAGGAGTCGTCTAGCTCTAAGGTTGACTCCAACTTAGGCTAGATTTTTTTTCTTTTCTTTTCTTTTATTTGTTTATTTTGTTTTGACATTTCTTGAGTAATATGGATTATAACCACAAATTTTCTAACTTTAATAATAATTCATATTTTGCTTCAACCTCTTTCAACCTAGATTACACCAACGCAGCATGGTATAACTTTAACCAGCAACATTTTAACCAACCAAATATGTCGGCTTGGCCTTATACGAATTAACGTATGTCCTAATCTCAAGTTTATGGATAAAATTAGAATAATCATATCTACTCTTCACCGAGTCGATGGGGATATAACGCCCCCGGGCCAAATTATTAACCACCTTTCCAATAATCATCTTCAAATACCCATTTTCCCAAACAACACAAAGAAGAACAAATTTTAGAAGAGTTCGAGCAATGAATTAAAAAGCTAGAAGACGCACGAGCAAAAAGAACATACCAAACTCAAGATTCTTACTCTAGTTTCCAAGACCTGCCACAATAAGAAGAATATACCGACTTAGAAAAGAGTGTGGAGTCCATGATTCATTTTCAAAGTGATCCATTCGATATGATAGAAGCAAGATTTAGTCGACTGAAAAACATACATAGGAATGAGGAAACTCTCCCTACCCAATCTATGACTGTTCTCGATAATTCTAGCCATATTGATAAAAATCAAGAATCATGGTATCTTGAAGATTTTAACCAAGATTCAATTTCATTACAAAACTTTAAACTTTACCATTACCAAACCATTAACAAATTGGCAAATTTTCATATCAATGAAATTGAACTTGAAGATGAATGTGACACCGATTCCCAAAGTTGTGATTCAGTTTCACTTTTTGAATCTATGTTGACTCTGGTATCTTCACCTCATTTAGATCCAATTCCTGAGTTAACACTGATTCCTGTCCCTATAGTTTTTGAACAAGAATCACTTATTTTGAATACTGACATTCCATTATACGGAAATGAAGGTGCACGTCAATTCATTGATTTGGACCAAACTCTTAAATCGAATCTGACTCTTGAATCTAAAATTGATTTTTTTTGAGTCAGTATTAGTTCACAGACCTATAACTCTTGAGCCCAAATCAACCATTCCTTTAAATCACATTCCATTATTGGACTTAGGTGTAGACAATTATGACTCCGAGATGATATTTCAAGATTGATCAAATAACGAAATGATTTTCATGTTAGGATTTTCCATGCTCCTAGTCATAATGGGGATAATATAACTGTAACTAAGAAAGAGGTCATCAAAGGTGGATTCTTTCAAACTCCACGTTTTAAGATTAGGTAGCAATGCTTGGCCTAATTCGACCACCACTAGAACCACCACCTTGAGATAATATTTTGCCTTTCTTTTTTTTTTTTTATGTACTCTTGCATTTTATTCATATATTGAGGATAATGCATGAGATAGGTGTAGGGGAGGATTTACTAATATACTAACATAGGTTTTTACTAATAAATTTTTTTAAAAAACTTTTTGAAAAAAATAATATTTTGATTTATTTTTGTAAGTAATTAAGTCAATTCTAAGAAATAAGTGTTGGCCAAAAGCCCATAACTCTAGTTTTGATGATAACTAACTCATGTAGTTATAGTACTAATAATCTTGTGGTGTTTAAGTTTCAGATATTGATTAAGATTTTAGTTAGTGTTTAGCTTCTTTATAGCTAACACATGGTGATTCAAGAGCTCAAGCTTATAGAATATACCAAGCACTCAAAAAGGAGTTTAGATCGGAGAATCAAGTTTGAATCAAGTCAACTTGGAGAAGAAAATTTATAAGAAGACTTGTCTAGAGTTTATAAGTTTAGATCTCTTATAAAGTATAGACTAGTTTTGGCTTGCTTAAGCTTACACACACACAAAAAAAAAATTTGTTTTTTGATTTAACTGTTTTGATTTCACAAGTCTATGTTTATACGGTTTTCATCTCAATAGAATAAGTTTTATAGTTTGGAATATGTGTTGGATCTCATTCACACATTTTAGAGCTTCAATTGTTTATAGAAACTTATTTCTATGTGCTTTAAGTTTCTTTTTATCAAGTATATATTTTTTGATTTTATGAATAGGTTTCATCAAAATAAGTTTACATTGGTTTATATATGTATTATATTTCATTTATATACATTGTTGCTTCATAAATATCTAAGTAACTTATTTGATGAATTTAGCTCATGTGTTTAAGTTTTGTATTTATCAAAACTTATTTTGATGCTTACTGTAAAAAACAAGTCTATATCATTTATTATATGTACTGTATTCTATTCATACATATTATGCTTCAAATATGTTTTAATAACTTATTTTTATATTTGTACAAGTTTTGAAAAAAAATCGAATTTTCATTTAGAAGTTTTTGTTTTTGAAAAATACAGTTTTTGTTTTAAGTTTAAATTTTCATGTCTCAAAAATAGTTCACATATTTGTAATGTGTATTGATTTTTCATCACAGATATTTGTACTATATTGTATTTACATGAACTTATTTTTGTGAAATTTAATGAGATTTATTGGAATTTAAATGGGTTTCATAATGTCATTTAAAAAATCCTTTTATATTGGTTTTGCGCTTCTGTCGATCTACCGCACAGTCGAACAATGGCTAAAGCCGCTTGACAGTATGGTCGACCGACACGCACAGACGTGTATAAGCCCAATGAACCAGAGCTCGGCCAATTTAGTTTTAGTTTTTGTCGTTATAAATGGGTTTTTGGTCAGATTTTTAACAAGTTTTTGAAGAGCTATTTTATTTACATTCAACTGAGTTTTTAAACAAGTTTTTGGGTCTCAAAATCTACATCTTCTCATTTGTTTCAATATTTTTGGAAAATCAAAGAAAACAAGTTTGGGAATTCAAGTTTCAATTTTTCAATTTTATATCATTCTAGAAGTTTTCCCAAGTGTTTTCTTTTGTGGTTCTTTTTCAAAATTTTTTTTCTCACAAGTTTGAACTATTCATTAAAAATCTATCCTCTAAGATATTGTATTGTGAGAGGGATTGTTTGTAATCTTTGTGGTCACCAAGAGTTGTAAAATATTTTTCATTGTTTTGTGCTTTGGCTTTGTGCCTTCCCTCTTGTGTAGAGGCGACTGCTTTGTGCCTCCTCTTGTGTAGAGAATTGAATTTGTATCCTTTGTGGAGTTCTTAGTGGAGAGAGTTGAAATCCTTTTATGTGAAGGCGGGGACGTAGAACTTGGTGCTCAAACTTTAAAACATATATTTGTGTTTGCGTTTAGTTATCTCTCTCTAAACTCTACTCTCTTTATATCTTATATTATTATTTTTGTTCATCTATATATGCTTGGTATTATTTTTTTGTTCACACTTGTATTGATCCATGAGAGCGATTGAAGCACCTCAACTCTTATAAAAGAAAATTCTTGAGGAGAAGTTCTAGGGCCCTTCACTGGGAACTCGCCTTCACTCTTTGTATATCTATTGTGATAGTATAAAAGATTTTAAGTCTGCATTATTGACTATTAGATTAGAATTACACCTATTCAACCCCCCTCTAGGTGTACTTTCAATTGGTATCAGAGGTAGTGCTCCCGATATTCGGTTTAACCACCTAGGAATGATCTTATTTTTGCTAATCTCTATATTTGCTTTACACATTCTTATTTCACACACTCATGGATTATCTTGCTCCACCTATATTTGATGTTTCTAATATTGACATGTGAAAATTTAAATGAATTCATATCTTAAAGCTTTAGGATTATATGTTTATCTTGCCACCACTAAGAAATCTTATATTAAAAATGGCAAATATTTAAATGCTAATGAACAAGCCATAACCGAACTAAAGCAAACACTAGATAAAGATTATCTTTCTATGATTTCTCATTGTGATTCCGCTTTTGTAGTGTGGGACACATTGGTCTCTCTTGAGGAATAAGCTTCAAATGATGTTGAGAGAGATCTTAGTGAAGATGAGTCCGACCAAACTTGCTACATGGTCCAAGGAAATGACTCTCTTGAGGTAATTTCAAATTCTCATCTTGATGATTGTGTTAGTATACCTAATGATGATAATGATAGTATGGATGCACACATGTTGAATGAAGAGTTTTTCAAGTTTTGTGAGGATTTATTTGCTAAATATAAATTGTTGAAAAATAAGAGTTTAAATTAAAGAAGAAAAATAAATTTTTATCTTCAAAACTTGATCTTATTTTAAATGATAAAGAAGAAGTTTAAATGAAAATAAATCTTTGAAAAGCCATGTTGAGTTGATTTTTAAAGAAAGAGATTTTGCTTTAAATGAAAAAGATTCTTTGAAAGTCAAACTTGATTTCTTTTCAAAAGAAATGAAACTTTGAAAAAGAAAATTGCTTTGATTTCAAGAGAAAAGGATTCTTTGAAAAACATTTTGATTTAAAAAGAAAAGATTTCTATTCTAAAAGAAAAGATTTTTGTTTCTAATATTATTTCTGCTCCTATTAATAAAAATAAGATTTGTGATTTAAAGAGTAGAATTGATTGTTTGGGCTCATCCTTGAGCAATGTGTTTACAATCATAATAGATTGGAATCCATATTTCACAAGAAATATGCTCCTCATATGCATGGACACACACCTGATATTTATGCTCATAGACCTCATGCACAACATGCTCACACCCATTCTAGAGTGTATCATTGTTCTCATTGTGGCTGCAAGGGTTACCTTGTAAAATTTTGTTATGATACATTACATTCCTTAAATTTTACTTCTAAGAATATTTGGGTTCGAAACACTAACCCGGAGGACCCAAGAAAGTTTGGGTACTAAATTCACACCATTTGTATTTGATGTAGGTGTGGGCTCTCCAAAAACGTGAGAGACTTGGTGTCTTGGTAGTGAATGCAATTGGAGCTTAATGAACCATATACATGAATGCATCTCTATCAAAAAGTTTAGGTGGGAGGACCCCTACGTTTGAAGAAATAGAGACTAGCCCTACCTGTAACACTTGCCCTAATTTAAGCATTTCTTTTCCTAATTAATCATAAGGGGTAATGGGATTAGTATGCATGCTTGATACTTTAGTTAAGTCATGCATATTATATGTGTATGTATAAATAAGTATGTATACATGAGTATTTATACACCCATGTATATAGGTATAAGAATACCCCACATGTGTTTGACTTATTACCACCATGCCCCCATGCTTGTACCTCATGGAGAGGGGGGAGAGGCATGGAGAAGAGTAACTTTGATGGGATGTTTAGGGGACACATGGCACAATCCTATGGAGGGTTAGAGGCTATAAATAGAGGGGATGAAGAGGATTAAACACTTTTTGATAAAACACTCTTTTTCTCTCTTCACAACCTCTCTCCCTCTCTCTCCTTTCACAACAACAACAACAGCAACAGCAACAACAACAACAACAGCAACAGCAACAACAACAACAACACAACAGCAACAAACAACAACAACAGCAGCAGCACAACAAGAGGGCAGCAGCAAAATCAGACCATACAACTTCAAGAGTGAGTAGAACATGCTAATCTTAACAACATGATGAGTAGAAATAAGTAGGAATTGAAATAAGTGTAAGAGATATACAAGTATTTGACCTTATGTATGTTTTGGGTTCATGTGTTTCAATTCCGTAAGTATTACTCATGTTGTTTATGAATCCATGATTTTATTACATGTCTTGCATATTGATATTATATCGGAGGAAGGGACCGGGTTGAACCGGAGGCGTAGAAGGGGAGATTATATATTGTGTATCGGAGGAAGGGACCGGGTTGAACCGGAGGCGTAGAAGGGAGATATATATATATTGTATCGGAGGAAGGGACCGGGTTGAACCGGAGGCGTAGAAGGGGAGATTATGTTGTATGTATGTGTATATTGATAAGATATAAGTCCTATGATGTAATCATGCTTAAACCCTTAACATCAAATCTGGAATGGCTTCTTAACAGGCACTTTTTGGGTAAGTTAGTCGACTAAGTCCCTGGGATAGTCGACTAAACGTGTGATATTTAGGCAGATACACTGCTGGATAGCAGGATTAGTCACTACATATAGACTGTAGTCGACTAATCCCAGATACAGAGAGCAAACAGAAAGTTGATAATCTGTTTTTGACAGTTTTAGTCGACTATAGTCAACTTGCTAGTCGACTAATATTTAGGGTTAGTCGACTACACCAGGAGGGTAGTCGACTATAGGTGACATCCTGAGAGTAACACAACTTTTTGACAGTTTTAGTCGACTATAGGGGAATTCAAGTCGACTAGTACTTGAGTTAGTCGACTATACCAAGGAGGGTAGTCGACTACATTAATTCTTGGCTGTTAGTTAAGAAGCAGATTCGTGTGAAGTGGACTTAGTCGACTATGGCTTCATGATTAGTCGACTTACAGTTAGTATTAGTCGACTATAGGATGACCTAGTCGACTAGTAAGGCCTTATTACTGTGTTTGGTTTTGGTTCCTGGATAATCCTAAGATCCTATAAAAATAGTGTAGCGACACACATGCCAACCGGATAATTTAGCCATGTATACCTACTTGATAGGCATATTTAACTATTGTTTTACTCACTGAGCCGCCAAGCTCACTCTATTCTAACTCCACCTACAGGTTTGGACAAGGGCAAGGGACCCGCTTAAGGGCAATTGTGCGGGACAAGCGCCACCAAAACCACTGTATTAGAACCACTTTTGTTATGTATATGATTTTGTAATAACATGCGTGCTTTTAGCTGGACGTTACTCTTGACCTGTAATTATAAAGGACCTGGTGCTGGACTCTTACTTGTATGTATATATATATTTTGACATGATAAATGTAGACTGTGTTCTTATGGATTATTGAACTATATGTGTTAATATGATAAGTCTCGAGTAGATCATTCATGTTATCTCTAGTGAAAATTCTGATGTATAGTGAAGAATCTGATGATTATATTGGAAGTATTATACCTTGATGGGTCCCACGCTTGGATTGTACAAGATAATTGTGGTTAAATGGAAAATTTTAACTGGGACCGTTACAGTTGGTATCAGAGCAATGGTTTAGAAGTAGAAAGAGTAAGAGATGATAAAATTGTTAGGTTACACGTGCAGACATGTGATCATAGTTAAGTAGTTGGCATTAGGTGTCAAGGGATGCATTAAGTTATCTATTGAATCTAAGTTACTCTAAGGACATGAGACTTATGAGTAGACTAAGGATAAGTATAGTTACCAGTGTGTCTATTTATGTTGCTTCTTGATGATAGCCATATGATTGAGACTATTTCATGGACTTGAGATTGATACGACCTTTTTGTTTACATGTAGATGGGGGACTCCGATGTATACTGGCCCGTTTCTAGTTCCGACAGCTCGAGTGAGAGCTGGGTGGCGGATTCCATGGACTGGGGGTACGAGTCGGACGAAACTGACCCAGCGAAAACGATTATGCCCCTAAATTGGGTAGATTGTGAGGAGGTTGAGTCGCAGGCATCTAATGAGCCTGAACCGACCAATGTTGACACAGAAAGCTTTGTGGGAGATTCACTTGAGATACCAGTGACGGAGCACTCTACCACGATCAAAGAAGAAGCCCGAAGGGGATTTACATATGGAGGCGTCTTTTGGAACGAAACGTGGGAAGAGGATATGGACCTTTATGACGACTTAGACAACTGGTGCTGCGCCGGGGACGAATCACCGGAAGAAGACCCCGAGGAGGATATTGATGATAGCAGCAGCACTAGCGGAGATTCTAGTGGGGATACTCTACCCTATGAAGGGTGAACCTTGGAGCTGACGCTTTTTGATGTATATACATGTATAGGCCTAGTATGTTAGGTGATGGATATCCTTAGGGTTGTTGTATGTACCCTGGCATATATCTTATGAATGCACATGGGTTAGTCGGGATATCCAAGAAGGAAGGCATGTCAGCATAATACCTTTTGTATCCATGATGGATGTAGCCATATATATATATATATATATATATATATATATATATATATATATATATATATATATATATATAATCAGTTGCTTGTTTTCAAAAGTAATGTTATTAACATGATTGCCTGAGACTAAAGTTTTATCCCAATGCATTCCTATATTGTGTAGAATGTTGATTAGACGCCCTTATTTTTATAGGGAGAACCAATGGATTTGAACCAACCACCCCCTGATGAGTCCCTCGATACGACACACTACAGTGAGATGGGGAGTGCACCCCCCGTGAACAATGATGGAGACTCTGAAGTTCAAATGAGAGGGAACGAGGGAACTCCAGGGGTAATGCCGGAGTGGCTCGCACAACTAATGACCAGAGCGAGCAGTAACAACTCCCACCGGGCACTGGAGCAGTTTCAGAAGATGAAACCGCCCTTATTTGAAGGAGAGGCGAACCCCTTACAAGCTGAATCATGGCTTCTTCAAATAGAGAAGATCTTAGAAGTTATGAGTTGCACTAATGAACAAAAGGTATCCTTCTCTTCTTTTATGTTCCAGAAGGAAGCGGAACATTGGTGGAGGGCAGTAAAGCTTAGTATGAAGAATGCAAGGGAATCAATCACCTGGGAATTCTTGGTGAACAAATTCACTGAGAAATACATTCCGGAGTCAGCCAGAGATAAAATGGCAACAGAATTCTTGGAACTACGTCAAGGCTCTATGAATGTATCCCAGTATGATCAGAAGTTCACTCAGCTATCCAGGTATGCTGATGCCTTGGTAAGGAGTGAAGCAGAAAAGACAAAGAGGTTCGTAAAGGGCCTAAGATCGGAGATTCGTGGCCGACTGATTCCATTACAACTGAGGAATTATCTCCAGGCAGTAGAAAGAGCTTTGGAGGTAGAAATGGACATACAAGAAGGTCAGGGAGACTGGGTAGAAGGAACTCCCAATTCTAAGCGCCCCCGTTATCAAGGACCTCCAATGATGACGGCATCAGGATCCACCAGTAACAAAGGGCCTGGGTTTAACACCACTTTTCATAGAGGAGGAGGGGCCAGAGGCGGGAGAACATGGTTGAGAAATAGAGACACACCCTTGAAGACACAAGCTACCTCTGCATCACATCCCAGAATCTCGGAGGCTCCCTGGTGTCAGAGGTGCAGAGTGAACCATTTTGGAAACTGCCTCCTAGACAGGTCTTGTTTTAATTGTGGAGAGGTGGGACATCTAAGGAAGAATTGTCCGACAATGCGTGGAAGCCAAGGGCCGAGTAGAGGAAGTGGAAGGCCGACCATGAGGACGAATCCTCCCAGAGGACAAGCCAGTAATGCCCCACGTCCTGCTGCAACCCAGTCATCGGTTCAGCAACCTCAAGTGCAAGGCAGAACCTTCGCATTAACCCACCGGGAAGCAATGGCCTCAAATGCAGTGGTGGAAGGTATGATCTCCGTATCAGGACATATTGCCCATGCATTATTTGATCCTGGAGCTACTCATTCATTCGTATCTAGTGCTTTTGCTCATAAACTAAATCAAGTCTCAAAACCCCTAGGATTTCAATTGGTTGTGTCCACACCTATAGGGGAAAATTTGATAGCTAGCACTAGATATACGAATTGTGAAGTGATAATTGGAGAAATGAAGACATCCATTGATCTGATTAAGCTAGGCGAAATGGAGTTCGATGCCATACTAGGAATAGACTGGTTGTCTGCCTGTAGTGCTCATGTGGACTGTAATAAGAAGAGGATTATTTTTAAAATGAAAGGGACTCCGGAAATTATTTTTGAAGGAGAGAAAGTTAGTTATGATATACCTCACATATCGCCATCAAGGCCACCAAGTTATTGAAACAAGGGTGTCAAGGATTCCTGGCTTCGGTATTAGATACCACCAGGACTGATACAAATATTAAGACTATTCCAATTGTGAATGAGTTCCCTGATGTGTTCCCGGAAAACTTACCAGGCCTGCCCCCAGATCGGGAAGTAGAATTTACAATAGATGTAATACCCGGTACTGCCCCAATTTCTAAGGCACCGTACCGTATGGCCCCTGCAGAAATGAAAGAACTTAAAACTCAATTGCAGGAATTATTAGACAAAGGTTTCATTCGGCCAAGTGTATCTCCCTGGGGAGCACCTGTACTATTTGTAAAGAAGAAGGATGGGAGTATGAGATTATGTGTTGACTACCGGGAATTGAATAAGGCAACTATCAAGAATAAGTACCCTCTTCCCCGAATTGATGACCTATTTGATCAATTACAAGGGTCTTGTGTATTTTCTAAGATAGATCTTAGATCGGGGTATCATCAGTTGAAGGTCAAACCTGAAGATGTGCCCAAATCAGCTTTCCGGACGAGATATGGACACTTTGAATTTCTAGTCATGCCTTTTGGACTCACTAACGCCCCGGCAGCATTTATGGACTTAATGAATCGGATTTTTCAACCATATCTAGACCAGTTTGTAGTAGTATTCATTGATGATATTCTGGTCTATTCAAAGAATACGGAAGATCATGAGAAACATCTTAATATTGTCCTTCAAATCTTGAGAGAGAAACAACTCTATGCAAAGTTGAAGAAATGTGAATTTTGGCTAGAACAAGTAAGGTTTCTTGGCCATATTATATCTAAAGAAGGAATATCAGTAGACCTGGTAAAGATCGAAGCAATCCGAGACTGGCCTAGACCCACTAATGTTACTGAAGTTCGAAGTTTCTTGGGATTAGCTGGGTACTACAAAAGATTTGTAGAAGGGTTTTCTCTGATTGTAGCACCAATGACTCAATTAACTAGAAAGAATAAGAAGTTTACATGGGGAGAAGATCAAGATAGGAGCTTCCTGGAGGTTAAAGCTAGGCTGACATCTGCTCCTGTCTTAATTGTACCTTCGGGGACTGAAGGATTTGTCATCTTTAGTGATGCATCAAAACTGGGATTGGGATGTGTGTTAATGCAACATGGAAAAGTCATTGCCTATGCATCCCGACAATTGAAGACCCATGAAAGAAATTACCCCACTCATGACTTGGAATTAGCCGCTGTGATTTTTGCTTTAAAGATCTGGCGATATTATTTGTATGGAGTATCTTGTGAAGTTTTTACTGATCATAAGAGCTTGAAATACATCTTCACACAATAGGAACTGAACATGAGGCAGAGGAGGTGGTTAGAACTAATGAAGGATTATGATATCACTATTCAATACCACCCTGGGAAGGCCAATGTGGTGGCTGATGCTTTGAGCCGAAAATCAGGAGGGACCCTGGCCGCTTTGATGACTCGTCAAGCAAGAATCTTAAGAGATCTAGAAGAAATGCAAATAGAAGTACGAGTCATTGATTCTTCAAATTCTGAGTATCAACTGAATCAAGTGAGTATCCAAATTAATCTATACGACAAAATCAAAGAGGCCCAACAAGGAGATACTCAAATAAAGAAGATGATGAAGAAAGTGCAAGAAGGAGAACTCAAGGAGTTTCAAATAGAAGGTGATGTACTGCGGCTTGGACGCAGATTATGTGTGCCAGATGTAGCAGAGATCAAAGAAGAAATAATGAAGGAGGCTCATAGCACACCTTATACAGCCCACCCCGGAAGCACAAAGATGTATCAAGATCTGCGTCATAACTTCTGGTGGGAAGGAATGAAGGTAGACATTTCAAATTTTGTCCACAAATGTTTAGTCTGTCAACAAGTGAAGGCAGAACATAAGAAGCCCCAGGTTTGTTAGTGCCTTTATCTATTCCCGAATGGAAGTGGAGTCAAATTTCTATGGATTTCGTCACTGGACTTCCTCAGACGTCCCAAGGACTGGATACAGTCTGGGTAGTGGTAGACAGACTCACTAAATCTGCTCATTTTTTGCCTATCCGGATCAATTATTCAATGGAAAGACTGGCTCAGGTATATGTCCGAGAGGTAATTAGATTACATGGAGTACCTGAATCCATTGTATCAGATCGAGACCCAAGATTTCAATCAAGATTTTGAAAGAGTCTGTCCAAAGCTATGGGCACTAGATTGCAACTCAGTACAGCAGCCCACCCCCAAACAGATGGACAGTCAGAAAGGACCATTCAAATATTGGAAGATATGTTGAGAACCTGTGTGCTAGATTTTGGGGAAGTTGGGACAACTATTTACCCTTAGTGGAGTTTGCTTATAATAATAGTTATCAGTCCACTATTGGTATGCCTCCATTTGAAGCATTGTATGGCAGGAGGTGTAGATCACCAATCTGTTGGGAGGAAGTTGGGGATAGAAGACTGTTCGGCCCTGATGTAATTCAAGAGACTACTGAGAAGATCAAGCTAATCAAGGAAAGGATGAAGGCAGCTCAGAGCAGACAGAAAGCTTATGCAGACAATCGTCGCAGACCATTGGAGTTTGAGGTAGGGGATAGTGTTTTCCTGAAGGTGTCTCCCATGAAGGGAGTGAGACGCACCGGTAGTAAGAACAAATTAGCCCCTAGATATGTGGGTCCGTTTGAAATACTGGATAAAATTGGACCGGTTGCTTACCGCTTGGCCCAACCCCCTGCCTTAGAACGGATGCACAATGTATTTCATGTCTCTCAACTGAGGAAGTATGTGCCCGATCCTGATCACGTCATCTCCCATGAACCCCTGCATATACTAGAAGATATGTCTTACGCGGAAGAACCAGTACAAATTCTCGATCGCAAGGAAAAGCAATTGAGAAGCAAAAATATTTCCTTGGTCAAGGTCTTATGGAGAAATCAAAACATAGAAGAAGCCACTTGGGAGCTGGAAGAGGAGATAAGAAAAGCCTATCCACATTTGTTCCAAGGTACGTTAAGTTTCGAGGACGAAACTTCCATAAGGAGGGTAGAATGTAACACTTGCCCTAATTTAAGCATTTCTTTTTCCTAATTAATCATAAGGGGTAATGGGATTAGTATGCATGCTTGATACTTTAGTTAAGTCATGCATATTATATGTGTATGTATAAATAAGTATGTATACATGAGTATTTATACACCCATGTATATAGGTATAAGAATACCCCACATGTGTTTGACTTATTACCACCATGCCCCCATGCTTGTACCTCATGGAGAGGGGGGAGAGGCATGGAGAAGAGTAACTTTGATGGGATGTTTAGGGGACACATGGCACAATCCTATGGAGGGTTAGAGGCTATAAATAGAGGGGATGAAGAGGATTAAACACTTTTTGATAAAACACTCTTTTTCTCTCTTCACAACCTCTCTCCCTCTCTCTCCTTTCACAACAACAACAGCAACAGCAATAACAACAACAGCAGCAGCAACAACAACAACAACAGCAACAAACAACAACAACAGCAGCAACAACAAGAGGGCAGCAGCAAAATCAGACCATACAACTTCAAGAGTGAGTAGAACATGCTAATCTTAACAACATGATGAGTAGAAATAAGTAGGAATTGAAATAAGTGTAAGAGATATACAAGTATTTGACCTTATGTATGTTTTGGGTTCATGTGTTTCAATTCCGTAAGTATTTCTCATGTTGTTTATGAATCCATGATTTTATTACATGTCTTGCATATTGATATTATATCGGAGGAAGGGACCGGGTTGAACCGGAGGCGTAGAAGGGGAGATTATATATTGTGTATCGGAGGAAGGGACCGGGTTGAACGGGAGGCGTAGAAGGGGAGATATATATATATTGTATCGGAGGAAGGGACCGGGTTGAACCGGAGGCGTAGAAGGGGAGATTATGTTGTATGTATGTGTATATTGATAAGATATAAGTCCTATGATGTAATCATGCTTAAACCCTTAACATCAAATCTGGAATGGCTTCTTAACAGGCACTTTTTGGGTAAGTTAGTCGACTAAGTCCCTGGGATAGTCGACTAAACGTGTGATATTTAGGCAGATACACTGCTGGATAGCAGGATTAGTCGACTACATATAAACTGTAGTCGACTAATCCCAGATACAGAGAGCAAACAGAAAGTTGATAATCTGTTTTTGACAGTTTTAGTCGACTATAGTCAACTTGCTAGTCGACTAATATTTAGGGTTAGTCGACTACACCAGGAGGGTAGTCGACTACAGGTGACATCCTGAGAGTAACACAACTTTTTGACAGATTTAGTCGACTATAGGGGAATTCAAGTCGACTAGTACTTGAGTTAGTCGACTATACCAAGGAGGGTAGTCGACTACATTAATTCTTGGCTGTTAGTTAAGAAGCAGATTCGTGTGAAGTGGACTTAGTCGACTATGGCTTCATGATTAGTCGACTTACAGTTAGTATTAGTCGACTATAGGATGACCTAGTCGACTAGTAAGGCCTTATTACTGTGTTTGGTTTTGGTTCCTGGATAATCATAAGATCCTATAAAAATAGTGTAGCGACACACATGCCAACCGGATAATTTAGCCATGTATACCTACTTGATAGGCATATTTAACTATTGTTTTACTCACTGAGCCGCCAAGCTCACTCTATTCTAACTCCACCTACAGGTTTGGACAAGGGCAAGGGACCCGCTTAAGGGCAATTGTGCGGGACAAGCGCCACCAGAACCACTGTATTAGAACCACTTTTGTTATGTATATAATTTTGTATAAACATGCGTGCTTTTAGCTGGACGTTACTCTTGACCTGTAATTATAAAGGACCTGGTGCTTGACTCTTACTTGTATGTATATATATATTTTGACATGATGAATGTAGACTGTGTTCTTATGGATTATTGAACTATATGTGTTAATATGATAAGTCTCGAGTAGATCATACATGTTATCTCTAGTGAAAATTCTGATGTATAGTGAAGAATCTGATGATTATATTGGAAGTATTATACCTTGATGGGTCCCACGCTTGGATTGTACAAGATAATTGTGGTTAAATGGAAAATTTTAACTGGGACCGTTACAGTTTCTGCAACGTCGCTGCCTCCGCCACCCAAAAAAAACACAACTAACACCGCCGCCATGGCCGAAGACTAAAAGGGCACGGAGCGAGAGGAAGAAATGTCGCGACTTCGCATCGGTGGCAGCCGATCTCGGCAGCCGCTGGCTTGTCCGCCGTCTAGTCACCGCAGTCCACGTGGTGGTCGATGCTCTGGTCGAGCACGGGCCATGATGACGCGGCAGGAGATCCGCGACACCGCGCGCCTCACCATCGGCGACACGGGCCTCATCGACTTCGTGCTCAAGTCCCTTGGCAACATGGCCATCGACTGCTACATCGTCCGCCGCAAACCCAATCCACTCCGCCACGTCCTCGAGTTCTGCCTCGACAAGCTGCACAAATCTGCTGAGGCTGCAGCCAAGACCCCGAGGCCAATGCCGACGACGACATCGATCACATCCTCGCCTCTTCAGGTCGACAAGGACCTGCAGGCCGTGTTCAAGTGGATAGTGGAAGCAAGGCCGCAAGAGGCTCGTCTAGTGCTCGACGCGAAGCACTGGGGAAGGTGTTCGACCTGCGGGATGAGGCGGATGACCTGCTGCGGTTCTTCATCCAGTAGATGCCGAGGGCGGAGGAGATCGAGGGGCTAACATGTGCGTTGCCGCCGTCAGAGCTGGTGGTGCTCGACACCCACTCGTCGATCGGAGAGTTGAAGGCCGAGGCGGAGCTGGCGATGAGGGAGACGTACTGGCTAATTGAGGGGTTCAGGGTGGTGGAGGCGGAGGGGATGGACTGTGAGGAATGGGAGGCGATGATGCTCGCTGGAGTGCAGTCGGGGGCGACGATCTTTGGGGGGGGATGGACATGGACGGTGAGCTCAAGTACGAAGGAGGGGCTGCCACGTGGATGTTGGATGCGTGTGCGGGGGGCGAGGGATGATGATGGGGAGAGGATGGTGGCATGCGAATGCGTGTGATGTGGGAACGGATATTGCCACCCCAAAAGTGAGAAAGGGCCTCCAAAAAGATTTACAAGTGCCTTATTATTTTTTCCCAGTGAAAAAATCGAAATACTCTTTTCTTCTTCCTCCTTACTCTTTCCTCCATCTCCCTCCTCCTTCTCCGGCGAGCCCCGCTCCCCCTCCTCCTCCCCCCTCCGCCTCCCCGGCCTCCACCTCCTCCTCCCTGCCTCCCCTCCCCGACATTCATTGTAACGCCCCGATCCCGCAGGTTCGGGGACGTTATGGCGACGTACATACGTGAGGTGACTACACGCTCACGCGTACGTTAAGCCTCAGTACAGTACATTACCTCCATATAAACATGAGTTCCAGCACGAAAGAAGTACAAGAATACCTGCAGAAAGAGGTCAGCGATCATAACAGACATGAATAATAGGGACAAATAAGATAACGGAAATAAAGAACCAAGATACCTAGGAATAGTCCCGATGAGGAATCTCTGATGTGACTCCAAGGTACTCTCGGATATTACAGTACGCGGATCTCCAATTTGGGCACGCAAACCCAGGGTCGTCAGAAAGCGACCTAGTGAGTGGTAAAATGAAGGAGGCAGTAATATATACTATAGTACTACAAGCACGATACTAATATATAATGATGGGAATAGTGATACCATATAATAAGCAGTAGAAATATATAAACATGAAAGCAGTGAAAATACATAAATATGTCATCTTTTAATACCATCACTACCTAGTCGGTTATTATCTGGTCATGTCTATAGTCGTGTCCAGTTTATATAATAAATAATATTTTCTAGTGGTGACGTGTTGGAAATAACCATGGTAGTGGTGACATGATGGAAATGAACATGGTAATGATGTAAGTGCACAAGTAGATGAAGTATGTAACATAACCATTTCACTGTGTTGTGCCTATGCAGCAGATAGTTCATGCAAAATAGAATATATGTAATGCAGAGTATACATGTACATGAGTAGGATGCCACCATAGAAGGTATAGTATGAAACAATTAAGGTAAACATATACAGGTAACATGATATCGGATAAAGTAGCATGGACAATAACAAGATAGCATATATGTACCAGGCATGTCATGTGATTTATACAATAGTAGCGATCAGTACCGCCTGCTATTTTAATTACTCTCTTCCAGTGTCCCATACCACTGGCAGTTCATACTGGAGCCCGCACTCCAGTCGAACCCATCCGGACATGGCCTACGGGTACCATTATCCAAACGAGAGAGTAACCAAATAACAAGTGTTTCCGACGTCACTATTGTGTATACCGGTTTATTATGTTAATTGGAAACCCATGGTCGAGGAGTTCTTATCGGGTGGATGTATCCCGTGCATACCCAGGATCACGGCCTTAAACAATCCCCTGGCTGCTAAGACCAGGGCCCTCCGCTAAGAGGGGAGCATGAATCAAGTAACAAGAGCTCATGGAGCAATTGGTAGGTAGCACTACCGTCCCCTGCAGTGGGAAAACAATATGGATCCAGTACATCACCCGATAAGATCTAATCAACCGTCAAGTCTCCCCCATACCCCAGTTAGCTTTATGATCTGTTATATCAAGTATACAATGTAATAAGAACAACTATTGTACATGATACGGTTAACATGATAACTGGACCTGAGCTCTGTTGATAGCGTAGAACAATATAACGGGAATCAGGAACATATAACATGAACAAGATAACATGAACAATACAATAGATGTGGGATTCCCACATATCGCATATCAACCGCTCTCATGTCCAGTAACGGGAATCCGTATCAGTAACAGGAAATAATCATATAACATGAATATGGTAACATAGCACATTAATACATGTAATATGAACAAGGATAACCTGGAATAATCATACATGCAATAGGTGCAAGAATCCATATGATAAGAATGGAGAAACCATGCAGTCATGTGTAACAGTGATATGTCGAGCATCTATGTCACGATGGTGAAAACATAGGAACTGCCTGTATCCAGTGAACTGATGTGTCCGTGTGTTCGTGGACCATATATGTGTCGCAATAATCTGTGTGATGTCTCTGTGTGTGTACAGGTAATAACAGTGATCAGTGCATACATGTAACGGGGATATCAATATCAAATGACGGTATCCAGTGTACTAGTGTATCAGTATATCAGTAGGTCACAACATGCAGTCCTAGTGTCGTGAATCTCAATATCTATGTAATGGTGAGACGTGTACATGAAACTACATGACCGCTATCCAGTGTCACTGTTATCTACAGGCACTACTGTATTTAGTGTACCAGTGGGTCGGTCAGGGGGACAGAGGAGTAGTGACAAGGTCATGTATCATGAAGGACGCGTGTCCTTGTGTCCATGAAGCATTCGTGTGGAATCATACTACTTATCCATGCAGTGACGGTGTCTAGTGATTCTTTAATTAATCATCTAATCATCTAACTTAATGTATATGTTACAATACATACCGTTTCTCGAGTTAAGTTATTGTTTTATTGTTTCACCCACGACTTTAATAAACATGAATAAATAAATAAAATTTAGAAAAGGAAAACACTCACAAACTAGCCATGGGAAGATAGCCCTCTTTTTCACGATCGCAACGGATCCAGAATCGTCCAAATCGGAGTCCGGATGCTCCCGATATCGCTCGAATACTAAATCATAACAAATAGGGTTAAATATGTAAATAAAATATTAAATGCAAATACTGAAATGTATAGGGGGTTTTCTGTAAAAGTACCTGTAATGGGTTTGGATGCGGGTTTGGCTCATAACGGGTCGGGTCCAGATCCACAACCCAAACCCGTTTAACTTAAATGAAATGGGTAGTGGGTTTATGGGTTAACGGGTCGGGTTTTGGGGTTTATTGGGTTGTAACCCAATAGGAGTAATGGGTTCGGGTTAGACCCGAACCCACACTCATCAACAGGCAGCGGCAGCAGCAGCCTGCTGCTGCCGCGCCCTTAATCGGGCCGGCCGGCCAGCTCCGCTGGCCGGCGGCGCAGGAGATCTGCCGGCGGCGGCCCCGGCCGCCGGCAGCGGTGACGGCTGCGGTGGTGCGGCCAGCAGAGAAAGAGAGAGAGAGAGAGAGAGAGAGAGAGAGAGAGAGAGAGAGAAAGAGAGGGAGAACTTGACTGAAAATAAGAAGAAAAAGGAAAAAGAGGAAGAAGGGGGTGCGGTGGTGCCATGGCCGCCGGCGCCCTGGCCGGCGGTGGCCAGGCTGGCGACGCTGTGGCTCACGGCCACCTTAGGCCGGCGGGCGCGGGTCTAGCCCCGCCCTCTAGTCTGAAACAGAGAAGGGGGGAGAGAGAGAGTTTTGGAGAGAGGGAGGGTTTAGCTACTTAGAGAGAGAATTAGGGAGAGAGAATTTTAGAGAGAGGGAGTTGTGAGAGAGAGAGAGAGAGCGGTGGGGTTTTAAATGGGTTTAGGTGATTGAAAGAGGCGGTGGAGGAATCGTGTAGAAGAAGATGGAAGAAGGAAGAAGAAAGAAAGAAAAAGAAAGATTTATATAAAAAAATAATATTTTAATCTTATAATATTGGCCCACTATTCGACCAGTTCCGAACGATGCCCAAAAATTACAGAAAATAAAGAATATTATCCTGAGACGTAATATGAAGATGGTTTGTCGAAACTCAATCCGGTTTGCAAATTAAAAATCCCAGAAGTTGTCGCTGATACGGGCGACACCGGTTTGGCCGGATTTTTGATAAATTCTGAAAAATCTCCAAAAATACCCTAACGTAGATCACACGATTCTAAGGCACACAGTGAAAGCGGATTCTAAAAATCTAATTCCGTTTGTGAGATAAAAATCAGAAGGTCGGTAATCGGTATCGGTCGACACCGACTACGGAGATTTTCCAAAATAATCCAGAAAAATTCCAGAAAATCCTGAAAAATGTAAAATATTAGAAAATAATTTTTGAAACTGAAATCAGCTCAATCGGACTACCAAGGAGGTCAAATCAATTTTTGTACATCGTATCGCGTACCGATACTGTTAGACGTACACCGGGGATCAGGGGTTACATTCATCAAGCCGGTGAACCCCCTCCCCTCAGCACCGGCGACCCCTTCTCCCTGTTCAGCCCCATCCCCGCCGACGACCCCATTCGGCAAACCCCTTGCCCCCCAACCCTCCCCCTTCCTCCCCCCATTGCAACTGTTCGGCCGAACAGTTGCAGTGGGGCTGGAGAGGATGGGGGAGGGGTTGAGGTGATAGGGGAGGGGGTTGAGGGGAGAGGGGGGTTCGTTGGAGGGGATGGGGGAGGGGGTTCGCCGGAGGGTGGAGAGGGTCGCCGGCAATAGGGTTACCGGTGAGGAAGGAGAAAAAGAAAATGACATTTTGACCATTTTAAAAAATTTTAGGGAGGTTTTTATTAATTTTTAGGGTGCCTTAATCTACAGGGTGATCTTTGTCAACTTTGAAGGTGGCAATATCCGTTCCCATGTGATGTGTGGCACCACACGAGGTGCATTGGGATTGAGGATGGGGAGCCCGTGCCGCAGCTGTTTGCCAGCGCGAGGTGCGGGAGCTCCATGCTTGCTGCTGCTGCTGAAGAGCAGGGGAGGACGGGGATTTGAATCGGGCGGATCGGAGTAATTGGCCTTCGTTCTTTGGCAGGTAGAAGGAATTTTTTTCTTTTTCTTTTTTTTTTAAACTCAATTTCTTTGTATTCTTTTTCTTTGTTCCGAGGACTAAATAACGTGAGAGTCCGCTAATATGTTGTCTACAACAAGACACCAAGGGGGATAGATAGATGATATAATTGATGAAAAATATTTACAAAGTTGCAAGTCTTCTTTTTCTTTTATTGTCTACTAGCTCGCTAACAGATGCTTAATGACTCTACTTGACTCTGGCAGTTTGCCTGATAACTCTAGCATGTTATTTGCTAAACAAATAGTTCATTTGAGTTATTCACAGCATCGCATCTTGAAACTGGATACTTCCTCGTAATAATTCACTATTGACCAAACATAATTTGAAGCGACTTTCATCTTTTCATGATACATTAAAGAAATACGGAGGATAGTAAGCAAAGCCCCAACTTTATCCGCCTTAATTTGACAAGGTCAGAACTCAGAACCAAGCTTGAGTAAGCTTTTATAACTTGAATGAGTATTTGGCAGCATACTCATACCCCTTATTGTATTTCGTTTTGCAAAAGTAAGCCACATTATTCTATTGCAAAACAAAACTAAGGGGACCTTGTATCTAAAGCAAGATGACTGTTAGGGCCTTGAGGTTTTTTTCATTTTTTTTTTCAACGTGTTGGACGTTTTTACCCTTGATGAGATGCATTATGAATGGGGTTATCTTGGGGTAAAATGGGAAAGTGGTTTGGACGTCGTTTACACGGTGTTCAACGTGTGGGCCTCATCGTTTGGAAGAAAAAGGAAAGAAAATGAAAAATTAATTGCAGCCCCAATCGTCAAAATAGTTTTGAAGAAGAAAGAAAATAAATGGAAAAATTAATTGTGGCCAATCTTCGTGAATTTAATTTCAGAGAAACTCTGGAAAATTATAAAGATTATTTTCAGAAATTATATATCTAATGATGTTTTTTATATCATGTGTTTCGGACGATATCTCACCTTCGGACTCCAATTAGCATGGCTCCAAAGCCCTTGGATTCGTGGATACGAGACCTGTGTGGCTATGGTGTGAGAATGTGGTATCATAAGTTTGGGACACCGACGGAGCAGCGAACAGTTCGTGGGGTCTTCCAAGTTTCATTTATTGTTATAAAAATTAAATACGTGCATGTTTCAATTCTATTGATATTACACATATATTGGATATATATTATTAATAATATTGATTAATGGGTATAATAATATAGTCATATATACATTCATATAATTATTAAATAATATATTAATTTATATATCTAACCCGATTTCTTATATCACGGGTTTACAGGCGATATCTCATCCATCTAGAGTCCAGATCGTAAGATAACAAAGCCATTTAATTTGTGAAGTTGAAACCTGCGTGATTGCGGTGTGGGAATGCAGTATCGTTTGGAAGACCGAGGGGCCATGGAACAGTTCGTGAGGTCTTCCCGGTTTCATTTAAAAATTAAAAACTATATGTTCGTGTTTCAATTCCATTTAATATTATATATATTGGATATATATTATAATATTATTAATATGCAATAACATAAATATATATGTAATAATTATATATTATTATATTGAGAGAAATGTAAATCAGCTGTCGGAGGCAACTTCCTCCTATGTCGCACTCAAAAATCATATTTCTCGAATGAATTTTCAAGACCCGACTGCACATTATCATCTTCATGTTTTAAGATATACACATATAAAAAATTAAGTGATTTGAAGTTAATTATATATAAATAATTGTTACCATACTAATATAAGACATATTCTTATAACAATATATAATAATATGTGAGATAATACTTGAGATAGACTTGTGTTCGTTCCGGAAGGATTCGAGGTCGATTCCTTCTCACTCAAATACAACCCTACAATATTGAAACACAAGCTTCATTTCGTTGAAGTTGATCTACATTTTTCAAGTATCAAAAAATCAAAAATCATGTATTTTGAATACCTTATGTCCATCTATATCAAGTAGTCGCAAAATGGATGACCGGAAATAGCATATTCCTTGGACCTACATCTTTAGACATACAAATTCACCATCCGGACATTTCATCACGATCAAAATACTTAAAAACCCTCACATATCATTTCTTATTAGATTTCAAATATTTGCACCGTTAAATTAACCAGCTCACTGTTTCGATTGTCCATTTTGTGCCTACTTGATGGATAGGCAAAAGTATTCAAAATACATATTTTTTTTATTTTTAATTATTTGAAATAATATAAATCAACTTTAGCAAACTAGATCTTACAATCGGATTTCATAGGGTTGAATTTGAGTGAGAAGGATTCGAGGCATAGATCTTGCAATCGGATTGTCGTAGGGTTATATTTGAGCGAAAAAGATTCTGCTTCGAATCCTTCTGAAATGACACAAGTATATCTCATAATATACTTATATAGACATTATATATAATTTATATAGGTGGATTTTGTTATAGTACCATATGTCAAATCATAATTAGAAAAAAACTCAGTTTCATAATTTCATTCGTTTCAGCTACCTCCTTTTTTAAGCCAACCAGTTGCGCTCACGTATCAAGCGCAGAAGTGCTCTTCGATAGTGAAAGATACAAATGCTTTGCAGTTACCGCTTCGAAAAAAATGGGCCGCTTCGAAAATGAGGACAGTTGGTACACTATATGATTATGATCGCCATCCTCATAAAAATGCCATATTTCTGAGAATTATGACCATGTGTCCTAATTCTGAGCACTGTGACCATGATCGCAGTCCTCATAAAAATACATCTTTCTTAAGACAGCGATTATGATCACAGTTTTCTTTAGTACATGTTTCTGAGTCTTTATAGGAGTGCGATCATGATCACAATCCTCTTTATTATTTGCAGTCCTCACAAAAATAATGTGTTCCTGAGTATTTATTTAGGACTGTGATCATGATCGTAGTTCACACAAAAATGTTTTATTTTTTAGTCTTTATTCTAACAAAAGACTGTGATTATGAGTAATGGTCCTCATATCAACATCGCCATCATTAAGAGACCTCGTTCACTGACAACCGATTCATGTCCAATACTTTTCAGATATAAAAAAACACATCGATCACAGACACAAAAAAACTCATCACGAGCATGAACAAACGAGATTTATAAAAGGTCGATCTAGAAAATTGGTCTGAGGGCTTCGCCCCCTGAAACCCCTGAGAGGGGGCTCCCTGCCCCCTTCCAACACCTCATGTCGATCTGATCGTGCAGATCGACCCGCGAATCTCTGCGTCTATAAAAGATCGATCTAAAAAAATTGGTCTGAGGGTTCCGCCCCTGAAACCCTTGAGACGGGGGCTCCCCGCCCCATTCCAACACCTCACGTCGATCTGATCGCGCAGATCGACTCGCGAATCTCTGCATCTAGGTCAGCGTTGAGAGGAGAACAACTTCGGAGGTAATGAATAAGAGTAAAAGAGAAAATAAAAATATTTAAAGAAATGGTGGTTAAAATGAATCTATTTATGCGGACGTTGACGAGGATGTAAAGAAAATTAAAAAGTTATTTTTTTTAATTATAAAATAAAGTAGGTGAGTCTAACAAAATTTTCCATTAATATATTAATTAATAATAAATATATTGATTCAGCCACGGTTATCAGCGGGGGCTTAAGATTTCGACAGCATAAATAAAGGTTTCTTATTTGTTTGTATTTATTTGCTAATTTAAATACGAGCGTGTATACTGTAGGCATGCGATTGGACAACTCACAGGCCAATCAATGGGATTTCGTAGCTCTAGAACCTAGAGAGAGGGAGGCGCGGGATTTTGCCATTTTGGGGCGGCGGGCGGCCAATGCAAATATAAGCGGGACCCACCCAAGATGAGCGTAATCCCCGGAGGAGCACCATCTCGTGCGCCTCACGAGACCTCACCAGTTCTCCATCACCTCACTCCGCCTCATCGGCAGTCAGCAGCACGACATTCGGGAGTTTTTTTTGCTCACCGTATGCGATGAATTTCAACTTATGTAGTTCAGTTTTCTGAAGCCAAAAAAACTACCACATCTTATTATAAATTGTATGTTTATCAAGTATTGCAAGCATCCAATGCACTCCCCAGCCAAACTCGTTTCACTTGATTCCTTTTCATTTATTTTCAACTCTTTTGCTACATTGGCAGTCATAATCAATACATAAATTACACATTAGGAAAGACTAAAACAATTAACAAGTATTGCGAAAGATTAGCCAAAAAAAAATATTAGTAAGTGAATCTTTCACTTCTACGCCTAGCTAAAGGACTGAATTGTATAACATGGTAATAAAAAGAAAAGTGAGGAACAAATGTAATGAGTTATATTGAGGCCAGACTCCGGAGGACCTTCTGTGAAAATTATATCACAAATTTTACATTTAAACCTTGAAATTTTTTTTTACGAAACTATAATAAGGAAACATAATTTATGATCATTCATCATAATTTTGAAAAGTTTTAGTAAGTTTTTAAAACTGGGTGAAAGATCATGGCAAGTTTCTGAGGTTATTTTTATTATTATTTTTTTATTGTTCCAAAAAAACTCAACAATCAATTTGCAAAATCTTATGGACAACAAAAGGGCATATATGCCATTTCAATCTGTCAGTTTAGCAACAGACCATTGACTTTGTGAGTTGATTGTATACACATATTCACTCCAAAATTAACAAACAAAAAGAACTCTTAAAGAGAGAAAATTATAAACAAGTCTCAAAGCAAATAATAAACCACTCTGAATCTAATATATGTTACCATTAAGGGCATATCTGACTCTTATAAGTGACCGTAAATCGTAAATCATAAGTGATAAATTCGTTTACAGTTATAAATCAGTTTTATGTAAGTGAATTTTACAATACTTGATTGATAATGTAAAATTATAAGTGAGAAAGTATATTATATTTACGGTGTTTGATTGATAATGTGTAAGTCATAAGTAAAAAAGTTGACCGCAAAACTAATTTTTTAGTAATTTAGAGATATTAAATTTTAAAAATAGTAAATAAATAAATAATATTAAAAATATATATTAAAGATATTAAATATTAAAAATAAAAAATAATTAAATATTAAAAATATTAGATACTAAATAGTAATATTAAAATTAATAAAAAATATTAAATTACTAAAATATTAATAGTAGTTTAATATTAATTATTACAAAATATTAAATATTGCAAACTATTATTAAATATTATTAAAATCAATAATAATAAATATAGATTTCAAAATTAAAAATTAATTTAATAATAAATATATATTAATTTTATATTACATATCACTAATCTAGTAATAAAAAAAATCTAATAATAAAATTATATGAATAATTAATAAAAATTAATCTAATAACTAAAAACTTCTCATAATTTAAAAATATTAATATAATAATAAAAATAATTTAATTATAATTAAATATTTGTAAATACAAATTTGCATGACTACAAAAATTAACTTTTTTTTGTTGTAAGTGGGCTGTGGTGAGGTTTTACATCATCACAAAATTAACTTTTAGGCCGCAATTGAACTGTAAGTGTATTTTTTAACTTATTTTAAAAAATTATCGCAAATAATTTTGCTGCAATTATATTTTATCACTTGCGCCGCAGTAAGTGAAACAAAGACGCCTGATTTAAACACAAATGATGTACAGAGTACACCCACCTTCAGCACGTCACCGAGTGCCACTTAATTTTTTGATACTAACCACATTAAATAAATATTACTTAATATAAATATATATCACTTTCCTAGTATATCTATATTTAATAACTACCTACGTAAAACATAAAGAAGTTTCCCATAAACAGAGGATCTCAGAACATTGGAGATCGATGAGGAACACCTTTCCTCCTCGAAATTCTCCTCTTCGGCGTCACCGCAGGCTTCTCATCCATCCAACGGTCAGCATTCTCTTCCACGGAATCTGACGGTTGAGATGACGAGAGCGACGAGGCAGAATCACCCTCTGCTGGGTTGAGGTCGTCTAGATCAGGAGTCATTGGAGCAATGAACGGCCCGGATTCACAGTGGGGATTTGAGATCTCTGCAGACTCATCGGAGAACTGTCCAATTAAATTAGATACGGTGTATTAACAGAGATATTTGCGGTTTGGAATTAGAAAAATGCCCAAACTAAGTGGGGAATTTACCTTGCAGCCAATGGAGCAATAACGATTTGGCTCAAAAATAGCTCGACAGCAGATCTTGCAAGAGGCGCTCCGAAGAGGCACTTTGGACGGCTTGGATTGTTCCTTGGGGTTGAGAAGCACTACTTTGGCCTTATTCACAATATAGGTCTGAATGCATAACAGAAACAAAGAAACTTATTAACAGATAAGTTTACGAAATTAAAAATAGTACCAGAAAAATATTTTTTTCCCGATTAATCTGTTGACGCTTGGATTACAAGAAATTTAAATGAAAAGACTGCAAATTTTAAATTTAATATTTCTTTCTAAAGAGAGAAAACTTGCAAAATGAAATGCGATTTAAATTAAAAATAACATAATTTCGACTTTTTATTAAAATTGAACTGTGAAGATTTTGAAGAACCCAGCAATTACAGAAATCATAAAAAAAATCTCAACAAAGTTCAGAAATGCAGTAATCTTAACTGTTTTAATATCTTATAAACTAACTCGAAAACTAGATGATTAATTATAAAATACAAACTAAAGAGAATCAAAACATTAGAATCTAAACAGTTAGAAGAAGAAAACAGTAGAACCTAAACAGTTAGATTATGATAAAATCTGAGGAGAATAAAAACACTTCCAATTCCAAATAAAATTAAGAAAAAGAAAGGTATCGTCGCAATCAATCGTTTTAATAATTAAAATACCCTAAACCAAAGCAATTAACAACGACATCTTAAATTTAATAAATAATTTCGCATCATATACCAAAATAAATACCATGCAGAGATTAAACATTTCAGTTTGCTCCCCAGATTGGATAACTTAATTTTCTGAGAAAAATCGATCCAAGAAATATAAAACTGATTTAATAATTATAACTATCAAATTTACCTGAATCTTGGAGCAATCTATTAACTTCTGAATGTCAATAATCCTCACAACATCTTGGTAAACATACCGCCTAATCTGAAGGCATAGATGACAGCGGTGAGATAAATCTTCGGTAGTACAACGGGAACACATGCACAAATTACACTCGATACAATAAATATTAATCTCGTTTTTTTTCATCTCCTTGTGTTCTTCGCAAATTGCAAAAAATCTATTACTCAAGAACAATTCTAGCCATTGGGGCTTAATCTTCTTCTTCTCCTCTACCATTTTCTCCGAATCCTTGTAATGAAAAGCAGAATGCACCTTCAATCAATAAATTATAATCAGTAAAGATCAATCAACCAAAAATTTGGGAAAATTTAACTAAAACCATCACAATCCAACGAATTAGACAATTAGCACAGATTAATCAACTAAAAAAACAAAATGAAGAGAAAAGAGCAATTACCATATTTTGCGTTGGCGGCGAAGCAGAGAAAAAAAAGGGATAAAAGAAAATTAACACAGCCAGGGTTAAAAGAGGTTTGGGGTACTTTATAGGCCTTTTAATAAACCCAGAGCGAGAATGCGGATGGATCTTGACCGTCCATCTCATCACAAAAAGGCTGCGTGATGAGGAGCTAATCTGGACCGTCAGATTCGAAGCGTTGGATTCTTTTCCCAAACCCTAATGGACCGGAGGACATGTGGCATGCTGAGTCAGCAATTGGGACCCTGCTGTCCTTTCCCGCTGACTAGAATAACAAATCTTGACCCCATTAGTTGACCAGACACGGGTGCCAACTCCCACAGAGAGTTGAGGCGATGACTCGATCGGATCGGTTTGATTTTCGTTAGGTTTGATTTTCGTTAATTTTGACAAAATTGATCGAAACGGATCGACTCGATTTGATTCGAGTAATTCGGTTGGCCTTTTTAAATACTCATTATAATTTTAGGCTATCACTTTTATCCCTGAAATTTTCATATAAACATAGGATTTCAATATTTGTTCATGTTACGTGATTTTGCATGAGTCATATATAAAATCAAGAGTATAGCATTTACAGTGTGCAGTTAAGGATGCAAAATTATTAAAATTCATGAAATATATATGCATAACATGTTCCTTTTGGTTGCAACGTCTAGTTCGGATTGATTTTTTGGTTCTTCTTGATTTGAAGATTGTTTATTTACATATGTTAACTTTTTAGAGATTTCCTGAGTTTAAATATAAAATTCTCTTTGTTAATATTAGAGAGATTCTTAATATTGGAACGGCTGATGAAGAGAACAAAGTGGACTTATGATTAAAACAAGTAGAGGCAAATGACTCTCGCTTATGCCGAGTACATTAGTTGTCTCTTAAAGCATTTTGAGACAATGATCTAACAAGTTTGTTTTTTACGTGTATATGTGCTAAAACAGAGACATTTTCTTTTTTATCATAATAAAACGAAGGCAATGATCTCACAGTTTTGATGATAATAATTCAATTGGTTCAGTCGGTTTCGATTTTCGGAACTCAAAATCGAAAACTGATCAAATTGTAACGGTTCAGTTCATTTCGAGTTTGATTTCCAGGTGTCGGATTTTACCCAAACCCTGATCGTCCCTGGTAGCCAATGGAATTTTAGGAAAGGAAAAATTTACGTTGTGCCCCTGACATATTAAAGACAAACGATGTGATTATTAGCAGGCCAAATTAGTAAAAATATTTGACCAAATTCGGTGAGCTTTTTCCTTCCAGATTGGTAAACATGTTGTCCTCGAGATTAAAGAACTTACTTTTAATCCACCGAGATCTTTAGTTGGTTAGGTTGAAAACTAAGAAGTCTCGAAGTGCCAAACTGGGCTCCGTTCTTATTCAAAAAATAAAAATAAAACTTTCTCGTGTCACAGGCTTAATTACTGTTACAAGCTAATTAATAGTTGTTTAGGTCATCTGTATTTGATAATTTGAAGCTGATGGGTAATATCTAAAACTCAATTTGTTCTTTCAAACTTTTTCTTGTGAGCAAAATTCGTGCTCTTGGATCCAACTTTGAAGGCATCGCTAATCCTAAAGTTGTTCGTGTAGATAAATGGAGCTAGAAATTAGGATTTAATGCTTTGAAAAAATAGTTTTAGGAAAATATTAGGAATTTGTTTTTTTCCCTCTTTTTTGGAGGTCGAATTAGCAAAAGAATAGAAATAGAAATTAAAAAAAAAAAAAACTAATCACAAGATTTTAATCAAATTAATAACCTTTGAGTTAAAAAGAGTCAAAGGGATGTTTCAAGATAGTTTTTATGTTATTTTTAGGTAATTTCACGCCTTATCGTTAGTCTCTAATTCTTTGTTTTTGTTTAACCCCCGGAGAAAAAGAAGAAACAAATCAACCCACACAAAAAAATGAATAAATAAATAAAAACTAATATTTATACCACTGAAAGGTTGCTCTAACATTGTCCTGAGATGAAGCATTGGGAAGCCCTAAAGCTTGTAACCCACAGTAATTTAAAGCATTCGAATATTAATTTAGTCTCTGCATTCTTGATGATAATAGATACCCCCTCAAGCTTGTAACCCAAAATAAAAGAATATGCTTCAACAATTTGTTGGAATTGAAGAATATAAAGGGAATCTTCAAGTTGAATTATGGCGAGATCCGTTGATCAAATAAACCGGATGATGTTTGGAGTGTATTCTCCTTCCATTTGTGATGAACGTGGTATATTCACATGTTCAATTCCGACTTCGAATGAATGAGATATTCAAGTCCAAAGATTGCCTAATTCAAAGCCAAATGGGACTAAAGGTTGCTACAAGCATTTAGTCCCACATTGGCCGTGGGATGGAAGTTTGTGTAATATAAATAGAGAAAATTGAGAACAAAGGGTGTGCCCTTTGGGTACTTGGAGTTTTCGCGCGCGAAAAGGAGGGAACTATGCATGTACATACGTGCGCGCACGCGCGCCGCCGCTGGCGGCGCCAGTGCCGGGGCCGAGTCTGGGTCTGGGTCTGGGTCTACTGGACTCGGGTTCAAATCTGAGTCTGAGTTCCCTACCTGGCCTGGTTCTCTTTGAACCAAGGTCCCGCTCCTGTTGCAAACCTGTTGAATTGCCAACAGTTGCGCACCTGTTGGACTGCCAAAGGTTACGCACATGTTGAACAACCAAAGGTTGCAAAACAGTCTGCTCCGCGTCAACGGTTGCGACTGTTGGACTGCCAACAGACACGGCTGGACCAAAGGTTGCAGCTTTTGGTTTGGGTTCAAACCTGTTGGCCTACTCCTGGAAAACTATATAAAGCCCTCCTGGTTCTCAATTAAAAATACACCAACAGAGAATTAACTCTCTATCTCTCTCTCTCTATTTAAAGTTCTGAACTGTTCTTCCAACGTTCTGAACTGCGCTTCCAGCCTGAAGTGGGAATCCGCGATTTCCAGCGTAAAGTGGGAATCCGAAGCGACTTCCTAAAGGAGATTCTGCCAAATTCTTCAACCTTTCTACATCCTTAACAGTGGGTGTTCCTCCAAAAGAGTAAGACAAATATTCATTTGAAATTTGTCATTATACCGCTGCTTTGCTAATCCTGTGTAGGTACTGGTTGACTACGGTTCGACCGTACGGTGATTTGGTAGTGCTATCCAAATACCGTGAAGAAGTGTTGTATCTTGGGAGACCAGCGTCTATTATCCCGTTAGCACCGGTGCGGGGGACGTAATTGTCTTAAGGAGATTCGCTCTAAGCGTACCTCACTTCAAATACTGTATAAGTGGATTAAGTCCTTTATACAGGGGATATACTTTACAGTATATCGAGATTGACTTAGATTCAGTCTAAGTGATACTGTTTAAGTGGATTAAGTCCTTTATACAGGGGATATACTTTACAGTATATCGAGACTGACTTGGATTCAGTCTAATTGGTGCTTAAACCAAGGAAGGAAATTGAAAGGTGGTTCTTAAATTAAGGAACGTTCTATTGAACGGAAAACCTCCCACCTGATATTTGCCGACCTGGCCAATTAGATTGTTGATATCTCAGTGATCTTGATTAGTTGTCAGATTGATTCTTGTTAAGCAGGATACCCAATAATCTTAAGACAATTAATATTGAAGTTACTAACTTCAGTTCTGCTTGAACTTGCAGAAAAGATGTCTGAGACAAATCAAGATAGCTCAAGCAAGGCAACAAACATGCCGCTCCAAAGTTTGATGCCTCCTCCACTTCCTAACCCGTAGCTGGAGAAGCCAGGAAAGTTTGATGGCACAGAATTCAAGAGGTGGCAACAGAAGATGTACTTCTACTTGACCACTCTTCATCTGGCCAGATTCCTGGAAGAAGATCCACCAGAGCCTGCAACTGATGCATGGACTCAATGTGACTTCCTTTGTCGAAATTATGTTCTTAATGGACTGGATGACTCTCTTTATAATGTCTACAGTCCAATCACTACGGCAAAGAAGTTATGGGCCAGTCTTGACAAGAAATACAAGACTGAGGATGCTGGTACCAAGAAGTTCGTCGTAGGACGATTTCTGGATTACAAAATGGTGGATACCAAGACTGTCATCAGTCAGGTGCAAGAGTTCCAACTTATCTTGCACGAAATAGAGGCCGAAGGTATGATTCTTCCTGAAACTTTTCAGGTTGCAACAATCGTGGAGAAGCTCCCACCTGCGTGGAGAGACTTCAAGAATTACCTGAAGCACAAGCGAAAGGAGCTAAAGTTGGAGGATCTCATTGTGAGGCTTCGTATCGAGGAGGACAACCGCAAGTCCGAGAAAAGGACCAGCAAGAACTCCTACGAAGCAAAAGCTAATGTGATCGAGGACTCAAAGGGGAAAGCGTCTACTTCCAAAGGCTTGAAGCGGAAGAAGACATCCCAGGGGTACAAAGGCAAGGCCCAAGACGGCAAAAGCATGCGCTTCAAAGGAACCTGCTATGTCTGCAACAAAGAAGGACATAAAGCTAATGAATGTCGCAGCCGTCTTAAGGGGAACAAGAAGAGCCACCCACAGGCAAACATGACCAACCATGAATCACCAATCTTTCAGCTGTGGTGTCAGAAGTGAATCTGACAACCAATAACAAAGATTGGTGGGTAGACACGGGAGCTACTCGGCACATCTGCTCGGAGAAATTGTTATTCTCAGAATATCAAAGGCTAGAGCAAGATGAGCAACTATTCATGGGAAATTCAGCCGTCTTAAAGGTTGAAGGAAAAGGCAAGGTCATCCTGAAGTGGACATCGGGGAAAGAGCTTACTCTTAACGATGTGCTTCATGTTCCAGACATCCGCAAGAATTTGATCTCCGGATCAATACTTAGTAAGAAGGGATTTAGAATGGTATTTGAATCCGACAAATTTGTACTTACTAAGGGAGGGATGTATGTGGGTAAGGGCTATCTTGTTGATGGACTTTTTAAAGCCAATGTTGCAGTGGTTGATAAAAAGTCCGTGTATTTGTACCCAAAGCTAATAAATAAAGGAAATTCTTCTGTTTATTTGCTTGAGTCTCCTAATTTATGGCATGCTAGATTAGGGCATGTAAATTATAAGTCTTTGAAGAACTTGTCTAATCTGGGATACATTCCTAAACTCAACTTGGAAGAAATTCGCAAGTGTGAGGTTTGTGTTGAGGCCAAGTTGGCTAAAAATTCATTTCACTCAATAGATCGAAATACAGAACCTTTAGGGTTAATTCATAGCGATCTATGTGACTTGAAGTTTATGCCAACTAGAGGCGGTAAAAAGTATTTCATTACTTTTATTGATGGCTGTACAAGATACTGTTATGTGTATCTTTTAAACAGTAAAGATGAGGCAATAAATATGTTTATAACATATAAGGCCGAAGTTGAGAATCAACTCAACAAGAAAATCAAGATTCTAAAATCCGATAGAGGCGGAGAATATGAATCAAATGATTTTAGTGAGTTATGTGCTAGTTTTGGTATAAAACATCAAACTACAGCACCATACACTCCTCAGCAAAATGGAATTGCTGAACGGAAGAACAGAACTTTGAAGGAGATGGTTAATTCCATGCTCGTAAGTTCTGGAGCTCCGCAGAACTTGTGGGGGGAAGCTCTATTAACTGCAAATCATATTCTAAATAGAGTACCCCACAAGAAACTTGGTCTAATACCATTCGAGTTATGGCATGGAAGGACACCTTCCTACCATTACCTCAAAATGTGGGGGTGCCTTGCAAAGGTGCTGGCACCATTACCTAAAAAGACTAAGTTGGGAGTAAAAACTATGGACTGCATATTCATAGGCTATGCCTTGAATAGTAGTGCCTACAGATTTCTGGTTCATAAATCAGAAATACCTGATATTCATGTAAACATGATTATCGAATCTCGAGATGCTGTGTTCTTTGAAGACATCTTTCCGTACAAACGGGAAGCAGATAAGACTTCTAGGAAAAGAACACACGAGATGGCGTTCAGGGACGAAAGCCCCGAGGAACCAATTGTAAATGCGGAAATTGAACCAAGAAGAAGTCAGAGATCTAGAATCTCAAAATCTTTTGGTTCAGATTTCATAGCATACGCTATTGAGAGCGAGCCTCAAACATTTAAAGAGGCTATGTCAACCCCAGAAGCACAAATGTGGAAAGAAGTTATAAATAGCGAAATAGAATCCATACTAAGTAATCATACTTGGGAATTGGTAAACTTGCCTCCTGGAAGTAAACCAATTGGGTGTAAGTGGATTTTCAAACGAAAATTAAAACCCGATGGATCTATCGATAAGTACAAGGCTAGATTAGCAGCCAAGGGTTATCGACAAAAAGAAGGACTTGACTACTTCGATACTTATTCACCAGTAACAAAAATAACGTCCATACGGATGTTGATTGCGATTGCAGTATTGCACAACTTAGATATCCATCAAATGGATGTCAAGACTGCATTCTTAAATGGTGAATTAAGTGAAGAGATATATATGGAGCAACCTGAAGGATTTAAAGTCAAGGGCCAAGAACACAAGGTGTGTAAATTGGTAAAATCCTTATACGGTTTAAAACAGGCTCCAAAACAATGGCATGAGAAATTTGATAGTGTCATGATCAAAGATGGATTCACTATCAATGAATGCGATAAGTGTGTTTACACGAAAACAGTTGGAAATGCATGTATCATTGTTTGTCTTTATGTAGACGACATGTTAATACTTGGGACTAATATTGAAATTATTAAGTCCACTAAAAGAATGTTATCCAACAGTTTTGATATGAAGGATCTGGGGGTTGCTGATGTAATTTTAGGAATTAAAATTACTATAACACCAGATGGAATCAGTCTATCTCAATCTCACTACGTGGATAAGATGATAGAAAGATTCAAGGATCATGGGATAAAAGAGAATACAAATCCTTTTCTCCCACACGTCCACCTTCATAAGAATACAGGAACTGGAATACGCCAGTTGGAGTATTATCAGATTATCGGAAGTCTAATGTATTTAATGAATTGCACTAGACCCGATATTGCTTACGCTGTAAGCAAGTTAAGTAGATACACTAGCAATCCTAGTGATCTACACTGGACCGCTCTACTACGAGTATTGGGTTACGTATCACATACCAAGGAATATGCCTTGAGATATGGACAGTATCCTCCTGTACTGGAAGGATACAGTGATGCTAATTGGATTGCAGATTCTGAGGAATCAAAATCAACTAGCGGATACGTATTTACTCTAGCAGGAGCAGCGGTATCATGGAAATCTTCTAAGCAAACATGTATTGCCCGTTCCACTATGGAATCGGAATTCATAGCCTTAGATAAGGCTGGAGAAGAAGCAGAATGGCTTCGACAATTCTTAGAAGATATACCATTATGGCAAAAGCCAGTGCCCGCTATATGTATACACTGCGATAATCAAGCAGCTATATCTAGGGCACAAAATGTTTTATACAACGGTAAGTCTAGACATATTCGTCGTAGACATAATACCGTGAAGCAGTTGCTCTCAAATGGAATTATCTCTATTGACTTTGTATCGTCAAAGGATAATTTAGCGGATCCGCTTACTAAAGATTTAAGTGGAGAGCGTATAAACTGCGCATCGAGGGGAATGGGTCTAAAAGCCTAACCTTACCGAGTCAGCTTAATGGAAACCTCACTTAGCGACTGGAGATCCCACGGACTAAGTTCAAGAGGAAAAACTAGTTATGATTGACTCAGCAAGTAAGCACTTGGGAGCTTGACTCCAATCCATTCCTAAGGTGCATATAAGTGCTTTTCTACAAATGGATTAAGGATAAGCTTAACGCTTTTAATGATGCCTATATCTTGTTACTAAACAAGTGGAGTAGAGTAGACTACTCTTAATAGGTCCATCACCTATGTGAGTATAGAGTTGGGTCGGCTCTTTGGGAATCTCTATGGAGACTGTTATTCCCTAAAGATACTCTCTGAAACAAAGAATGTCCAGGGCCAAAACAGACACAACAGAGAACCAAAGTTGATTTGGAAAGTCACTGTGTGAAGCTTGTTGACTTGACTTACACTAACGACTAACAGTTCAAGACCTAGTTCATTGATTAGCCAGTAAGTCCGATAAAGCTTTCGCTATGGAAGGTTCAAGACCTAGTTCACCTATCCTTATGCAGTTTCTTTTCTAAAGTACCTTACACAATAGAGTTAGTCTCTTTGTGTGTCATTTCCTTGAATCTCCATTCATTGTGGGGGATTGTTGGAATTGAAGAATATAAAGGGAATCTTCAAGTTGAATTATGGCGAGATCCGTTGATCAAATCAACCGGATGATGGTTGGAGTGTATTCTCCTTCCATTTGTGATGAACGTGGTATATTCACATGTTCAATTCCGACTTCGAATGAATGAGATATTCAAGTTCAAAGATTGCCTAATTCAAAGCCAAATGGGACTAAAGGTTGCTACAAGCATTTAGTCCCACATTGGCCGTGGGATGGAAGCTTGTGTAGTATAAATAGAGAAAATTGAGAATAAAGGGTGTGCCCTTTGGGTACTTGGAGTTTTCGCGCGCGAAAAGGAGGGAACTATGCACGTACATACGTGCGCGCACGCGCGCCGCCGCTGGCGGCGGCCGGCCGGCGCCGGCTCGGGTCCGGGTCTGGGTCTGGGTCTGGGTCTGGGTCTACTGGACTCGGGTTCAGATCTGAGTCTGAGTTCCCTACCTGGCCTGGTTCTTTTTGAACCAAGGTCCCGCTCCTGTTGCAAACCTGTTGGATTGCCAACAGTTGCGCACCTGTTGGATTGCCAACAGTTGCGCACCTATTGGACTGCCAAAGGTTACGCACATGTTGAACAACCAAAGGTTGCAAAACAGTCCGCTCCGCGTCAACGGTTGCGACTGTTGGACTGCCAACAGACACGGCTGGACCAAAGGTTGCAGCTTTTGGTTTGGGTTCAAACCTGTTGGCCTACTCCTGGAAAACTATATAAAGCCCTCCTGGTTCTCAATTAAAAATACACCAACAGAGAATTAACTCTCTATCTCTCTCTCTCTCTATTTAAAGTTCTGAACTGTTCTTCCAACGTTCTGAACTGCGCTTCCAGCCTGAAGTGGGAATCCGCGATTTCCAGCGTAAAGTGGGAATCCGAAGCGACTTCCTAAAGGAGATTCTGCCAAATTCTTCAACCTTCCTACATCCTTAACAGTGGGTGTTCCTCCAAAAGAGTAAGACAAATATTCATTTGAAATTTGTCATTATACCGCTGCTTTGCTAATCCTGTGTAGGTACTGGTTGACTACGGTTCGACCGTACGGTGATTTGGTAGTGCTATCCAAATACCGTGAAGAAGTGTTGTATCTTGGGAGACCAGCGTCCATTATCCCGTTAGCACCGGTGCGGGGGACGTAATTGTCTTAAGGAGATTCGCTCTAAGCGTACCTCACTTCAAATACTGTATAAGTGGATTAAGTCCTTTATACAGGGGATATACTTTACAGTATATCGAGATTGACTTAGATTCAGTCTAAGTGATACTGTATAAGTGGATTAAGTCCTTTATACAGGGGATATACTTTACAGTATATCGAGACTGACTTGGATTCAGTCTAATTGGTGCTTAAACCAAGGAAGGAAATTGAAAGGTGGTTCTTAAATTAAGGAACGTTCTATTGAACGGAAAACCTCCCACCTGATATTTGCCGACCTGGCCAATTAGATTGTTGATATCTCAGTGATCTTGATTAGTTATCAGATTGATTCTTGTTAAGCAGGATACCCAACACAATTAAACGACTATGGCTCTTGGAAACCACAACTCGAACAATGTTACTTGGTAAGAACATTTTTTTAGAAATACTTGCAATGTTACTTGGTAAGAACATTTTTTGGAAATACTTGAGGATCTCGATCTCTTAAAGTAATTTGAGTCTTGTCACTCTTTTGTCTTTCCTTTTTTTTTTTAATGGATTGTTCTAGCAACAAAAAGAAAATTTAAAAAAGGGGGATAAGATTCCATGAATGCATTCAAAACAATTCAATTTGCAACAATTTTAGATTCAAGAACAGCCTAACGGTTTTTAATTTGATTTAATCAAGAGACAATATGAAATTTAAGCAATCTACTCGAGGGACGACATGAAATCAAATCAATTAATACGCGTTGTTGTGCAAGAGTCTCATAGAGAAGAACAATTTATATGAATGAATATGCAAACATACTTGACCAGAAAATGATAAATAAACAAAATAATAGTCCAAAAGAAAAGTATGCTCCAGGGACAAATATGCAATTTGAGCAATATACTGCAGGAACAATATGGAATTTAAGCAATTTATATGCATTGATGTGTAAAAATCAAAAATATATATATAATAAATTTAATGTCCCATGCAGATCTCCAACAACACTACAGCCTTCGTATTATTAGCAGGACGCCTCTAACCAACTGAGCTAATAGACAAATTTTATTTATTTTGAAGCTTTTAAATTTTGATTTAATATAAAAGGAGCATGTTTGATACATGATGCTATCTCTTCAACTCACCAGCATCTCCTTAATCGTCTGCGATTGAGGCTCCATATACTAGTAGAATATAGAAATCTGAACGCCATTCTGAGATTTTATATAAGAAAAAAATGCCAGAAAAGTTGCAATTAGAAGACTAAATCTATTGTAATTAAAGATTGCATTTGTCCTTTGTGTAAGTGCTATTTTTTTTAGAAAAAATCCGTGAGGCCGATAAAGCCTCTGACGTTTCATTAATAAGTATTTAAGGAAACAACCCAAAAAGAGAAGGGTATGAAGATGTAAAATATACAATATTGATCCTTCCAATTCTAAAAAGAGGTCACCGACATCCAAACGCCTTCACGGCGGCTTTGCGAAGCCTTTAGGTGCCCACGCGATCTTTCTGCTAGAGTGAAGTCTGAGTAGATCCGTTGTACTCTCCTTTAACGCTAACTGTCCACCTTCTTCTAGTTTCTTGCGGTCCCAGAAGAGCCAAGGCACTTCAGCTGTCGTACCTCTTCCACCCGCCCCAGGTCATGCCACTCCTCAATGGAATTCTCCTCCAAAAGAAGAACCCCCTAATCAACTCGCTGAACCTTTCCGGTTCGCTTTACCTTTCTTCTTTTAATCTTCCGCTCAATTTGCTTAACGGGGGCAAACATCCACGTGAAGTTATCAGACTCGTTCGGGAAGTACTCTTGAAGTCTTTCACCTACCTGGTTCATCACAAACTCTTCACTCATAACACCTCTCTTAACCACCTCGTTGAAGTTACGCCCATCTAGCAAAAAGCCTGAGTCATAGTGATTAGTCTCTAAAATTGTATATTTCATACCACATCTTCACATTTCTTCAATATTAAATTCTGTTAATAATACCTCTCTTGTATGTTTTTAGGTCCATGGCATGAAATGAAGAAGAAGCTCAAAATCCCATTTAATTGGTGATTAAAAAGCCTACAAAAATAGTCATTGACCTTGGATGGTGGTTTCGTCAAAACCGGGTGCCCAAATCCAAATTTCAGGAAGTACAGCCGGCAGGGGGATAAGCGGGGAGCGCGCAGCAGGCGACGCCGCGGGCGCGACTCTAGGATTGCCGCGGAAATTGCCGCGTTTTCGCGGCAATGTCTTGGAGCCGCGCGTCGTGATTTGACACGCGGCTCTGTACATGTACCCTGGTGCCCCTTCCGCCTATATAAACCCTGGGATTCCATAGCTGAAAAAAAGAAGGAGAAGAGAGGAGTTTTGAGGAGAGTTTTGAGGAGAGTTTTGGGGTTTTCTTCTCCATGTATGTAGTTGTTAGGGTAGTTTAGATTAGTTGTTCTTCTTCATCCTCTTTTGTATTTTTCATTTCTTGTAGATCTTGTAATAGGGAAGAGAGTAGTACATAGGATGAAAGGAAGAGTGCTTATAATAGAGGGTGACACTCTATAAAAGGTTCTCTCTTTATCTCTACTTGTTTTCTTCTCTTTAATTTCTTTTACATGTTTAACTAATTTTCTCTCATGGCAACTAACTACTAACTATTAACTTACTAACTTCTTACTTGATAATCGACATGAATCTAATAGCCTCTACTTGGCCTTACTCTTGCAAGAGCCATTGATGGCTCATGATGATGGATTCTAATACTCTAACATCCTAACTCTCTAGCAAGCTAATATTACTTTATTTCATATTTGTTCTTATTTAGTTTTGATGGTTTAAGAGTAGCTTGCACTTGTTTGTTGAGTTTGGATGTGATGAGTTATCTTATGGGTCATACTTTGAAACGCTCTTGAACCAAGGACTAGTGATAGCCAAGGATACATGTGAGACAACTATCACTAAAAGGTTAGCATGGTTAGTAAAGCCATTAGTAGTTAGTAGTCATGAGTTTTCTTTTTCATTTTACTTTATTTTAAAAACATATCAAAAATCACAAAAATCACAAAAATCATCTTTTCTATGTTTCCCACTTCTTTGTTATCACCGTACACTTCTCTTTCTACTTTTTATTTTATTTTCTTTTGATTCTTTAAAACATAAAAGAAACTTTAACACACACTCGAATCAACTGGTACAGTTTCTATCGCTTCCTGTCCCTGTGGATTCGACCCGTTTAGCCTCTATGCTATAACGGAAGTATCGAGGAAGTCAAAGCATGCACTTTTAACTCTTGATTTCAAAACATACACTTTTCGTGCGTGGTTTTCTCCCGATCAAATTTTGGCGCCGTTGTCAGGGATGGGAACGGTTTGATCTCACATTTTTGTTAACTTTTCTTCTTTATTTTTTGTGTACAGGTCAAATTTTTAGCATTGCAGAAGTCCACACTTGCTTTTGTGTGATTGGGTAAATTCTTATATATTGTTATATTCTGCTACTAGTTTCTATTTATATTACCTGTGCACTGTAATAATTTTAAGAACTAAGATACGGTAATTGGATGTTTTAAAACGGTTAGACACTTTGCATCTAGGCGCGTGTAAATTTTCATTTCAATATATTTTATTTTATTCTTCTATTGTTGTGATCTGGACCGAGGTGTACATATGCCATTGCATATAGTATAGGACAAACACGTGGGTGATTTACTCGCTTTGTGTATTAATTCTTTCTATAATGCACACTTGCACGGATCGGACTTAAGGGCAAAACCCAATACATGATAAGGTGGTGAAGTCATTACTCTTCCTTAGCCCAAAAATCACCTCCCCATTCACACAACCCAAGCCTAAATAAAACTTGTTAGACGTTGGTCCCTAGAGACATCTCAGACTCATTTAGGAGATTGACCTAAGGGAAAAAGTTATTAGAGTTTGACTCTTGTCAAATTGGTGTCAAAAATTGGGGATTGAGAGATGAAATCTCGAAGAACAGTGGTTTGACATAATTTGGCCCGTTGTTCCGGCACAGATAACTCTCACTGGTCTTGCCTCTACCTGGCTGATTAACTCGTGGTCAGGTTATTACAAGGTACCCCCCGTAGACAGTCTAACCAGTAAGGAGTCATCAAGGTCTAAGTCAACCCTACTATAGGCTTGTTTTCTTTTTCTTTTTCTTTATTTGTTTGATTGTTTGTTTGCTTGTTTTTTGTTTTGTTTGTTTTTGACATCTAAGTGTTATGAATTACAATTATAAGAATTTCAATATATATAGTGATCCATACTTCATTCCGACCTCTTTTGACTTGGATATTGCCAACCCGGTATTTCATAACTCTAACAAACCAAGTATGTCCGATTGGTCTTATCCGAATCAATATATTCCCCAGTCCCAACACTATGAACAAGACTGGAATAATCATCACCACTATTCACAGAGTCAGTGGGGAGACAACTCTCCCGAGTCATATAGTCAACCACCTTACTAACATCCGGCTTCATATACTCCTTATCTCGAACAACCATTAGAAGAACCAATTAACTGATAAAAGAGGATGAAAGCCTTAGAGGAACTCGAGCGACGAATTCAAAATCTAGAAGACTCAAAATCCCATCAAAGTTTTCAAATCCAAGATCCTTACTCCATTTTTCAAGTCCCATAGCAAGAAGAACATACCGACTTCAAAAAGAGTACGAAATCTATGATTCAATTTCAAAGCGATCCTTTCAATATAATAGAAGTTAGACTTAGTCGACTGGAAAATATGTGTAGGTATAAGAAAACTCTCCCTACCCAATCTTTGACTACTCATAACACTTCAATCATATTGATGAAAACTAAGAATCATAGAACCTTGAAGACTTTGACCAAGTTTAATTTCACCATAAAATCTTGAACCTGACCAATATCAACCCATTGACAATTTGGCAAGTTTTCATTTCAATGAAATTGAACTTGAATATGAATGTGAACCCGACCCACAACTTTGTGATTTAATTCCAATTTTTTACTCTATATTGACTCCGGCATCCTTACCCAAGTTGAACCCATTGCCTGAGCTAACATTGATTCTTGTATCCATGAATTTTGAAATTGAACCATTTCTTATGGATAGTCACATTTCATTGATGAGAACAGAATGTGAAATTAAATTCTTTGATTTGGACTCAACTCTTGAACCTAAACTGACTCTCGAACTCAAAGTTGATTTTTCCGAGTTAGTATTAGTTCCCGAACTTTTCATTTCAAAACTCAAATCATCCATTCCACAAAACCACATTCTATTGTTAGACTAAGGTATTGACCATAATGACTTAGTGATAATCTTCCAAATTGGTCACGTAAAGGGAATAATTTTCATGATAGGATCTTGTATGATCCTATTCATATTAGGGATTGTAAATATGTAAATAGAAAAGAGGTCAATACATGTGGGTTCCGTGAATCACCACATTATCTTGATTAGGTAGCAATGCTTTGCATCAGACCACCACCGAAACCACCACAACAAGGTAATTTTCCTTCTCTTTTCATTTATTTCATGTATATACACATTCACGATGTATTGAGGACAATGCATGAGATAAGTGTGGAGGAGAGTTTACTAATGTAGGTTGTTTTAAATTTTCTTTCTTTTACACTTCTTTTTAGAAAATTTTTATATTTTTCTTTTGTATAGAAACTTTTTTATTTTCTTTTTACAAAACATTTTGAAATAAGAGAAATTGTTTTGATTTATTTTTAAGAAAATTAAGATTATTTTAGGAATTAGGAAGACCTAAAATTATAAATTTTTAAACCGAGTCAAAATAATAGATCATATTTAAATTTTAGGATAAGAAAGAAAGATTGGAAAGATAATTTGATCTTGAATTTTTTGCCTTAGATATATGCACTTCACACTTACACAATTTTTTGGGGATTGAAACAAAGACTACAAATATCATAAAAATGCCATAAAAATATAAAAAAATGATGATAAAATCACTTATTGAAGCTGGGTAGCTATGTGTTCGGAATTGGAGTTTCACTAGTATTCAGAGAGAGGGTTTAGAGTAAACCTTTAATGTTCGTGTGTTGATGTTCAGAAAGCTCCAAATGTAGTTATAGGTTTACTATACTCCTTCCGAATCACCGTCGTAGCATAAACTATTACGGGTCGATTCCACAGGGAAAGTTAACGATAGAAGCATTCACGGTTCTTATATTGAGATTGTGTTAAGAAGAAAAACGAAGATTCTTCTTTGTTTTAAAAAAAGACAAAACGATGGAGAAAGTGAATGAGAAATTCTTTGTGGGTTTTGTGGAAGAAAAAGGAAAAGAATGGAAAGAACGATGAAATGAAAATGGTTGTATTTTGAAAAGAGAACGTGTTAAGAAAAGAAACTTTAAAGTACTATAGGAAGAGAAACCATGACTAACTAACACTCTAATTTACTAACTTACTAATCTCATAGGGTGATGCATGCTTCATATTGATTCATCGGCAAATATTTGTCTTGCTTGTTTGGTCAAAGTATTATCCCATGTAGAGGATGAGTTATCTTCTCGGCTTGACTCGTTGCCTCATTGATTCATTGGCTCCCGAGATAGATTTTCAGTGATGGAATCAAGGATAGTCACTCAAAGATATGCTAAGAGAGAAAATATAAGATTCATTAGTCCATCATAGCTATACTCAAGCTAGCATTGAAGTAAGAAAATTGTACTACTAATCAATAGCATAGTTAAGTGCTCCATCTTCATGTTCCATCAAGGCACTTGTCCTAAAGACAAGGCTCTAAATGAGGCTCACATGAATTATATGGAAGAAGAACAAGCATTTGCTAGGAATTAAAAGTAACTCATCTTCATTGGGGATAATAGAGACTTGAAATTTGCAAGACTACAATAAAGCATCCAATGATTCACATGAGTTAGCAATCACCCAAGATTTAGTAGTTAGTAAAGTTAGAGGTTAGTTAGTCATGTTAGAAAGTTAGCTAGACATTGAAGTAAAAATCAAACAACAATCCATTGTAGAAGGTAATGCAAAAGTAGTAATAGTTTGAAGAAAACAATGCATTAGAATGAGAAAAGATGGAAAGAAAGAAGGATCAATTCTTGCATTGAGTTGTCACTTACTCTAATTACAAGATTTCTCACTCTCTCTCTCTCTCTCTCTCTCTCTCTCTTTGCTGGATTCTAGAAGGAGAAAGAAATTACAAGAGCAACTAAAGAAAACCTAGAGAAAATCCCAACAATTCCCTCAAAAATACAGTGCTCTTCTCTCCTCTCGCATTACAGAGGCCCTAGGGGTCTATTTATAGGCTCCAGGAGATGAGGCCTTCCAATCAAAGCCGTGGGATTAAACGCTGGATCAACGACCAGATTATTGCTGCGGATCCGCGGCCAAAGCCGCGTTTCCACGGCAGAATCTTGGCCGTTGCGCCAGCGATTTCTTCTGACATTCTGTTATCCTTCATGTGCCTTGCTGGACCTTCTAGAATGTAGGGAATATCCGTGGATGAATTCAAATATGGGCTTCTTCTTTGGCTTCTCAATTAATCCCTTAATTCCCTTAGAAAATCATTGTTGATGGGCCTTCATTTCCATTAATGTTGGACCTGAAAAAAAAAGAGAAAAAAACAATAAAAATCTAATTTTTTTCTTCATATAAGCATAATGTGGTAGTGGAAAATGATGCAATAATGACTTCAATCACACCCCCATACCTAGCTTTTGCTCATCCCCGAGCAAAAAGAAAAAATCCTAACTAAATTATTAGACCATTTCCGTAGGTAACACGATTGCACTGAGCATGTGCAACAAGCCGTTAAACCTCTAGGTTACCCCTAGAGGAGGAGTGTTGTCTCCTGAGGGTTTTCAGCAGATTACACCCACAAAATCCAAGGAAGAAAAATGTTAGGGAAAAAGAAAGATTTTATGATCCATGTTTTTCAAGAATCTCATTGATCTATTGGTTTCTGGTTACCCTAAACTTGTCTTTCTTTTTATTAGTTTCATTTTAGAGTCTTGTTTTCAACTTAGGTTAAGTTTTTAAGGAACAGAGAGAAACTGGATTTTTTATCAAGCCTAGCATATATACATCTATGTATATGAGGAATTTTTCTTAGACTTGAGTTCATTTATTTACTTATATATACATATATATATAAATATATATATATATATTATTTATTTATTTATTTATATTTACATCTCCTTAGCTTCATTAGACTTTCTAATTTACCCATGTAACGAGCCTTTTACCGATGACTTCCAAACCTGCCGGTCTTAGGGCATCAGATGAAGATACATCCCTAAGGTCCAAGGACTCGAGTAAACTAGGCCACGAATGTTAAGGACTTAACCACCTTTAGGCGTGACTGGCCATGCTTCTTAAGGCACAACTAACCAGCTTAATTAGTGATTAAGTTTTTATTGTGTATATATATATATATATATATTTTCTTTTTTTTGCTTTCATATATATATATATATATATATATATGTTTGTGTGTGTGTGTAAATAAAATCACTAAGTCTTTGATTAATCCCCCAATATGTAAATGTATATAATGCTCAGGAAAGAATCAAAATCTAGCTATCTTTTCTATTCTTTTTCTTAACCTAAAGATCCGACAAAACTCCTCTTTTCAACTTATATTAAGAAATCTTAGTTTAGTACATCCGTAATTCCTAAGATCAAGTTTAATTCTTTTAAAAATGGATCAAAATATTTTTTTTAAGGTAATCTAAAAAGAAAATGAAAAATCCTAAAAAGAAAATGAAAAATCCTAAAAAGAAAATCCTAAAAAGAAAATGAAAAATCCTAAAATGAAAAATGAAAAATCCTAAAAAGAAAATCCTAAAAGAAAATGAAAAATCCTAAAATGAAAAATGAAAAATCCTAAAAAGAAAATGAAAAATCCTAAAAAGAAAATGAAAAATCCTAAAATGAAAAATGAAAAATCCTATGTTAGTATCTACCCTCCCATACCTATTTCATGCATTGTCCCCAATGTATGCAAGATAATGTATGCATGAAATAGGTAAAGAAAAGGTGTCACCCTCTCCGTCGTTTTGGACCAGCGGTGGTGCTAGGTCCGGCTGATTGTGAACGCCGCAGACCTTCCTCAATTCGGTCTAAACGAGACGTCTGCTCCTCAACTTGTTTGCGGAATCTAACTTGTCCCTGGAATATCTTCTTCATGCCTCGCCAAATGGTAGACATGAAAGCACGTGAATCAGCAGGGGGGTCCTGTTGCCAAAAGGCAGGCTCATCATCTTCCTCTAAAAGTTCCTCTGAAGAGGACTCAACTGGTTCTTCGGACTGGACACTAGGAGTCCAGACCGAATGAAGACAACTATTATAGGCACTAGTGGCCCTCTCTGGTGCAATGAATACCCTCTCGTATGAGTCAAAAACATCATCTGGTAGGAAAGTCCTACACAGACGAGTTATTAGAACTGGGTGTGAGTACTTGACACCACGTGTGCGTGAGAAATTTGCGATTAGATTATGGAAGATTGTTTTATTAATGCAGATCGTGTACTGTCGAGTCATGAGGTCATGTATGATTTGCAGCACTGGCCTGCTAAAGGAGGTTGTGTGGTCCAGTCCTAAAATGTTACGTTGAATCCATCGACCAACGCAATGCACATTTCTAAACATTGTACTGGCTTTGAGCCCCCTGTCCTGCTCTGTACAGCGAGCCCCCATGATAGACATGTAATCGATTAGAGGAAGGAAGTCGCTATGATGTGGGTTACATGGGACATTTGTGAGTTCCTCTAGCAGAGGAAGTGTGATAATGATGTCTCCCGTGGGCATATGTACCATGATTTGGTAAGTGTCAAAGTTCACAGAAGCATGGTCTATGGAAGTGTAGAACAATTTGACTAACTCAGGACAATAATAAGCTTCTCTATCTGAATTATCATATATTAAAGCATACCAATCCCAAGCACGAATACGATCTAAGAAAATATGCCCATATCCGTTAACATCGCAAAGAATTTAAGAAAAATCTTTTTCAGTGAATATTGACGGTGCCATGATCAAGATATAAAGCAATGGGAAGATTTCAGAGAGTATAACGCAAACCTCCCCCGAACTACGTGGGGGGAAAAACACAAAATTGATTTTAGAGAGCAATCAGCTGTGGCAGATGATGATCAGGTACTGGATCTGGAGAGTTCAGAGGGCCGCAACAGCAGCAAAATTTGGCGGCGCTCCAGATGCGCTCAGACGCCCGCGGAGGCGCGACTTCTGCCGAGGAAACGCGACAGAGTTGAGGTGAAAAATTTAAGGGGCGGCGCTGACTTTGTGTTTTTCAGATTTGGGGTGAGAGCTAGGGTAATGAATGAGATACGGGGTAGAGAGTATATATAGAGAGCTGAGAGAGATAAAATCCCTAAATTACCCTAGTTGGAATTAGGAATTTACAACCCTAGAATAATTTAAAGGAGTTTATGGAGAGAGGAAAGTTCTAGGTGCTATTTAGCACCTAAGTCCATTTATTTGTAGTTTTTTTATTTATATATATATAATTTTTATATTTTTATTTTATATTTTTATTTTATTTTTTTAATTATTATTTACAGGAGAGGTCCCAAAATGATATGCAGGAGGTACAGGGAAAATTTACAAATGATGTGGTCACATGTAAACTGGGTCACAAAGACCCAGTTCAAGAACATCATGTGACTCGAATTCTGTGGTAAAAAACGGCTTTAAGCGTTGACCGTTGACTGTAAAAGTGTTGCCATTTTTAGGATCAAAAACTTCAATGGCACCATGAGGGAAGACTCTTTGAACGATGTATGGGCATGTATGGACCTGACCACCTGATTTTCAATTTACCAGGAAAGAGGTGGAGTCTTGAGTTATACAGCAGAACTTTTTGTCCTGAGACAAAAATTTTCCTATGAATTGATTTATCGTGGAAGAGCTTAGTTTTGTGTTTTGCAATCCGAGCGTTATCATATACATCGTTTCTCAGTTCTTCTAATTTGAATATTTGCAATTTTCTCAAAGCACCAGCTTTGTCCAAGTCCAAGTTCAGCTGTTTCAATGCCCACATAGCTCGGTGCTCTAACTCCACAGGCCAGTGGCAGGGTTTTTCAAATACAACTCGATATGGAGACATACCGAGGACAGTCTTGTAAGCGGTCCTATAAGCCCATAGGGCATCAATGAGTTTGATGGACCAGCCCTTACGATTCTGTCCAACAGTTTTCTCCAATATTAGTTTGATCTGTCTGTTGGTGACTTCCACTTGCCCGTTCGTCTGAGGATGATAGGCCGTGGATAATTTATGAGAGATAGAGTATTTTCGCATTAGGGCTTCAAAAACCCGGTTGCAGAAATGACTCCCGTCATCACTAATTATCGCACGGGGGGCTCCGAAGCGTGAAATGATATTTTTTCGTAAAAACTTGATGACAACTTGGTTGTCATTTGTCCTAGTTGGAATAGCTTCAGCCCACTTGGAGACGTAGTCTATAGCTACCAAAATATATTGGTTGCCATAAGACAGAGGGAAGGGTCCCATGAAGTCAATGCCTCATAAATCAAAAATTTCAACCTCTAAGATAGGTGTAAGGGGCATCATATCTCTACGTGTGATTCGACCCGTCATTTGACATCTGGTACAGAGTTTGCAGAAAGTATACGCGTCTTTAAAGAGAGTGGGCCAGTAAAATCCACTCTGAAGTACTTTTTCAGCAGTCTTTCGTGGATCAAAATGTCCACCGCAAGCTAACTTGTGATAGAAGGTCAAAACACTCTGATGTTCATCCTCAGTAAGACACCTTCTTATTATCTGGTCAGGATAATATTTGAATAAATACGGTTCATCCCAAAAGAAAAACCGTATTTGACTCATAAAGCGGTGTTTGTCCTGACCTGACCAATCGGAAGGTGTTCGCCCAGTTGCAAGGTAATTTGCTATATCAGCATACCAGGGCTCTTTACACATTGTGAAAATGCGTTCGTCAGGAAAGTTGTCATTTATTGGGATTGTCTCCTTTGGTGCATTGGGAATTCATGAAAGGTGATCTGCTACCACATTCTCAACACCCTTTTTGTCCTTAATTTCCAAATCAAACTCTTACAAAAGAAGTATCCATCGAATAAGTCTAGCCTTTGCGTCCTTCTTTTGCATCAAGTACGGAGTGATCAGTGAAAATCGTTGTCCTGGACCCTAGTAGGTATTGACGGGATTTCTCCAACGCAAACACAACAGCTAAAAATTCCTTTTCAGTAGTTGTATAATTTAGTTGGGCTTCATTAAGCGTCCTACTAGCGTAGTAAATCACGTGTTGCCTATTATCAATACGCTGTCGTAGAACAGCGCCTATAGCATAATCGGAGGCATCACACATGATCTCAATTGGCCTAGTCCAATCTGGTGCAGAAATTATCGGTGCCGAGACAAGTCTGTGCTTAAGCTCCTCCCAAGCTTGTAAACATTCTTCATCAATTTGAAGGGTATATCTTTCCCCAAGAGATTTGTCAGAGGTCTAGCAATTTTGCTAAACTCTTGAATGAATCGTCTATAGAAACCGGCATGCCCTAGAAATGATCTAATGTCTTTTAAGCACTTTGGTTCAGGGAGCTTTGTTATTATTTCCACTTTAGATTTATCAACCTCAATTCCTTTGTTTGAAACTTCGTACCCTAGAACGATTCCTTGCTTGACCATAAAGTGACACTTCTCCCAGTTGAGTGTCAAGTTTTTCTCCATGCATCGTTGTAAAATCAGCTTAAGATGGTACAAGCATTGTTCAAAGGAATCGCCATAAATCGAGAAATCATCCATGAAAATCTCCAAAAATCTCTCTACCATGTCTGAAAAAAGACTAAGCATGCAACTTCGAAACGTTACGGGAGCATTGCATAGGCCGAAGGGCATTCTTCGGTATGCAAATGTTCCAAAGGGACAGGTGAAGGTGATTTTGTCTTGATCCTCGGGAGCGATAGGGATTTGATTATATCCTGAATATCCATCCAGGAAACAGTAGTACTCATGTCCCGCTAGTCTCTCGAGCATTTGGTCAATGAACGGAAGGGGAAAGTGATCTTTACACGTTGCAGTGTTCAATTTTCGGTAATCAATACAGACTCGGATCATTGTAGGAAGTCGAGTTTGTACTAATTCTTTTTTATCGTTTTCTACCACAGTAAACCCTGCTTTCTTTGGCACAGCGTGGACTGGACTTACCCATTGGCTATCGGATATGGGATAGATAATCCCATTATCTAACAGTTTCAAAATCTCAGTTCTAACAGCCTTCTGCATGATTGCGTTCAGTCTACATTGTGGGTCACGTTTTGGTTTAGCATCCTCCGTCAAATGAATCCGATGTTGTACTATGGAAGGACTAATCCCCTTTATGTCAGCCATGGTCCAACCAATGGCTTCTCGATTTTCTCTTAACACTGTAAGAAGATCCTCTTCTTGTTGTTTAGTGAGATGGAACGTAATTATCACGGGAAAAGCTTCTTTCTCATCCAAGTACTGGTACTTGAGATGGTTGGGAAGAACCTTAAGCTCGGAAGAAGGGACAGGATCTATCAATGATTGTTCTTTGTGCAAGGGAAGGATAGGGGTGGTATTTGTGGCCCATTTCACCGTCGACTCAACAGTCTGATCAAGGTTGAAGTCATCAGACTCCAAGTCAAATTCTTTATCGGACTCATATTCAATCTCCATGTCATGTTCACTTGTTAATCCCTCGATTAAGTTCACTTCAAATGACTAATTATCCAAATCTCGAGGTTGTTTTTCCAGATGAAAAACATTCACCTCTTTTGTCATATCTTCAAAAGTTAGACGCATTGAGCCATTCCTACAGTTGATGATTGTGTTTGCAGTGGCTAGGAAGGGTCGTCCTAGAATGACAGGTGTCTGAGCTCTGAGATTGTGTACAGGTTGCGTCTCTAGAACAATGAATTCTACGGGGTAAATGAATTCCCCGACCCGTATTAGAACATCTTTAATCTCCCCCTTGGGAATCTTTACAGATCGATCAGCCAATTGTATAGTAACTTTGGTTGGACGGAGGTCGCCCAACCCAAGTTGCTGATACACAGAGAAGGGAAGAAGATTGATGCTGGCTCCTAGATCAAGTAACACCCTGTTGATCGTAGTTTGTCCTATAATACAGGAAATGGTTGGGCTCCCTGGGTCCTTATATTTCACAGGAATTGGCCCAGTTAGTAACTCACTTATGTTTGAAGCTAGGAAGACCTTCTTTGGGACATTTGTTTTCCTTTTTTTAGTGCACATTTCTTTTAAGAACTTGGCATATGATGGGACTTGTTGTATGGCATCAAGAAGGGGCACATTGATCTGGACTTGATTAAACATTTCCCTAATCTTCTCCATGTGAGCATTAATCTTTTGATTTGCTAGCCTATTAGGAAATGATACAATAGGCTTGTATGGTTGCTCATTTGTTTTGTCTTTGTCAGTGGATTTGGAGGTTGACTGTTGTGAACTTGAAGATGGATCATTTTGAGTTGGTGGTACCAGAACATGAGGTGTGGATACTGATACTGATTTATTGGGTTGATTGGAAACCTGATTGTTTATCCGCTTTCCAGATCTCAAAATATGAACAGTGTTGCATTGACTTGGACCTATGTCTTCAGCTTCATGAATAGGGAAGGAGTTTTTAGGATTGGGCAATGGCTGACTTGGTAGTGTTCCTTTTTGTCTTTCATTCAAAGAGTTAGCCAGTTGACCTATCTGAACCTCTAACCTGTTGATAGCCTGATTGTGGTTGTTCATCATTGAGGCCTAGGTTTTGGATAAGGTTTCAATCATTCTTTCTAAATCTGACAGTTTTTTATCTGGATGATTTTGTGTTTGTTGCTGATATGTGGGCTGGAAGTTTGATTGATGATTTGGTGCACTCAGATATGATTGGAAATTGGGTGGACTCTGGTAGAAACTGGGTTGATGAGACTGAGCAGGATATTGATGTGAGAATGGTTGCCTTGGTTGCTCATGACCAGACTGACTCCATGAGAAATTTGGATGGTTTCTCCATCCCGGGTTGTATGCTTTGGAGTATAGGTTGTAGTTGGGTCTGGTGTATGCTGCATTCATATTTTCAGGGTACATTTGAGCTTGGTAGATAGGACACTTTTCAAACAGGTGGTTCAGAGCATGACAGTAGGTACAACCCGGGTTAATCACAGGTGGTGGGTTGACCTGATTCACAGCAATTGGTTCCCTAGCTTCAAGCAGTTCTAGCCTTTTCATCAATTGTGTTATTTTCGCCTCGGCAGTTATGGAGGATTCAATCGAATGCAATCGGTTCTGAAAGTGGTTGGATTGGTTTTCTCTGGGCAAGATTCCCACTGAATGGTTTTTTCGGCTAATGCTTCAAAGAGATCCCAACCCTGGTTCTCATCCTTTTTCAAAAATTCCCCTTGGCACATGGTTTCAAGGAGTATCTTGGTTTGGTAGTCTAGTCCGTCATAGAGAATTTGGCACTGCCGCCATTTCTTTATGCCGTGATGAGGACATTGGGCTAGTAAATCTTTAAACCGTTCGAAATACTTCCAAAATGGTTCACTGGATTCCTACTTGAACTGCATTATGTTTTTTCTGATGAGGGCTGTTTTATGAATGGGATAGAACTTCTTTAGAAAGACTTTGACAAAATCATCCCATGAAGAGATAGAACTGACGGGCAAATTATATAGCCATTTCTTTGCTATATCCTTAAGCGCGAAGGGTATGAACCTTAGTCTAACAGCGTCTTCCCCCAGTTGGGGAATTCTCATTATCAAACATACTTCTTCAAACTCACGAATGAAGAAATATGCATCCTCGGATTCTAAGCCATGAAACTTAGGGAGTGTATTTATGAATTATGGTTTAAGCTCAAAATTGTTTCCATTTGCTTCCGGTAAAAAAATGCATGAAGGAAGTGATGTGCGAATAGGGTAGAACTTGTCTTGGAGAGAAGTATTGTTAGCCATGATTGGAATTGTGTCAGGAGGTGGTGTTTGTGCAAGTGTAGAAATCCTAACAAGTCTTGCAGAAGTTGGATCCCTGTACTACTCTTGCATGCACAATCACAGACAACGTTCACCGATCAAGCAAGCGAAGAAAAAGGAAAATAACAAACAAGAAAAGAAAAAGCAATCACAAGCTATCTAGGATACCTGGACCTAGACGACTCCTAACTGTTCGATGAACCGAAGAAGGTTATTCTTCGAGTCAGACCACAGTTAATCAGCCAGGTAGGGGCAAAATACGGTGGGAGGTATCCGTGCGTAAGCAACGGGCCTTAATTACGCCAAACCACGTTATCTTCGAGGCTTAACCTCTTAATCCCCAACTTTAGACACTGATTTGACTGGAGTATGAATCAAAAACAATTTTCAACTTCAGCTGATCTCTTAATGAGTCCGGATGTCCCTAGGGGCCAACATCTATCAATTTTTATTAAAAAGCTTGGGATTGTGAGTGCTTGAATAATGATTTTTGGGCCAAGGAAGGGTGATTAAATCCCCACCTTATCTTGTTTATTGGGTGGTGCCTTTAAGATCAATTTGTCCAAGTGTACAATATATGCAAACAAGATTCACTCAAAGCGATGTAAATCAACCAAGAGGTGAGTCTTATTCTAAATGCAATGCGAACGTACCTTGCTCCAGCACTCTTCAACAGTAAAGTAAATGAATTGAAAAGATACATGCCTAAAATGCAAACGTCTAATCAATTTTTAAAATTTTCAACAAATGTTTTACTGTTAAGTTATTAGCAGGCTCCTGGTGATAGCATACAAGAAATAAAATTTGCAGCAAGCTATGTTTTTGCAAAGTAAGCAGCCCTGCACAAAACCTGTTAGTAGTGAACTCCTCTTTGCCGCGGTTCCGCGGCTTTGGCAGAGAAAACGCGGCAAATCGGAGGGTACTTGGTCTCTGCTTTCTTGAGCGGAGGCCCAAGACCACTTATATGTTACTGCAAGTCTTTGTTTCCTGTTTCCCTAACCTGTAACCTGCAACAGAGAAAAAAATTCATTTTAGTTCTAAAAACTCAAATAAAAACCGTTACTCTCCCCGGCAACGGCGCCAAAAATTTGTTCGGAATTGGAGTTTCACTAGTATTCAGAGAGAGGGTTTAGAGTAAACCTTTAATGTTCGTGTGTTGATGTTCAAAAAGCTCCAAATGTAGTTGTAGGTTTACTATACTCCTTCCAAATCACCGTCGTAGCATAAGCTATTACGGGTCGATTCCACAGGGAGAGTTAACGATAGAAGCATTCACGGTTCTTATATTGAGATTGTGTTAAGAAGAAAAACGAAGGTTCTTCTTTGTTTTAAGAAAAAGACAAAACGATGGAGAAAGTGAATGAGAAATTCTTTGTGGGTTTTGTGGAAGAAAAAGGAAAAGAATGGAAAGAACGATGAAATAAAAATGGTTGTATTTTGAAAAGAGAACGTGTTAAGAAAAGAAACTTTAAAGTTCTATAGGAAGAGAAACCATGACTAACTAACACTCTAATTTACTAACTTACTAATCTCATAGGGTGATTCATGCCTCATATTGATTCATCGGCAAATATTTGTCTTGCTTGTTTGGTCAAAGTGTTGTCCCATGTAGAGGATGAGTTACTCGTTGCCTCATTAATTCATTGGCTCCCGAGATAGATTTTCAGTGATGGAATCAAGGATAGTCACTCAAAGATATGCTAAGAGAGAAAATACAAGATTCATTAATCCATCATAGTTATACTCAAGCTAGCATTGAAGTAAGAAAATTGTACTACTAATCAATAGCATAGTTAAGTGCTCCATCTTCATATTCCATCAAGGCACTTGTTCTAAAGACAAGGCTCTAAATGAGGCTCACATGAATCATATGGAAGAAGAACAAGCATTTGCTAGGAATTAAAAGTAACTCATCTTCATTGGGGAGAATAGAGACTTGAAATGCAAGACTACAATAAAGCATTCAATGATTCACATGAGTTAGCAGTCACCCAAGAGTTAGTAGTTTGTAAAGTTAGAGGTTAGTTAGTCAGTTAGAAAGTTAGCTAGACATTGAAGTAAAAATCAAACAACAATCCATTGTAGAAGGTAATGCAAAAGTAGTAAAAGCTTGAAGAAAACAATGCACTAGAACGAGAAAAGATGGAAAGAAAGAAGGATCAATTCTTGCATTGAGTTGTCACCTACTCTAATTACAAGATTTCTCACTCTCTCTCTCTTTGCTGGATTCTAGAAGGAGAAAGAAAATTACAAGAGCAACTAAAGAAAACCTAGAGAAAATCCCAACAATTCTCTCAAAAATACAATGCTCTTCTCTCCTCTCGCATTACAGAGGCCCTAGGGATCTATTTATAGGCTCCAAGAGATGAGGCCTTCCAATCAAAGCCGTGGGATTAAACGCTGGATCAACGACCAGATTATTGCCGCGGATCCGTGGCCAAAGCCGCGTTTTCGCGGCAGAATCTTGGTCGTTGCGCCAGCGATTTCTTCTGACATTCTGTTATCCTTCATGTGCCTTGCTGGACCTTCTAGAATGTAGGGAATATCTGTGGATGAATCCAGATATGGGCTTTTTCTTTGGGCTTCTCAATTAATCCCTTAATTCCCTTAGAAAATCATTGTTGATGGGCCTTCATCTCCATTAATGTTGGACCTGAAAAAAAAAGAGAAAAAAGCAATAAAAATCTATTTTTTTTCTCCATATAAGCATAATATGGTAGTGAAAAATGATGCAATAATGACTTCAATCACTATGCCTCAGGAAGTATGATTATTCATACCTAAAATGGTGGATAAAAACAAAACAATCCCCTTTAGTTTTATGGCCTTATTTACTCGAGCCCTTCAGCCCGAGGGATGTTTTTTCATTTGGTACCCTAAAATTATCTGGTTTGGGAGTCACCGGCTAAAGTTTCACTACACGAGTAAATAAGAAAGTCAAAGAAAACTAAGAAAAAAATAAATATTCACAAATAAATGGTATGAAAGTTAGAGTTAATATCCCAAAAATCTTCAAAGTTCATAAAGTGCATATGTTCTAAGAGTTTTATGAAAGATAAAAGAATCAATTCAATTTTAAATTCTTACATTTAATTTATAACAAGATTTTGTATTTCGATTTAGTTTAAGAAAGAATAATTTCTTGTTAACTTATGACCTTGGATCACTTATATTTTCGCAAAAATATTTCAAAATGTGTTTTCAAAGTACTAACATTTGATTTCTATCTTTATGGATTTTGTAGGTGTAATCCGCTGAAAACCTTCAGGAGACAAAAATTCTCTAGGAAAAATCTGGAGATTTAATGGCTTGTTATACATGCTCAGTGCAATCGTGTCACCTGCGAAAGTGGTGTAATAATTTTCTTAGTTTTCTGTTTTGCTGGGGACGAGCAAAAGATAAATGTAGGGTGTGATTAGTCTTTAAAATTACATATTTCATATCACATCTTCACATTTATTCAATATTAAATTCTGTTAATAATACCTCTCTGTTGGCCCAAATGCCCATCACTCTAATTTTGATGATGATTAACTCATGTAGTTATAGTACTAATGATCTTGTGTTTATATAGTTTCAGATATTTGATTAAGATCTTAGTAGGTGTTTAGCTTTAATAAAAGATTCAAAGTCAAGTTTTGAAGCTAGCACGTGTTGATTCAAGAGTTCGCACATCAAGATCGCATCATGTACTCAAAAGGAGTTTAGCTCATGGATCAAGGTTTGGACCAAGTCAAGAAGGAGAAGAAGATTCTCAAAAGAAGATTTTTAAGATGACTTGTGTCATGTTAGTAAGTGTTAAGATTTGTATTTTAGACAATATGCAAAGGATAGATTAGTTGTGAATTGCTCAAACTCATACACAAAAAAAATTTATATAGTGTTTTCATAAGAATAGTTTTGATTTTAGAAAATACCGTTTTGATTTTGAGCTTCAAAGTATACATTCTTATGTTTCATGATTAGATTCCATCAAAATGAGTTTATATGGTTTATATGTGTTTTGAATTTCATCCATACGCATTGTTGGTTCAAATATTTAGAAAAACTTATTTGGTGATTCTATATCACATGTTTGAGTTTTGTATTTAACAAAACTTATTTTAGAGCTTATTGTAAAAAACATAGATATTTCATCTTATATGTGTATTAGATCATATCCATACATACTAAGCTTCAAAAGTATTTAAAATATCTTGTTTTTGTATTTGGAGAAGTATTGAAAAAATCATTTTTCAAATTAAAGATTGATTTTGAAAAATACAGATTTTTGTTTAATGCAAAATTTCTATATTACAAAAATGGTTCAAAATGTTTGTAATATGTGTTGATTTTTTATCACACATGTTTGTACATCAAATTATTTCAATGAGCTTATTTTTGTAGATTTTATGTGATTTTATGAAATTTTATAATAGCTAAAAAGACCAAGTTTTTAATCCCCAAAATTTCAGACCAGGCCTTCTGGCGGTCGACCGAGACAGAAGTCGGTCGACCGGGCGGTCGACCGATGTGCATAGAACGTGCACAACCATTTGGCTAGTGGGCCGGACGACCGGGCGGTTGACCGTCCAGAGAGCTTTGCTCTCTGGATCTGGCCCCCATCGACCGGGCGATCGACCGGCAGGTCAAACCCAGGGCACGGTCTACCGGGTGGTCAACCGACAAGCCCCAACGGTCAAAAATGTAACCGTTGGCCGGTCGGCCGACAGGTCATTTTAACCTATAGTTTGACCCCAATGGCTATTTTTTGGGAGTCTATATAAGGGGACTATTTTGGGCTGTTTTCTACATGATTTGGAGAGTTTTAAACCTAGTTTTTCCTACCTCTCTTAGAGTTTTTCTCCACTTATTTTAGGGCTAATACTTTCATATCAAAAGGAGAGTTTTCAAGAGTGTTTTTCTAGAGAGATTTCTTGAGTTTTCCTCCACTACTCTATCTTGTTTTTCACACACATGCTTGAGCTTTTCATTGTCATATCTATCTTATAGGAGCTTTCTTGTGAGAGTGTTTTTAGGTGATCAAAGTATTGAGATCACCAAGTGTTCATCTTGTATCTGAGGAGGCGAACTTGCGGGTTCGTGTTTGTGACGAGTTCTTGTAGGAGCTATGTGTAAAGGTGCGGTCTCGGCAAGTTAGTGTGCTTGCGTGTGTTATTCTTGCGGGAACAAGAGAGGAACTAGTGAGTCCAAGAGTTCTGGTGTGAACTCGTTGTAGGTGTTGCGGCACCGAGTGATCTTGCAGGATCGATTTTAGTGGAAATCCTTAATAGTGTTGAAGGCGGGGACGTAGAGCATGGGTGCTCGAACCTCGAAACTGAAAATCACCTAGAGGGGGGGTGAATAGGTGATGATGCTAATCAAAGAGCAATTTAAAAATATGATGCAAATGTAATGCAACAATCTCCCAAAACAAGACTAAGAGCCGAATTCCCTATTAAGGGCTCTGAACTCCTTCCTCCGGCTTCCTCGTAAAATGAGTTAGAGGTGCGCAATGCAACCTTGTTGTATGGGATAATGATTGACAATATGAATGAAAATGAATATGGCAATGACAATCTCAAGCAATAAGTAATGACAAGGAAAAGTAAACCAATCGCAAACACAAAGATATGTTATCGAGGTTCGAGCACCCAGCTCTACTCCCCGCCTTCCCCAGAAGGATTCTAGCTACTTCCACTATAACAAAGATCACAAATACAATGGAGTACCCAACTCCACAATCTCAAGTACAAGGAATTTCTGAGTAGTCAAAAGACCACAAACTCTCTCTTTCAATTGTCTCTTCCCTTACAAAAGGTCCTTAGAGAACAATGAGTAGGAATGAAGCTCTTGTGTGTAAAGAGAAAAGAAAATGAAATCAGAGAATTCTTGAAAATACTTCAGAAAATGAGAGAGAATTTCAGCACAAAAACCAAGAAATCAAGCTCTTTTGAATGCCTTAAACTTTTGAATTTTTCTTGTAATGATTAGGTGAACCAATCTCTCCCCAAACACCCCTATTTATAGGAGAGGGCTAGGGTTAGAAGATAAAACATTTTTAAGGCTAATCAGAATGTATTAAATCCAAAACAGGTCATTTAAACTCACTTAAGTGAGAAAAGACAAAAATAAACAGCTCAGAAAAAAATACCCGTTACTGTTCAAACGGCTCTGTCGGTCGACCGGTCGGTCGACCGCAAGTTCAAAAAATTGACCGTTGCAGGCCAGCGGTCGACCTCCCGGTCGACCCAATCTAACCGAGAGCAAAGTTGCTAACAGTCGGTCGACCGGTCGGTCGACCGATACAACGTGCACACAGATATGTGCACAGCCAGAGCCACGGTCGACTGGGACGGTCGACCGGCCAACCTGTCATAGGTCCGGTCGACCGTTCGGTCGACTGGCTCAGGTCAAAAATCAGGATTTTGAAGAAAAAATAAAAAGGGATTTTGATTTTGATAAAAATAGTTTTGAACATAGATTTGTATAAAACACAAATATATATCTGTAGGCCAAATCTTGTAAACAAAATGTTTTTGTATAAATTATAAGAAAATATTTTGGAATAAACATGTGCGCAAAAACGTGTGTGATAGAGCTTCAAACCTATCTACTATTCTTTAACAAACTATAAAACCAAAAATACAATGATTAAATACTCTTTGAGCAATCTTCAAGTCTTTGAGCCATCCAATGTCTTGCTTGTGCCTTCTCTTCTATGATTCTTCCTTGATTGTGCAATTTGCCTTCCTTGCTATGTGAAACTTAGAAGTTCTTGCAAAAGCTAAGCCAATGGTCTCCAAACATGGTATAAAACCTGAAACTTATCTTGAATAAATTCATTAATACCAAATAGCTCTTATTTGGTTTGTCATCATCAAAACACAAAACAAGAGAGTGTAACCTCTTGGGCCAACAATCTCCCCCTTTTTGATGATGATAAAACAAATAGGCTATAGACAAAAATATGGGGGAGGAGAAGACTCCCCCTCAAATTATGCTATATTTATGCTATATGAAAAAACACAAGAATTTATTAAAAACATAAAAACATACTTTTGATGCCAATTGAAACCAAATTGAAACAATACTAATAAAACACAAAATACAAGAGTTCTCATAAAACACAAGACTCATAACAAAAACTCATAAAAACCAAAACATATTTTTGTCTATAGCCTATTTGTTTTGTCATTGAAAATCACCTAGAGGGGGGGTTGAGAAACATAAACTTCTTCATTAATAAAACCATTCAAAAATGCACTTTTCACATCCATTTGAAAAAGTTTAAAATTTTTGAAAGATGCAAAAGCTAGTGTCATCCGTATGGCTTCAAGCCGTGCTACGGGTGCAAAGGTCTCCTCAAAGTCAATTCCTTCAACTTGAGTGTAACATTGGGCCACTAACCTAGCTTTATTCCTAATGACATTTCCGGACTCATCCATCTTGTTTCTAAAGATCCACTTAGTACCAATTATTGGTCTATCTATCGTGGGGTTTAGGAACAAGGTGCCAAACTTGGTTGCGCTCAAATTGATTGAGTTCCTCTTGCATGGCAAGCAACCAATATGGGTCCGTCTCGACTTCGAGAATGCCTTTGGGTTCAAAATGAGAAATGAAAGCAAAGTTACCACATAGGTCATAGAGTTTGGAGCGCGTTGTGACTCCTTTAGATGCATCACCCAAGATGAGCTCCTTAGGATGATTTGTAGCGTATCTCCAAGGTTTAGGAAGCGGTTGAGAGCTTTCCTCTTTATCCTCTTGAACTTCACTAATTGAATCTAGCTTTTCTTCTTGAGCGGGTGAGTCCTTTAAGGATAGTCTCTCCATGTCTTCACCTAATGGTTCAATCTCTACAACATTCTCAACAAACACATTAGATTCTTCAAACTTAACATGCATGGATTCTTCAATGGTACGTGAAGATCTAATGAATACTCTATAAGCTTTACTAGTTGTAGAATATCCAACAAAAATTGCTTCATAAGCCTTAGCATCAAATTTACCCAAATTCTCTTTAGTATTCTAAACAAAACATTTGCATCCAAAAATTTTGAAATAAGCAACATTAGGTTTTCTAGAGTGATACATTTCAAAAGATGTTTTGGAAGAATTTTTACACAAATAAATACGGTTAGATATATAGCATGCGGTGTTTACGGCCTCGGCCCATAAATATTGAGGGAGGTCGTATTCACTTATCATTGTCCTAGCCATCTCTTGAAGTGTTCTATTTTTCCTTTCTACAACTCTATTTTGTTGTGGAGTTCTAGGACAAGACATTTCATGCTTAATTCCCTTTTCATCACAATAAGTCATGAAGAGTTGGTTCACAAACTCACCACCTCTATCACTCCTTATTTTCAAAATCGGAAAACCTTTTTCTTTTTCAACCCTTTTTCGAAAAATCTTAAAATGAGAAAAGGTTTGGTCTTTGTGTTCAAAAAAGAAAACCCAAGTGAAACGGGAAAAATCATCAACCAAAACATATGCATATCTACTACCATTTAAACTCTTAGTTTTAGTAGGTCCAAAAAGATCCATATGAATTAATTCTAAAGGCCTAGTTGACATGATATCCTTGATTGGTTTGAAGGAAGACTTGGTTTGTTTCCCAAGTTGGCACGCACCACAAATGCGGTCTTTCTCAAACTTCAAGTAAGGTATACCCTTCACCAATTCCTTTGAATTAATCCTAGAAAGATGGTCAAAAGATGCATGTCCTAATCTTCTATGCCAAAGCCAAGAATTTTCATCAAAAGCATTTAAGCATTTAGTAGAACACTCAACATTAAGCATGTCAATGATATAAACATTATCATCACGAAAACTGATAAGAATACAATCATTGGATTTAATATCAAAAATCTTGCAAGAAGTATCATCAAAAACAACTTTAAGTCCACGATCACAAAATTGACTAATACTAAGCAAATTATGTTTCAAACCTTCAACTAAAACAACATTCTCAATAATAGGAGATGCACTAATTTGAATGTTACCTATACCGATGATAGTTCCTTTGGAGTCATCCCCGAAGATGACGGAGCCACCTTCCATGTACCTTGATAGGGTTGTAAAGTTGTTGATATCCCACGTCATGTGTCTTGAACAACTACTATCAAGGTACCACCGCTCCTTACGTCTTGGAGCCTTGGTGTGTACCTACATCAAACAATTTAGGACTTGATTTTGGTACCCACATTTTCTTGGGTCCTTGAGGGTTAGAGCCATGAACCCAAACAAGATTATTGGATCTATTTAATTGATCATAACAAAACTTAGCTAAATGTCCATTTTTACCACAATATGTGCATCTATATACTCTACCATATTTAAAAGCATAATGGGTGTGTGATTTGTGAGCATGAGCTTTGTGAGCATGAGCATGAGAAGTGTTAGGTGTAGTGTGAGCATGAGAAATCTTAGCATGTGATGTGTGCTTTTTAGAAAATTTTTCCTCAAGTTTCTTAGTGTTAAAAGCACAATCTTTCAAAACTTTCTCGAAATCAACCATTTTGATTTTTAAAGAAGAAATTTCTTTTTCATCAACAATAGGAAATTTAGCCTTACAAGAAACCTTGTAGGCATTAAATTCATTTTGAATAGAAATGAGGTTGGAAGAAATATCATCTTTTCTTTGGAAACCATAGCAAGTTGATTTTTGAGAAAAGCAACTTCTTTTTGCAATTTAAAGCATTCAATTTTCTTGTTATCATAAGTTTCAAAAAGTTCAACAAAAGCATGTACAAGAACTTCCTTACTTAATTCATCATCTTCATCATCAAGGGGTTGAGGGGTTACCTTAGGTGTGTTTGCCATGAAACACATATTTGCTACATCCGCCTCTTCCTCGGACTCGCTTTCCGAATCCCAAGTTGCCTTGTACGCTTTCTTTTCTTCCGATTTCTTTGGCTTGAAGGAGGAGGTCATCTTCTTCTTGAACTCCGGGCAATCCGCCATGATGTGTCCAGGCTTTCGGCAATTGTAGCATATAATTTTCCTCTCCTCTTTGCCTTCAAATTTTCTCCGGAAGTTAAGCTTGTTCCTCCGGTACATCCTTTTGACATTTCGCACAAGGAGGGAGAGCTCCTCATCTTCTTCTTCATCTTCTTCATTGTCTTCAAGAGTGGAAGAAGACTTGAAAGCTAAGGACTTCTTCTTTGTTGGAGCGGCCTCTTCTCTTGCTTTCTTCTCCATCTCATGGGTCTTTAGGTTCCCAATGAGACTAATGATGTTCATCTCATCTTTGTCGTTCAATTCCTTCAAGGTGGTGGCCTTTATTTCCCAAGATGGAGGAAGAGCCCGAATTACTTTGCGCACCTTTTGATCGTTGGAGATGACGTCACCTAAGGAAGAAAGACCATTGGTGATTTTAGTGAATCTAGTAATCATACAATCAATAGATTCATCATCAAGCATTTTAAAGACTCATATTGGGACCTCAAGAGATCTATCTTAGCTCTCTTGACTTGTGAAGTCCCTTCATGTGTGACCAATAAGTGTTACCAAATCTCATAGGCGGATTGGCAATGAATTACCCGTGTAAGGTCATCCTCATTCAAGGCGGTTAAAAGGGAGTTTTGGGCCTTGGAATTAGCCTCATATTCTCTAAAGTTGAAGTCGGTCCATGTGCTCTCATCACTATCGGGTGCTACATAGGGTTTGGTCAAGGACTTAGCCACTAAACTACCTAATGATTGCAAAAAGATAGTCATCCTAACCTTCAAAATAGGGAAGTTGAGTCCATCAAATTTAGGTGGGATTTAATGTTATCGGCCATGTTTACTAGTGATGAATGAATGAAATGAGAAATGTTAATTAGCAAATTTTAAGGATCTCTCTATGGATGTTAAGCCAAAACCTAGAGTCCAAGCTCTGATACCAATTGAAAATCACCTAGAGGGGGGGTGAATAGGTGATGATGCTAATCAAAGAGCAATTTAAAAATATGATGCAAATGTAATGCAACAATCTCCCAAAACAAGATTAAGAGCCGAATTCCCTATTAAGGGCTCTGAACTCCTTCCTCCGGCTTCCTCGTAAAATGAGTTAGAGGTGCGCAATGCAACCTTGTTGTATGGGATAATGATTGACAATATGAATGAAAATGAATATGGCAATGACAATCTCAAGCAATAAGTAATGACAAGGAAAAGTAAACCAATCGCAAACACAAAGATATGTTATCGAGGTTCGAGCACCCAGCTCTACTCCCCGCCTTCCCCAGAAGGATTCTAGCTACTTCCACTATCACAAAGATCACAAATACAATGGAGTACCCAACTCTACAATCTCAAGTACAAGGAATTTCTGAGTAGTCAAAAGACCACAAACTCTCTCTTTCAATTGTCTCTTCCCTTACAAAAGGTCCTTAGAGAACAATGAGTAGGAATGAAGCTCTTGTGTGTAAAGAGAAAAGAAAATGAAATCAGAGAATTCTTGAAAACACTTCAGAAAATGAGAGAGAATTTCAGCACAAAAACCAAGAAATCAAGCTCTTTTGAATGCCTTAAACTTTTGAATTTTTCTTGTAATGATTAGGTGAACCAATCTCTCCCCAAACACCCCTATTTATAGGAGAGGGCTAGGGTTAGAAGATAAAACATTTTTAAGGCTAATCAGAATGTATTAAACCCAAAACAGGTCATTTAAACTCACTTAAGTGAGAAAAAGACAAAAATAAACAGCTCAGAAAAAAATGCCCGTTACTGTTCAAACGGCTCTGTCGGTCGACCGGTCGGTCGACCGCAAGTTCAAAAAAGTGACCGTTGAAGGCCAGCGGTCGACCGCCCGGTCGACCCAATCTAACCGAGAGCAAAGTTGCTAACAGTCGGTCGACCGGTCGGTCGACCGATACAACGTGCACACAGATATGTGCATAGCCAGAGCCACGGTCGACTGGGACGGTCGACCGGCCAACCTGTCATAGGTCCGGTCGACCGTTCGGTCGACTGGCTCAGGTCAAAAATCAGGATTTTGAAGAAAAAATAAAAAGGATTTTGATTTTGATAAAAATAGTTTTGAACATAGATTTGTATAAAACACAAATATATATCTGTAGGCCAAATCTTGTAAACAAAATGTTTTTGTATAAATTATAAGAAAACATTTTAGAATAAACATGTGCGCAAAAACGTGTGTGATAGAGCTTCAAACCTATCCACTATTCTTTAACAAACTATAAAACCAAAAATACAATGATTAAATACTCTTTGAGCAATCTTCAAGTCTTTGAGCCATCCAATGCCTTGCTTGTGCCTTCTCTTCTATGATTCTTTCTTGATTGTGCAATTTGCCTTCCTTGCTATGTGAAACTTAGAAGTTCTTGCAAAAGCTAAGCCAATGGTCTCCAAACATGGTATAAAACCTGAAACTTATCTTGAACAAATTCATTAGTACCAAATAGCTCTTGTTTGGTTTGTCATCATCAAAACACAAAACAAGAGAGTGTAACCTCTTGGGCCAACAGAAACAATTCTTCCGTGTTTACGATTGCTCTCTCTCTCTCTCTCTCACACACACACACACACACTTGTGTTTACATATCTTGCATGCTTATCTTGTTTATCTTTTTACATGCTTGATATATTTGTGCTCAATTGATATATGCTTGGGATTGTTTGCTCACACTTGTATTCAACAAAGACAGCCATAATGGCACCTCAACTCTTAACCTAGAGGAATCTTGAGGAGATAGTCCAGTGCCCTTCACCAAAAATTCGGCTTCACTCTCGTGTTATACTTCGTGTGTTAGCTTAATAGCTTTAGTTTGCTTAAATAGTTTTTAAATCTGAATCATTATCATTATATTAGCTAATACACCTATTCACCCCCCCTCTTGGTGTATTTTCACTCTCTTGTAAGTTTCTAGGTCCATGGCATGAAATGAAAAAGAAGCCCAAAATCCCATTTAATTGGTGAGTAAAAGCCTACAAAAATAGTCATTGACCTTGGAGGGTGGTTTAGTCAAAATCAGGTGCTCAAATCTAGATTTCAGGAAGTACAGCCGACAGAGGGACAAGCGGGGAGCGCGCAGCAGGCGGCGCCGTGCCCGCGGCTCTAGGATTGCTACAGAAATTACCGCATTTTCGCGGAATAGTCTTGGAGTCGCGCATCATAATTTGACGCACGACTCCGTACATGTACCCTGGCACCCCTTTCGCCTATATAAACTCTGGGATTTCCAGAGCTGAAAAAAAGAAGGAGAAGAGAGAAGTTTTGAGGAGAGTTTTAGGGTTTTCTTCTCCATGTATGTAGTTATTAGGGTAGTTTAGGTTAGTTGTTCTTCTTCATCCTCTTTTGTATTTTTCATTTCTTGTAGATCTTGTAATAGGGAAGAGAGTAGTACATAGGATGAAAGGAAGAGTGGTTGTAATAGAGGGTGACACTCTATAAAAGGTTCTCTCTTTATCTCTACTTGTTTTCTTCTCTCTAATTTATTTTACATGTTTAGCTAATTTTCTCTCATGGCAACTAACTACTAACCACTAACTTGCTAATTTCTTACTTGATAATCGACATGAATCTAATAGCCTCTACTTGGCCTTACTCTTGCAAGAGCCATTGATGGCTCATGATAATGGATTTTAATACTCTAACATCCTAACTCTCTAACAAGCTGACATTACTTTATTTCATGCTTGCTCTTGTTTAGTTTTGATGATTTAAGTGTAGCTTGCACTTGTTTGTTGAGTTTGAATGTGATGAGTTATCGTATGGGTCATACTTTGAAACGCTCTTGAACTAAGGACTAGTGATGGCCAAGGATACATGTGAGGCAACTATCACTAAGAGGTTAGCATGGTTAGTGGAGCCATTAGTAGTTAGTAGCCATTGGTTTTCTTTTTCTTTTTACTTTATTTTAGAAACATATCAAAAATCACAAAAATCATCTTTTCTATGTTTCCCACTTCTTTGTTTCATCGTACACTTCTCTTTCTACCTTTTATTTTATTTTATTTTGATTCTTTAAAACATAAAAGAAACTTTAACACACACATAAATTAACTAGTGAAGCTTCTATCGCTTTCCTTTTATGTGGATTCGACCCGTTTAGCCTCTATGCTATAATGGAAGTATCGAGGAAGCCAAAACACGCACTTTTAACTCTTGATTCAAAACATGCACTTTTCATGCGCGATTTTTTTCCCGATCACAAAGCACACTTCCGAACCTAAGTCAGAACGCTTATCAGAAGAACATCCCACTCTCTTCTTGGGCACTGCCAATATCTCCCCCATCTTCTGTCCCATTAGCCCAGGGTTGCAATAAAAATTCCTTCTTTAAACCCTTAGGCCCTCTCAACTTCCCCCTTGGGCCACCGAGAGGTATATTACGCGTGGGTTTTGAAATCCTAGTACCCCTCGGGGTCCAACACAGTCATAATTTGTGAGATTTGAAATCTCAACACCCACTGCCCAGCAATGGGCTTTATAAGAGTGTTTTTAGCAGCCCCCAACCCCCTGCCCCATTAAATGGATCGAATTCCATTAATGGATCCGGATCCAACTCGGATCTGCGTTTTGAATGCTCTCCACACATCTGATACCCTTCACATCAGTCGTGTTCACTTTGAAATTTGAACTCAAAAAGTGGTGTAACCCCCCGATCCTAAATGTACGTATCACAGTATCAGTACTCGTTACAACGTACAAAATTAATTTGACATTCCTGCTAGTCAGATTGAACAATTTCAGTTTCAGATGTTATTTTCCAATATTTTAGATTTTTCAAAATTTTCTGGATATTTTCTGAATTATTTTGAAAAATCTCTGAATTCGGTATCGACCGATACTGATAATAGACTTCATGATTTCTAATTAACAACCAGATTGAATTTTATGAATATATTTTCAAATCATTATTTAAAATTATTTTTTTCTACTTTAGTGTATTTTTGGAGATTTTTCTGAATTAGTTCAAACTTCGGATGAACCGGTGCCGACCAGTATCAGCGATACATTCTAGGTTTTTATTTTGCAAACCAGATTGATTTTCTTAAAATTGATTTCACATTATGTCTCAAGATATTATTCTCTATTTTACAGAATTTTTGGGAACTGTTCAAAACTAGTCAAATTTTACTCGAAATAAATAATATTAAATAATTACTTTTATCCTTTTCTTTTCTTTCTTTCTTCCCTAATTCTCCTTTTCTTCCCCCTTAAGCCAGCCACCTCAACCCACATCCATTCCTCTCTCCCCAAACTCTCTCTCTGTCTCTATCATACCTTCTCTCTCTCTCTCTTAAATCCTCCCTCTCCATATACCCATCCTCTCTCCCTCCTCAGGTCGGCCCCTACTCCCCAGCGGCTCCGTTGCCGGCCTGGCCACACCCTTCCCTGCTCTCTCTTTCCTTCTTTCTCTTTCTTCCACTTCTTCATCTTCTCCTTTATCTTCTCATCCTCCTTGATCTGCAAGCCGCCCAGTTGAGCTCTGATGGTTGCACGCATCGCTAGCATGCGCCACCGCACGCCTTCCCATTTCCCTCTTCTCTTGCTCTAACTCTCTCACCCTTTCTCTCTCCCTCTCACTTTGTATCCCCCACGCATCGTCAGCCAACTTGGGCGTGGGGTCGCCAAGCGGCCAGGGCCGCCACTACCTGGCCAGCCATGGCACTGCCTTGTTCCTCTTTCTCAATCTCTCTGTATCTCGTTCTCTCTCTCACTCTTTAAATGGATCCCAAAACCAATTAAACCAAACCCGAACCTAATACACAATAAACCCAAAACCAATTCAATTATGGGTTTAAATCAAATGGGTTTGAACCTAATATGGAAGCCCGACCCGTTATCAATCCAAACCTGATTCATTATAAAGGTAACTTTGCAGAAAACCCCTAACAATTTAAAAGATTTGCATTTTAGATCTTTTATTACATATTTGACCTATTTATATGATTTTTAGTATTCGGGCGATAACTGGAGCATCCAGTATCCGATTTGGACGATTCTCGAGTCGTTGTGATCATAAGAAGACAAGATACATCTTTGTAATAGTTATGTGAGTGTTTTTCATTTATAAATTATATTTTTATCATGTTCAATTAAATAAATTAATTATCTTATTTAATAAGTCATGATTATTAGTAATGCACTGTAAATATTGTTTAATAAATCATAATTATCAAAAAATCTCTATAAATAAAGATGTGTTAGTAATTACTAATAATTTAAGATGAGTTTTGATTTAAGATAAACATGTAGATGGATTATTATATACATTGAATTGTTAAGAGATAACGGATATAAAGAAATTCATGAATAATAACCAAATTAATAATTATTAAAATGATTATTGATCGGGGGAAACCACGCACGAAAAATGTATGTTTTGAAATCACGAGTTAATAGTGCGTGCTTTGGCTTCCTCGATACTTCCATTATAGCATAGAGGCTAAACGGGTCGAGTCCACAGGGACAGAAAGCGATAGAACCTTTACCGGTTTATTCACGTGTGTGTTAACGATTCTTCTATGTTTTAAAGAATGAAAAGAAAAGAAAATAAAGAATGAAAAGAGAAGTGTACAATGAAAACAAATATAGAAACATTAAAGAGAAGATATTTGTAGTTTTCGAAATTATTTCTAAAATAAAGTAAAAAGGAAAGAAAACCCATGGCTACTAACTACTAATGGCTCTACTAACCATGCTAATCTCTTAGTGATAGTTGCCTCACATGTATTCTTGGCCATCACTAGTCCTTGGTTCAAGAGCGTTTCAAAGTATGACCCATAAGATAATTCATCACATCCAAACTCAACAAACAAGCTACACTTAAACCATCAAAACTAAACAAGAGCAATCATGGAATAAAGTAATGTTAGATTATTAGAGAGTTAGAATGTTAGAGTGTTAGAATCCATCATCATGAGCCATCAATGACTCTTGCAAGAGCAAGACCAAGTAGAGTCTATTAAATTCATGCGGATTATCAAATAAGAAGTAAGCAAGTTAGTGGTTAGTAGATAGTTGCCATGAGAAAAAATTAGCTAAGCATGTTAAAAGAGTTAGAGAGAAGAAAATAAGGAGAGATAAAGAGAGAATCTTACATAGATGTCACCTTCCATTACAAGAACTCTTACTTTCATCCTATGTACTACTCTGTTCCCTATTAAAAGATCTATAAGAAATGAAAATACAAAAGAGGAAGAAGAACAACAACTAACCTAAACTATCCTAAAACTACATATATAGAAAAGAAACAACCCTAAAACTTTACTCTCTTGAGCTCTAAAAATCCCAGGGTATTTATAGGCCAAGGGGGCACCAGGAGGGTGTCACGGGGTCGCGCGTCGAATCTCGACGCGCGGATCCACGGTACGGTCGCGGAATGCGGCGCGGCCAGGGCCGGGTTTCCGCTGCCGTACTGGCGCCGCGTGCGCAGCGCCGCCCGGCACAACTTCATGGTTTGTCCTCCTGTCGGTATATGCTGCTGATTTCTGGATATTGAAATACACCTAGAGAGGGGTGAATAGGTGTATTAGCTAATCTAATGCAAATGATGCGAAATTAAAAACTATTTATGCAAACTAAGGCTATTAAGCTAAACACACAAAGTATAACACAAGATTATAGCTGAATTCCCAGTGAAGGGCTCTAAACTAACTCCTCAAGATTCCTCTAACTTAAGAGTTGAGGTGCCACTATGGCTCTCTTGATTGAATACAAGTGTGAGCAAATAATCCCAAGCATATATTCAATTGAGCACAAATATATCAAACATATAAAGAGATAAATAATATAAGCATGTAAGATATATAAACACAAGTGAGAGAGAGAGCAATCACAAACACAGGAGAATTATTTCGAGATTCGAGCACCCTTGCTCTACGTCCCCACCTTCAACACTTTGAAGGATTTCCACTAGAATCAATCCCGTAAGATTACTCGATGTCACAACACCTACAACGAGTCCACACTAGAACTCTTGGACTTACTAGTCCCTTTCTTGTCCCCGCAAGAACAACACGCAAGCACACTAACTTGCCGAGGTCGCACCTCTACACCGAACTCCTATAAGAACTCGTTACAACACGAAACCTCAAGTTCGTCTCCTCAAATACAAGATGAACACTTGGTGATCTCTTTTGATCACCTAAAAACACTCTCACAATAATGCTCAAATAGGATAGATATAGCAATGAAAAACTCAAGTTTGCGTGAGAAAAATAAGATAGAGTTGTGGTGAATAACTCAAGAAATCTCTTTTGAACAACACTCTTGAAAACTCTCCTTTTGATATGGAAATATTAGCCCTAAAACAAGTGGAGAAAAACTCTAAGAGAGAAGGGAAAACTGGCTTTGAAACCCTCTTTAAATCTTGTGTAAAACAGACCAAAACAACCCTCTTTTATAGAGTCCAAAAATATAGCCGTTGGGGTCAAACCTGCAGCCAGGATGACCTGTCGGTCGACCGGCCAACGGTCATATTTTTGACCGTTGGGGCCTGCCGGTCGACCGCCTGGTCGACAATACCCTGGTCATGACCTGTCAGTCGAGCGACTGGTCGACCGAGGTAAGATCCAGGAGCAAAGATACAGAAGTCGGCCGATCGGGCGGTTGACCGAGGCCAAATCCACAGAGTGAATTATCTGGATCAGTCGATCGCCCGATCGATCGGCCCTCGAGCCAAAAACTGTGCATGTTTCTACGAACATCGGTCGACCGCCCGGTCGACTGACTTCTGGCTCGGTCGACCGGTCGGTCGACTGCCAGAAGGCCAGGTCAGAAAATTGGGGATTAAATCTTGATCTATTAAACTCTTATAAAATCCCATAAAATCACATAAAATCTACAAAAATGAGTTCATTGAAATACTTTGAAGTACAAATATATGTGATAAAAAATCAACATATATTACAAACTTTTTGAACCATTTTTGTAATATAGAAATTTTGCCTTAAACAAAAATCCGTATTTTTCAAAATCAATCTCTAATTTGAAAAATGATTTTTTCAAAATTTCTTCAAATACAAAAACAAGATATTTTAAACACTTTTGAAGCTTAGTGTGTATGGATATGATCCAATACACATATAAGATGAAATATCTATGTTTTGACAATAAACTCTAAAATAAATTTTGATAAATGCAAAACTCAAACACATGATATAGAAACATCAAAGAAATTTTTCTAAACATTTGAACTAACAATATACATGGATGAAACCCAAAGCACATATAAACCATATAAACTTGTTTTGATGAAATCTAATCATGAAACATGAACATGTATACTTTGAAGCTCAAAAATCAAAACGGTATTTTCTAAAACTAAAACTATTTTATGAAAACACATATAAATTTTGTGCGTGTGTGTGTATGAGATTGAGCATTCCACAACTAATCTATCCTTTACATTTTATCTAAAATACAAAATTTTAACACTTTCAAATATGACACAGGTCTTCACGAAAATCTTCTTTTGAAAATCTTCTTCTCCATCTTGACTTGGTCCAAACTTGATCCATGAGCTAGACTCCCCTTTGAGTACATGATGCGATCTTGATGTGTGAGCTCTTGAATCAACATGTGCTAGCTTCAAAACTTGAATTAGAATCTTTTGTTTAAGCTAAACACCGACTAAGATCTTGAACAAATATCTGAAACTAAATAAACACAAGATCATTAGTACTATAACTACACGAGTGAATCATCATCAAAACTAGAGTGATGGGCCTTTAGGCCAACAGATATGTGTACGCGTCAGAAAAATCACAATTGCAAAATTCTTTTAATTGAATAGAAGATTACAATGGATACAATCTGATTACAAAAGAGAGAAAATCATTTCATTGATTCTCCTCTTTATTTAAAGCTGGGTTCTTCACGTGGCGGTGGAGAGTGAGTTTTGTTCTCCGTTGACCGGCCGAACATCAAGTTTCTCTTATGGATCCTCTCTTTGGATCAACTGGTGGAGTAGCACAGCTCCTATCAGTAATGGAATCTCAAAGATATTTAAAGAACTTGAACTCAATAAGTTAACATAAAGAGTTGAACTCTTTCTAGGCTTCAAGACCGAACTCTGGCGAGGTAGCTCCCTCCCTGCCTATGGCTCCTTGAATTCCTCCACCAGGACTTTCATTGTCAGTCCCTTTTTTTAGAGGTCCCCCTCCAGAGCCTCTTTACATCCCCTTAGAGAAGTCCCCTTTTTTTTGGTCCCCGCCGAGCCCTTCCTCAAGGTTCTCCCCCCTCTCTAGCTATTCGTAGTTATTTATAGAGGAATTGAGGTGTAATCAACCGCTTAAATCTTTCCATAATGGGAGGGGTGTAACCAACTCCTTAAATCTTTCCATAATAGGAAGTTATTCCCCATTATGTGGAGAGAAAACGGGATGTAACTGACCAAGTTCGTGCTCAGTTATAGCAAAAATGCGGGTCTCGCGCTGGACGCGGACCTCACTGTAACAACCAAATTTTTACTAATTAAATTTTTTATTATTTTATTTTGAATCTCTCCTCATCCTAATTATAAAAAAAAATTTGTTGTTAAATGATTTATCTAAAGTAGTTACCCTCAATTTTACAATAACAACAATTTATGCCTATTTAGGTGGCCCACTCCCCCTTTTTTTAATTAAATTATGGTGATTGAGGATATATGGCATGAAGGTATAAGTACATGTGTGTATGTACCAATTAGTGGCATTAATAAGAGTGAGAGTTGGCATGAAATTGTAACCTAACCCATTTCTCTTAACCAAATCATGTTTTTACCCTAAGTTTAGGATTAGGGGTAGGTATGCATGCTTGGGGGGGATCAAGGGCTAGGATTGCATTGAGGAGAGTGAGGCCAAGTGGCAACTAGAGAGAGACCTCCCCCACCTTGTAAATTGCACCAAATGTAGGGTTGACTACCCATTTTAACCTCATCTTCATCCTCCATCAGATCTGAAAATTTCTCTCCTCCTCCAAAATAGAGAACTTGGAACCCTAAACAATTCCTTTCTCTTCTCAAAAAAAAGAACTTTCTGAAGTAGAACACCCTCTCTAGATCAACTCTCATCCCTTACCACTCCTATTCCACCCTAGATCGAAGCCACACGGAGGGGAGGAAGATCCGCACGCGCGCACGCAGCACAGCAGCAGCAGCACGCTGCACGTGCTGCTGGCTGGCCGCGGACGCGCGGCCGGAGCTAGGAGGCGCGCGCGGAGGAGGGGGAGGGGGAGGCCGGATCTTAGAGGGGGCTTGGGAGTGATTTGGGGGAAGTCTACCACTACTATTTAGGGATTTTTAGAAGCCCAAACTTGCATTTTCAGATCTGAATTCAAGGCAAGAAAGGAGTTTTTGTGAAGAAGGAAATCCAAAGAATTTGTGTAGAGGCTTATCTACACAAAGTGAGTAAACCTAAACTATTAGGGTAGCTATATATCAAATTAAAAAGGAGTAGAAATTTTTTAATCATGTATAGATGACCCAAAAGTGTGTTTAATTCGCTGTTTTATGATTATTGGTAAGCTAAATGAGACCTAGTTGGGTATTACATAGTTTTTACTTCTCTAAATTATCATGTGATGAAATGCATGTGTAAGATATGTGTTCTAACTTACTAATCATGCCTAAGTGAGACGATTTAGTATGAAAATTCACTGTTTTGTGATTATTATTAAGCTAAATGAGACTTAGTTGGGCATTACATAGTTTTTACCTCTCTAATTATCATGTGATGAAATGCATGTGTAAGATATGTGTTTTAACTTACTAATCATGCCTAGTGGTGGAATGCATGTGTAAGACATACGCTTTAACTTGCCAATCATGCTTAGATGAGCCAATTTAGTATGATAATTCGCTGTTTTTCTTTATTAACATCATGATAGTCAACTCGATATGTACGTTGCATAATCGTTACCTCTCTTAAATAAAAATGATGGGATGCATGTGTGAGGTGTAAGATCCATACCAATATCACTCCATGAATGACAAGCTATTGACATCGAGTCTTATGTTATGTCTACTCAAAATGAGAGGGGGAAGACCCCTCCTTACACTATGGCGTTGTGTTAGGTATCAATAAGTAAATGGGAATAATGCATGTATTCATGTAGGGTTGAATGTGGAATGACATGACTTTACCACGATGTTGAGAAACCACCAAGCACATGTTTTCTTCCCTCTGGTTATGCATCCATTGTGTGTATAACGTGTAAGTTAGCCTTTAAATTTCTTGCTAAGAGCATAATGACTTAAACTATATAGGCATGCATTTATGCTTCAAGGAGGAAGGGACCGGGCGGGAGCCGGTAGGAGGGGGGAAGACGGGGACTTGACATATAAGTATGAGTATACTAAAAGGAGGAAGGGACCGGGCGGGAGCCGGTAGGAGGGGGAAGACGGGGAATTTATACATTATATATATATATATATATATATATATATATATATATATATATATATATATATATATATATATATATACACACACACACACACACACACACATACATGAACGATAAAAGGAGGAAGGGGCCGGGCGGGAGCCGGTAGGAGGAGGAAGACGGGGAATTTCATTTAAATTGAAAGTCATGTAAAAGTAAACTGTCAAGTCTTATCCCATATTGGTAATATTTGTATTAACCTAGAATGTCACACTAAGTAAATAGTGAACCGGGTTGATGTGAAAGGACAAGTCCACAATAACTTATGCGCACATTCATGTAAGTAATTCATTTTGTGTTATAGCGGAATGTAACTCTTGGGGGTGGAGACATGTAGACCCCAAATGTATAGGGCCTAAAACATGTAAGTTAAGGTGGAGGATTATTTCGTCTCATGGACTTAGTTGTAAACTACCTCTTTTAGAATGTTCGGTTTATGAAATTTCTGTATCAATACCCTTTGGCATGGTTTACTCATTGAGCTGTCGAGCTCATTTTATTTTCTTTCCATCTTTTCAGGTGGGAGGATTAAGTTATGGAATGAATGGCATATTATTGTATCATTCGGGTTGATCCTTGTTATATAAATATGTATGTATAAACTCTACTTAAGAATCTGGTGGGTAAAAAATGTTGTGGTGCACTCATTGTATATTTGTCCTTGTAGTGTTCTGAAACTAAGGGCATATATGTGATGTAATATTTTGGAACCATGGACTCCGTTTATATGTAATGTTCAGGAACTTTGAATGACGACTATGCATGGGAGTTTTGTGTTAGAAATTTAATTCTTGTGGTTACATGATGATAAGATACATGAGTGAGAAGGGGAATGCAAGCTTGTGATATATGTATATAGTTGAGATGAATGTATTGTGCCATGATAAGTAGGTCATGTTGGCCGAAATCCTTATATGGAATAAGTAGGGCGTGAGGCCGAAATGATGATATGTGTCATATTATTTTTGGAGGAATTTTCAGGGAAGTGCTATCAAAATTATGTTTGAGGTTATTGATAATTCGCCATTTGTGAGGGCATTTGGACTAACTTCTTGCCTAACATTTTGGGACCGTTACATTTGGTATCAGAGCATGGTTTAAGCAAGGTTAGCCTAGATAGATGTAGCATGCGGGAACTGATTATGTAATTATGTGTGATTTGTATGTATGCTTGGGTAAGTTAGACAAGGGGTATTGGGGAGATAGTAGAATCTTAGGGTATTTGACCCTGAAATGTATGGTATTTAACTATTCTCTACATTTGAATTTGGGTACCCGCATACCTTAGTTCAAATGGATCCTGCGAAGGGTGCGGGCCCTTTGTACGGAATTCCAGTGGTATGGGACACTGGAAAGGAGAGAACAATCAAAATATCACACAACTCGGCGTTAAACCAATTGGAAGGACAGCCGAGCCCAATGAAAAAATTTATGAAAGATAGGTATGATTAAAGAAGTGATGATTCTCTAACATGTCTTGTTATATGCATGCAACTTATTAGTTTGGGGGAAATTGGAAGACAGACTGTCTAATGTAAAATCTTTTACTTCTACATATGGGAGATTCTGTGATGACAGGATCATCCTCCAGTGGATCAATGTCGGAAAGTCTGAGTTGGATGGCGGATCACATGGATTGGGATTTCGAATCCGATGAGACTGATCCAGCCATCATCTTTAATGGCCCCCCAGACAGCAAGGATACAGAGGTTCGAACGGGATATGATGATAAAGATGAAATTAGTGAGGCTGAGAGTGCTATAGGAAATATACCCACAACTGTGGACCTGGGAGTCTTGCCCAACGATGAGATGAATCCTGAAGGAAGGATTTTCTTTGGAGGTATTTGGTGGGACTCCAGCTGGGCAGAAGACATGGATCTTTACGATGACCATGAGTATTAGAGATGTGAAGATGATGCTGTCCTGGAGGAAGAAGAAGAGGACCCTGAGGAAGTAAATCCTGAAGAAGAAGAGGACCCTGAGGAAGTAGACCCAGAAGAAGAAGACCCCGAAGAAGAAGAGGACTTTGAGGGAGATGATTCTGTAGGGGACGACAGGGAGGAAAGCTTCTCGGGTTCTAATATAACCCCCTGATAGAGATCTAGGTGGGTGGTATTTTTAGAGGGAAAAAAAATGTTGACTCATATAAGTGGTATATTTTTTTTGGTGAGAAGGTTATCGTCTGTGTTATGTAAGCAATGTGTGTGAACGATGTACCTCATTATGAATGCACTTGTATGTTTTGTAAACATCCCAATGTAAATCTTGTTATGAAAACATTTTTTGGATAAATGAAACTAGTATTTTGTTTTTGGAACTGTTCTGCTTGTTGTCATTTAGTTGCCATTGATAAAGTTTGACTATTCTTTTAGGTATTAATGGACTTAAATTTTCCTCCACCCGTTGCCAACTCGGAAGGCGACGTCCCATTGCACAGCGCAATCGGGAGCGTCCATCCCCCGGCAAGTCACGAGTTCATAAGTGAGCAATCTAATGCCAATCAGAGAATTCCAGACAGAATACCGGATTGGCTGGTGCAGCTGGCAAATGTAAATAACCCTCGTAGGGCCCTTGAGCAATTCCAAAAGTTTAATCCACCAGCTTTTAAAGGAGGGGTTGATCCAATACAAGCTGAAGAATGGCTCCGTCAGATCGAGAATATACTTGATGTTATGGAATGCACTGAAAACCAACGGGTATCTTTCACCTCCTTTATATTCTAAGGAGAGGCTGAGCGTTGGTGGGAGATGATTAAAGGAGGGGCTAAGACCTTGGGGAGGGAAATCTCTTGGAACTTTTTAGTTAAAAAGTTCAATGAAAAATACATACCGGGAGTGGTGAAGGACAGACTTGCAATGAAATTTCAAGACCTAAAGCAGGATCAATTGACGGTGAGCCAGTATGAAGCTAAATTTATTCAACTGTCTAGATATGCTGAAAAACTGGTGTCTGAAGAGGAGGATAGGACAAAAAGATTTGTCAGGGGCTTGAAGCCTGAAATCAGGAGTAAACTGATCCCTTTCCAACTACAAGTTTATAGCCAAGCTGTGGAGAAGGCACTGGAAATTGAAAGGGACATGCAGGAAAGTCAGGAGATAAGGACCAGGGAACTGCCTTTCATAAAGCGCCCCCGGTATACTAATGCACCGAGCTTTGGAACTCATTCCGTGAGGTCCGACAGAGGTACCGGATCTTCCTTTATGCCCGCCCAGGGGACCAGGGTGAACTCATGGCCCAAGAGTAGGGGATTGCCCCATTCGGCGTTACCAATGTCCTCTCCACGCTCCAGCTTTGCGGGAAACCAGTGGTGTCCAAGGTGTAACCGAAGTCATACTGGCAGTTGCTCCGTTGGTAAACAATGCTTTGCCTGTGGCAGAATGGGTCACATGAGGAGAGATTGCCCAACCTTACACGGATATCCAGGAGCTAGTAGGGGAACAGGAAGACCGACCATGGGCATCGCCCCATCAGCAGGAGGACAAGCTATCGCCTTTCGGTAACCTGTCAACAGGACTCGCACAGCCATAACTCAAGCATCAGTGCAACAACCCAGAGCTCAAGGAAGAATGAATGCAAATCACTCCGCAGGAGGCTCGAGCATCCAATGCAGTGGTGGAAGGTACCGTCTGTGTATCCGAAAATATTGCTCGAGTATTATTTGATCCCGGTGCTACCCACTCATTTATTTCTTCATCATTTGCTGCAATAATTAACAAGGAATCCGAACCTATGAATTATCAACTAGTGGTGTCAACCCCTGTAGGCGCAAGAGTGACCACTAGCGAATACTATAAGGGATGTGAAATCATCATAGGAGAAATGAAAACACAAGCAGACCTGATCAAGTTAGGAGAGATGGAATTTGACATCATCCTAGGAATGGATTGGTTGTCAACATATCGGGCTCATATAGACTGTCACCAGAAGAGAATAATTTTTAAGTTAGAGGGAGCTCCAGAAAGAGTTTACGAAGGGGTGAAGAATAGAATTTGCACTCCAGTCATTTCTGCCCTAAAGGCCACTAAGTTATTGAGGTGAGGGTGTCAAGGATTTCTAGCAACCCTTATTGGTGAGGAAGACATGATGATAAAAATTGAAAACATAGAGGTTATAAGAGACTATCCTGATGTTTTTCCGGAGGATCTACCCGGCTTACCCCCAGATAGGGAAGTAGAATTTTCCATTAATCTTCTACCAGGGACAAGTCCCATATCCAGGCACCCTATAGAATGTCGCCCGCAGAAATGAAAGAATTGAAGGACCAGCTGCAAGAGTTACTAAGTCTCGGGTTTATTCGGCCGAGTGCATCACCTTGGGGTGCTCCCGTATTATTTGTTAAGAAGAAGGATGGGAGCATGAGGCTGTGTATAGATTATCGCGAACTGAACAAGGTACCTATCAAGAATCGATATCCACTGCCGAGAATTGATGACCTTTTTTGTAACACTTGCCTTAATTAAAGCATTTCTTTTCCTAAATAATCATAAGGGGTAATGGGATTAGTATGCATGCATGATATCTTAGTAAGCCATGCTTATTATATGAGTATGTATAAACAAGTGTATACATAAGTATTTATACATCCATGTATATAGGTATAAGAATACCCCACATGTGTTTGACTTACTACCACCTCTCACCATACTTGTACCTCATGGAGAGGGGGGAGGCATGGAGCTTGGCATAGGGCATGGAGTAGAGTAGACATGATGGGATGTATAGGGGACACTTGGCACATATCCTATGGGGAATTAGAGACTATAAATAGAAGGGGATGAAGAGGATTAAAGCATTTGGATCAAACACTCTCTCTCTCTTCACAAACTCCCTCCCTCTCTCTTTCCTTTCCTGCAGCAGCAAAAGAGTAGCAGCAGCAGCAGTTAAGCAGCAGCAGCAGCAGCTAAGCAGCAGCAGCAGCAAGGGAACAGCAGCAGCAACAACAAAGAGCAGCAGCAGCAACAATAAAGGGCAGCAGCAAAAATCAGTTCATACCACTTCAAAAGAGTGAGTAGAACATGTTAATCTTAATAACATGATGAGTAGAATGAAGTAGGAAATGAACTAAAACGTAAGAGATAAACAAGTACTTGACATTATGAATATTTTTGGGATCATGCATAGTTTGTGATATCAAGACATGCTAGCTAACTCATAAAGACTCATGTGTTTCAATTCCGCAAGTACTTACTACTTTTGTTTATGATTCCATGATATTATCATATGTCTTGCATATTGATATTATATGATGATATGATGTATTGGAGGAAGGGACCGGGTTGAACCGGAGACGTAGAAGGGGAGATTTTACGATTTTTGTATTGGAGGAAGGGACCGGGTTGAACCGGAGGCGTAGAAGGGGAGACTTTATGATTTGTATTGGAGGAAGGGACCGGGTTGAACCGGAGGCGTAGAAGGGGAGATTATATTGTATGTATATGGATATTGCTAAGATAGAAATCCTATGATATAATCATATATGAATCCTTAACATTTGATCTAGGATAACTTCTTAACAGGCAATTTTTAGGTAGGTTAGTCGACTAAGTCCCAAAATTAGTCGACTATAAGTGTGATTATTAGGCAGATAAACTGCTGGATAGCAGGATTAGTCGACTACAGACAGACTGTAGTCGACTAATCCCAGATACAGAGAGCAAACAGAAAGTTAACAATCTGTTTTGGGCAGAATTAGTCGACTTGAGTCAACTTACTAGTCGACTAATATATTAGATTAGTCGACTACACTAGGAGGGTAGTCGACTATAGGTGACATACAGAGAGTAACACAACTTTTGACCCAAAATTAGTCGACTATAGGGAACCTTCAAGTCGACTAGTACTTGAGTTAGTCGACTACACCAAGGAGGGTAGTCGACTACATAAATTCCTGGCTGCTAGTAGAGAAGCAGATTCGTGTGGAGCAAAATTAGTCGACTATAGCTTCAGAGTTAGTCGACTTACAGTTAGCCTTAGTCGACTATAGGGTGGCCTAGTCGACTAGTAAGGCCTTGTTACAGTGTTCTGTTTTGGTTCCTGGTAAATTATAAGATCCTATAAAAATAGTATAACGACACACATGTAAACCGGATAATTTAGTCATGTAGACCTACTTGATTAGGCATACTTAAATATTGTTTTACTCACTGAGCCGTCAAGCTCACTCTATTCTAACTCCACCTACAGGTTTGGACAAGGGCAAGGGACCCGCTTAAGGGCAATTGCGCGGGCAATCATCACCGGGACCACTGTTTTAGAAGTTACTTTTGTTATGTATATGATTTTGTATAAACATGCGTACTTTAGCTGGGTATCACCCTTGACTTGTAATTTTTAAAGGACCTGGTGTTGGACTCTAACTGTGTATGTATATATATCCTGATATGGTAATTATAGACTGTGTTTCTTATAGATTTTCGAACCATGGTGTTAACATGATAAGTCTCCATGTTATCTTAGTAGAAATTCTGATGTATAGTGAAGAGTTCTGATGATTATATTGGAAGTATTATACCTTGATGGGCCCCACGTTTGGATTATACGAAATAATTGTGGTTAAATGGAAAATTTCAAACTGGGACCGTTACAGTTGGTATCAGAGCAAAGGTTTAGAAGTAGAAGGAGTAAGAGATGATGAAATTGTTAGGTTTACACGTGCAGACATGTGATCATAGTTAAGTAGTTGGCATTAGGTGACAAGAGATGCATTAAATTATCTACTGAATCTGAGTTATTCTAAAGACATGAGACTTATGAGTAGACTAAGTGTAATACCCCGTTTCCAGAATACGTACTTAGTTGCGTATTCAGCTTTTCGATCGTATTTTTCGATTTACTTCCTGTATTTGACCGATTTCAATTTCAAATATCATTTTCCAATATATTAGATTTTATATGATTTTCTGGATTTTTCTTTAATTAAAATGAATTTCTTCAAAACCGGTGTCGACCAGTATCGCTGATCGATTCCTAGATTTTTAATTCCCAAACAGTTAGGAATTTCAAGAAAATCTTTTAGACATTATTTCTTAGAATGACATTTCTTATCTAAATACTTTTTCTGAGAATTTTATAAATTTATGAAAATTCCAACGGAGTCGGTAGTTAACTGATTCCGGGATTTTTAGTTTTAAAACTATAAAGTATTTCTTCAAACGGATTTCACTATACGTCTTCATATATTATTATTGATTTTTGGTAAAATTTACGAGTCGTTCCGAGATACTTGAATTTCGGACGATTTCGGTATTTTCCGAAATGTTTTCCGCATTCTCGATTTAAACCCGGGAATCAGTATTTTCAATATTTTCATTTTTCAAATTTGAGAAAATATTTTCTCTTTTACAAATTCTTTTTCCTTTTTCCTTTTTCCTTTTTCTTTCCTTCTTCCCTTCCACCAAATTCCCAAAATATCTTCTCCTCCAAAATATCCAAAATTCCACACCCTTCCTCATTAATGCCCCTCTTCCTCTCTCTTTCTCTCTCTTCCATGGCCGGCCACCATTGGCCAAGGGAGACACCCCTCACCTCCCCTTTTTACACAAAAACCCCTCTCAAATTCTTTATTTGCATCTCCTTTACAAAATCAAATCCTATATAAACTTTCCTTTACAATTCTTTTCTCTTTTCTTCACTTCACCAAGAGATTAGCCTTCACCATTTTCTTCTCCATCTCAAACCCTAACTCCAAAACACCACAAGGTCTTCATCTCCTTTTCAAGCAACGACTGCTTTTGGATTGTGATCGTCCGTAGTATCGCCGTGGAATCATTTGGTGATATTTATCGACACGATCTTTTCGGAACTCGTCAAGCCTCGATTTAACCGTTCAAAGTGAGTATCTTTACTCATCAAGACTAGACAACTTCCTTGTTTACTTGTGTTGATCATTCATGTACACTGGTGCCATAAAAATCATATTTTTAGACATCAAGCAATCACCATAAAATCTGTTCTGTATCCTGTTTTCCCAGAATTAGTCGACTTGACCTAGAGACTAGTCGACTAACCCATTTGTTCTGAAACGTAACTTTTTCTGATTTCACAGTTTTAGTCGACTAAACCATATTACCAGTCGACTAGACCCCCCTAGTCGACTACATTTTTAGCCTAGTCGACTAATCTTTCCTTGGACCAGAAAACACCAACTCTCGGCCCCAGTCGACTTAGCCCCACAATTAGTCGACTTAGGTATCTGTTAGTCGACTATACATTTCACTCTAGTCGACTAACTTTCCTGAAACAGAAACCCAACTCTCTGTTTCCAGTTTTAGTCGACTAATTCAGACTGTTAGTCGACTTAAGACCCCTATTAGTCGACTAATCTTTCCTCCTAGTCGACTAATTATGACTGTTTGACTTAGTTGATTCCGTTCTGAATTTGGTTCTTATTGTTGATACATGTGTGGTATATTATTCCTGTTCATGCTTCATAACTGGTATTACATGACATGTTACTTGATGAATCTTACCTCATATTACTTCATGACTTGTTATTGTACATTATCACCCCATAACTTGTTAAATAGTGAATATCACCACTTATCATGCCATCACTTGAACCAAGCATGATACACTTGACTTTTGTATAAAATGGACCAACTTACACATGGGTCGGGGGAAAACATGCGGATATCGATATGTGTTCGTGTTTACCGTGGTTTTTAGGAATGTTGTGCAACTCATGTTCCGGTCTGACCTGTGGGCCTCCAGGGGACCGAGGGGAGTGCTTGCTCCCTTTATTACTGGTACCATCCTGATAAGGGCATACATAAGTCCCTCCTGTTTGGCCTAGCGGCTGGCTTCCGTCACCAAGCAACGGAACAATCCTGGACCGTTATCCCGGGCATGTACGGGGTCCACTGTAAACATAGTTCGTCGATACAACCGCTGATTTCCAATAACCTCCTTGCTTTATTGGGATATGGATCTATGTGCTCTGGGACGCTGGGTCACATAGCTAGATATCACAGTAAGACAAGTAATAATAATAAGACGTTAATTGTAGATTATTGTATTATGATCTTATCTCCTCATGCTTCGTTTACGAGCTAGTAGACATTTATTTTACTGTTCTGGTTTTTCCTATTCATACCACTTAGCCACTTGGCTATATTTTGTTTACTGTTATATGTCTTGATTCCTTGGATTTGCATATTCAGATTCTGAGACTTGGGACGAAGTGGAGCCATCCATAGAGGACCAAGCGTATCTGAGTGAGCAGGCTGATCAGATCTAGTTCCCTCGTGCCAGACTCTTCCTTTTGGCTCACGAGTCTCCATCTCTTACGTGAGCATCTTGTGTATATCTTTGTATATGTTCTTTTGGACTTGGTTGTGAAAACAAAACACTTGTAAAGTGTAACAGTTATCATAACTTGTATAACTTTGTATTAGTACTTTTATAGTTGGCATATGAATATACCACGCTTTGTGTTGTACTCTGATTCTTGTTGTACTTTTATGCTTAGCGTATATACGTGGGGGCATTTTCTGACCTACGTATATACGTCGCAGTGACGTCCCCGTATCCGTGGAATCGGGGCGTTACAGGTTGGTATCAGAGCTTAGGCTCTCACACCTAAAGTACAATCAAGTAGCAAATTACTGTAATTTGCTAATGCCAACTACAATGTACAAAGTTATTAGTCCTTCTTGATTCCGTCCTTGATTCCGTCCTTCGTATCCTAAACTCCTTTCCATTGTTTCCAATTCCAGTTATCATTCGGAATGGAGAGACGATCGGGTCGTAACAATATCGGGCAAGTACCGAATGGACCCGTAGGAGGAGAGAATGCTGACATCCTAAAGGTCATTCAGACCATGATGGAAAACCAGCAGCAGCAGACCGAGCTCCTCAGGCAGGAGTTAGCAGCTCCTAAGGAGCAGAGGCCGGGAAATGTCTCGGACTTCAGAAGACTGCAGCCTGCTATATTCACGGGGAGCGAGAAACCATTGGAGGCTGAGCAATGGTTGACGGACACTACAGATCTGCTGAACGCCGCCCGTGTTCCAAAGGAGAACCAAGTTGAGGTCGCCAAGATTCAGCTGAAAGACATAGCTCGAACTTGGTGGCTCGCAGAGGAGGCTAGACTGGAGAAGCCCGTCACTTGGGACGCCTTCTCCAAGAGTTTTTACAGCCGATTCTTCCCTGCTACTGCTCAGAAAGATATGGAGGAGCAATTCATCAGACTCCAGCAGTGGAACAAGTCCGTGGACGAGTATGCCGCGGAGTTTCTTAGACTGAGTCGTTTTGCCCCGTACATGGTGACAGATGAAGAGAAGCGGGCAAGCAGATTTCAGCAGGGCCTGCAGATGGATATACAAGTATTCCTAATGCCCCAGCAGTTGAAGACTTACTCGGAGGTTCTTACCATCGCTCGAGAGGTGGAGCGTGGGTTACAGAAGAAGCAAGAGAACCAGGCCATGAAGAGGCCATTTGTACCAGTGGGAAGAGGAGGCCCGTTCAGAGCAGCTAAAGTTCAGATGAGGCAACCTTTCAGATCGGCTCCTTACCAGACAGCCCAACCAATTGCCTTCTGCAACTATTGTCAGAAACCAGGGCACACTCGACCAAATTGCCGGAGGGCAAATGGGTTATGTTTAGTGTGTGGATCAAGAGATCATTCTATAGAGGCTTGTCCACACAGGAGATTGGGGATAACCAACCAGACTTTGCCAGCACTTCCAGGACCCAATGGACAGAGAGGGTTACCAGGGCCACTTGGGCAGAGGAACCAGGGACCAGTGATGAGGAGAGCTCTTCCCCTTCCTCCACAGCATGTTATTCGCCCAGTTCAGAGAGGAGGTAGGACTGCAGCAGGGCGTGGCAGAGGTCAGGCTTATACTCTGACAGCAGAGGAGGCTGAGGCTTCAGAGGAAGTGATAACAGGTAACATCAAAGTTAATTCAGTACCTGTTCTCGCTCTCTTCGATTCAGGAGCATCCCACTGTTATATCTCAGATTATTTTGTGGCCTTACATTCTATACCTGTTAGATCTTTAGACCACAAATGGGAGATTAGTACTGGGAATGGAGTAGTCATATCTTCTAGACTTTGTACTGATTGTCCAGTAGAACTTTGTGATAAGACTTTGGCCATAGATATGCTCGTACTAGACACCAAAGGGTACGACGTAATCTTAGGCATGACCTGGCTTAGTCAGTACTATGCAGTTATTGATTGTAGGGAGAAGAAGATTAATTTCAGAATCCCTCATCAACCGGAGTTCCAATTTAGTGGAGAAGTGAAGTCTACCAAGGGAAAGACTCAGATGACTACTTCGGAGGTTCAGAAGCAGAAGGGAGTGCCGGTGTGGGATGAATTCCCAGAAGTGTTTGCTGAGATTTCAGGATTGCCACCGGAAAGGATAATTGAGTTCTCCATTGATACAGTTCCAGGAGCAGCTCCTATATCCAAGGCTCCGTACAGGATGGCACCGACGGAGTTAGAGATTCTGAAGAAGCAGCTGCAGGAATACTCAGACAAGGGATTGATTCGGCCGAGTACTTCACCATGGGGAGCTCCAGTACTGTTGGCCAACAAGAAGGATGGTGGTAAGAGACTTTGTATTGATTATAGGGAATTGAACAAGGTCACCATCAAGAACAAGTATCCCTTACCCAGGATCGATGATCTATTTGATCAGCTTCATGGAGCCCGTGTGTTCTCTAAATTGGATTTACAGTCGGGTTACCATCAGCTAAGGGTGAAGAAGAAAGATATTCTGAAGACGGCATTCAGGACCAGTTATGGCCACTATGAGTTTCTAGTAATGCCTTTCGGAGTTACCAATGCCCCTGCAGTTTTCATGGACTTGATGAACCGAGTGTTCTCACCCTACTTGGATCAGTTTGTTGTTGTTTTCATAGACGACATCTTGATCTATTCAAAGAATAACAAGGAGCATGCAGAACACTTGAGGATTGTGTTGCAGACTCTCCAGCAGGAGCAGCTTCATGCCAAGAGAAGCAAGTGTGATTTCTGGTTGGACAGCATAGCTTTCCTTGGACATATGGTTTCAGCAGAAGGAATTTCAGTTGATCCCAGCAAAGTCCAGGAAGTAAAGGATTGGCCAGTTCCGAGGACGGTGACTGAGATTAAGAGTTTTCTTGGACTAGCCGGATATTACAGACGCTTTGTCCAGGATTTCTCTAGGATTGCAGCTCCGTTGACCCAGCTCACCCGGAAAGGAGTAAGGTACATATGGACAGAGGAGTGTACCGCAGCATTTGAGCAGTTGAAGCATAGGCTCATTTCAGCTCCAATCTTGAGGACTCCCTCAGGGAGAGGAGGGATGGTCATATTCAGTGATGCATCGGGAAAAGGCCTGGGATGTGTACTTATGCAACATGATCATGTTATAGCATATGCATCTAGGCAACTGAAGCCTCATGAGAGGAATTACCCAACTCATGACTTGGAGTTGGTAGCTGTGATATTTGCCTTGAAGATTTGGAGGCACTACCTTTTGGGAGATAAAGTGCTGATATACACAGATCACAAGAGCCTCAAGTATATCTTTTCACAGAAAGAGTTGAACATGAGGCAGAGGCGGTGGTTGGAGCTTATGGCAGACTATGATATTGACTTGCAATATCATCCAGGCAAGGTCAATACAGTTCCAGATGCACTGAGCAGGATGCCAGAGAACAGGGTGCTAGTCCAAATTACTCAGCAGAAGGAGTTGATTCGAGATTTCATCAGATTGGATTTGATGTTGGTGCAAGGAACTGAGAAGGCAGGGCAGCTCATGGCTTTACAGATCCAGTCATCATTGATTGATGAGATCAAGGAAGCTCAGAAGGGGGACCCCAGATTACAGATATTTCGAGCTCAGGTGGAGGCTGGATTGAGGACTGATATCTGTATCCATCCAGATGGTGCTTTGTATTTTGGAAGCAGGCTTTGTGTTCCCCAAGGAGAAGCCAGACAGAAGATTTTGGAGGAAGCACACAGTTCAGCTTATTCCATACACCCGGGGGGAACCAAGATGTATCAGGACTTGAAGAAACACTTTTGGTGGAATGCCATGAAGAGGGAGATAGCCCAGTTTGTTGCCAAGTGTTTGGTTTGCCAGCAGATAAAGATAGAGCATCAAAGGTCAGCTGGACTTCTTCAACCTTTACCGATACCCGAATGGAAGTGGGAGCACATCACCATGGATTTTGTCACGGCATTACCTCGAAGTCCTAAAGGTAATAATGCTGTGTGGGTAATCATTGATCGCCTCACCAAGTCAGCTCACTTCATACCATTCAGGGTGGGTCAGACAACAGAGGTTCTGGCAGACAAGTACATGAAGGAGATAGTTCGTCTGCATGGGTTCCAGTCAGTATTGTTTCAGACAGAGACACCAGATTCAGATCTCATTTCTGGGAGAGTCTCCAAGAGAGTCTGGGAACTCGTCTGAAGTTCAGTACATCTTATCATCCTCAGACAGACGGACAATCAGAGAGGACCATCCAGATCCTTGAGGATATGCTTAGAGCCTGCATGGTAGAGTTCAAGGGATCATGGGAAGACCATCTTCATTTAGCTGAGTTTTCTTACAACAACAGCTATCAGGCCAGTATTAAGATGGCACCCTTTGAGGCTTTATATGGAAGGAAGTGCAGGTCACCGATTTGCTGGGATGAAGTCGGTGAGAGGAGACTATTGGGGCCCGAGATCCTGATTCAGACCACAGAGAAAGTCAGGATTATCAGAGATCATCTCAGGGCAGCTCAGAGCAGACAGAAGAGTTGGGCAGACACACGGAGGAGGCCATTGGAATTCCAGGTTGGAGATCATGTATTCTTGAGGATATCACCTACCAAGGGAATCATCCGGTTTGGTGTTCGTGGAAAGCTGAGTCCAAGATATATCGGCCCATTCGAGATTTTGGAGCGAGTGGGAGATGTGTCTTACAGATTGGCATTGCCACCTTCTTTGGACGGAGTGCACAATGTTTTCCACGTATCTCAGTTGAGGAGGTATGTAAAGGATGATAGCCATATTCTGGATCACTCCGAACTAGAGCTACAGCCAGATTTATCATATCAGGAGCAGCCGATGGCCATATTGGATAGAAGTGTGAAGACACTGAAGAACAAAGCCATTCCATTAGTATTGGTGTCTTGGAACCGGCATGCGCCAGGAGAGGCCACATGGGAACGAGAGGACGTTATTCGGGAGCGCTATCCTCAACTCTTCACATCTTGATTTGGTAAAAAAAAAAAACTCTTTCCTTCTCATTCTTTTCTATTGTTATCTCTCTTCTTTTCCTTAACTATCTGTTACCTTCCCTGTTACCTTTCACCTTATGAAATTTCGAGGACGAAATTTTTGTAAGGTGGATGGATTGTAATACCCCGTTTCCAGAATACGTACTTAGTTGCGTATTCAGCTTTTCGATCGTATTTTTTGATTTACTTCCTGTATTTGACCGATTTCAATTTCAAATATCATTTTTCAATATATTAGATTTTATGATTTTCTGGATTTTTCTTTAATTAAAATGAATTTCTTCAAAACCGGTGTCGACCAGTATCGCTGATCGATTCCTTGATTTTTAATTCCCAAACAGTTAGGAATTTCAAGAAAATCTTTTAGACATTATTTCTTAGAATGACATTTCTTATCTAAATACTTTTTCTGAGAATTTTATAAATTTATGAAAATTCCAACGGAGTCGGTAGTTAACTGATTCCGGGATTTTTAGTTTTAAAACTATAAAGTATTTCTTCAAACGGATTTCACTATACGTCTTCATATATTATTATTGATTTTTGGTAAAATTTACGAGTCGTTCCGAGATACTTGAATTTCGGACGATTTCGGTATTTTCCGAAATGTTTTCCGCATTCTCGATTTAAACCCGGGAATCAGTATTTTCAATATTTTCATTTTTCAAATTTGAGAAAATATTTTCTCTTTTACAAATTCTTTTTCCTTTTTCCTTTTTCCTTTTCTTTCCTTCTTCCCTTCCACCAAATTCCCAAATATCTTCTCCTCCAAAATATCCAAAATTCCACACCCTTCCTCATTAATGCCCCTCTTCCTCTCTCTTTCTCTCTCTTCCATGGCCGGCCACCATTGGCCAAGGGAGACACCCCTCACCTCCCCTTTTTACACAAAAACCCCTCTCAAATTCTTTATTTGCATCTCCTTTACAAAAATCAAATCCTATATAAACTTTCCTTTACAATTCTTTTCTCTTTTCTTCACTTCACCAAGAGATTAGCCTTCACCATTTTCTTCTCCATCTCAAACCCTAACTCCAAAACACCACAAGGTCTTCATCTCCTTTTCAAGCAACGACTGCTTTTGGATTGTGATCGTCCGTAGTATCGCCGTGGAATCATTTGGTGATATTTATCGACACGATCTTTTCGGAACTCGTCAAGCCTCGATTTAACCGTTCAAAGTGAGTATCTTTACTCACCAAGACTAGACAACTTCCTTGTTTACTTGTGTTGATCATTCATGTACACTGGTGCCATAAAAATCATATTTTTAGACATCAAACAATCACCATAAAATCTGTTCTGTATCCTGTTTTCCCAGAATTAGTCGACTTGACCTAGAGACTAGTCGACTAACCCATTTGTTCTGAAACGTAACTTTTTCTGATTTCACAGTTTTAGTCGACTAAACCATATTACCAGTCGACTAGACCCCCCTAGTCGACTACATTTTTAGCCTAGTCGACTAATCTTTCCTTGGACCAGAAAACACCAACTCTCGGCCCCAGTCGACTTAGCCCCACAATTAGTCGACTTAGGTATCTGTTAGTCGACTATACATTTCACTCTAGTCGACTAACTTTCCTGAAACAGAAACCCAACTCTCTGTTTCCAGTTTTAGTCGACTAATTCAGACTGTTAGTCGACTTAAGACCCCTATTAGTCGACTAATCTTTCCTCCTAGTCGACTAATTATGACTGTTTGACTTAGTTGATTCCGTTCTGAATTTGGTTCTTATTGTTGATACATGTGTGGTATATTATTCCTGTTCATGCTTCATAACTGGTATTACATGACATGTTACTTGATGAATCTTACCTCATATTACTTCATGACTTGTTATTGTACATTATCACCCCATAACTTGTTAAATAGTGAATATCACCACTTATCATGCCATCACTTGAACCAAGCATGATACACTTGACTTTTGTATAAAATGGACCAACTTACACATGGGTCGGGGGAAAACATGCGGATATCGATATGTGTTCGTGTTTACAGTGGTTTTTAGGAATGTTGTGCAACTCATGTTCCGGTCTGACCTGTGGGCCTCCAGGGGACCGAGGGGAGTGCTTGCTCCCTTTATTACTGGTACCATCCTGATAAGGGCATACATAAGTCCCTCCTGTTTGGCCTAGCGGCTGGCTTCCGTCACCAAGCAACGGAACAATCCTGGACCGTTATCCCGGGCATGTACGGGGTCCACTGTAAACATAGTTCGTCGATACAACCGCTGATTTCCAATAACCTCCTTGCTTTATTGGGATATGGATCTATGTGCTCTGGGACGCTGGGTCACATAGCTAGATATCACAGTAAGACAAGTAATAATAATAAGACGTTAATTGTAGATTATTGTATTATGATCTTATCTCCTCATGCTTCGTTTACGAGCTAGTAGACATTTATTTTACTGTTCTGGTTTTTCCTATTCATACCACTTAGCTACTTGGCTATATTTTGTTTACTGTTATATGTCTTGATTCCTTGGATTTGCATATTCAGATTCTGAGACTTGGGACGAAGTGGAGCCATCCATAGAGGACCAAGCGTATCTGAGTGAGCAGGCTGATCAGATCTAGTTCCCTCGTGCCAGACTCTTCCTTTTAGCTCACGAGTCTCCATCTCTTACGTGAGCATCTTGTGTATATCTTTGTATATGTTCTTTTGGACTTGGTTGTGAAAACAAAACACTTGTAAAGTGTAACAGTTATCATAACTTGTATAACTTTGTATTAGTACTTTTATAGTTGGCATATGAATATACCACGCTTTGTGTTGTACTCTGATTCTAGTTGTACTTTTATGCTTAGCGTATATACGTGGGGGCATTTTCTGACCTACGTATATACGTCGCAGTGACGTCCCCGTATCCGTGGAATCGGGGCGTTACACTAAGGATAAGTATAGTTACAAGTGTGTCTATTTATGCTGCTTCTTGATGATAGCCGTATGATTGAGACTATTTCATGGACTTGAGATTGATACGACCTTTTTGTTTACATGTAAATGGGGGACTCCGATGTATTCTGGCCAGTCTCTAGTTCCGATAGCTCGAGTGAGAGCTGGGTGGCGGATTCCATGGATTGGGGGTACGAGTCGGACGAAACTGATCCAGCGGAAACGATTGTACCCCTAAATTGGGTAGATTGTGAGGAGGTTGAGTCGCAGGCATCTAATGAGCCTGAACCAACCAATGTTGACACAGAAATCTTTGTGGGAGATTCACTTGAGATAGCAGTGACGGAGCACTCTAGCACGACTAAAGAAGAAACCCGAAGGGGATTTACATATGGAGGCGTCTTTTGGAATGAAACGTGGGAAGAGGATATGGACCTTTATGATGACTTAGGCGACTGGTGTTGCGCCGGGGACGAATCACCGGAAGAAGACCCCGAGGAAGATATGGATGATAGCAGCAGCACTAGCGGAGATTCTAGTGGGGATACTCTACCCTACGAAGGGTGAACCTTAGAGCCGGCACTTTTTGATGTATATATATGTATAGGCCTAATATGTTAGATGAGGGATATCCTTAGGGTTGTTGTATGTACCCTGGCATATATCTTATGAATGCACATGGGTTAGTCTGGATATCCAAGAAGGAAGGCATGTCAGCATAATACCTTTTGTATCCATGATGGATGTAACTATATATATATATATATATATATATATATATATATATATATATATTATATATATATATATATATATATATATATATATATATATATATATATATATATAACAAGTTGCTTGTTTTCAAAAGTGATGTTATTAACATGATTACATGAGACTAAAGCTTTATCCCAATGCATTCCTAAATTGTGTGGTATGTGATTAGACGCCCTTACTTTTATAGGGGAGAACAAATGGATCTGAACCAACTACCACCTGGTGAGTCCCTGTCGCTCGATACGACACACTACAGTGAGAAGGGGAGTGCACCCCCCGTGAACAATGATGGAGACTCTGAAGTTCAAATGAGAGGGAACGAGGGAATTCCAGGGGTAATGCCGGAGTGGCTCGCACAATTAATGACCAGAGCGAACAATAACAACTCCCACCGAGCACTGGAGCAGTTTCAGAAGATGAAACCGCCCGTATTCGAAGGAGAAGCGGACCCTTACAAGCCGAAGCATGGCTTCTTCAAATAGAAAAGATCCTAGAAGTTATGAGCTGCACTGATGAACAAAAGGTGTCCTTCTCTTCTTTTATGTTCCAAAAGGAAGCGGAACATTGGTGGAGGGCAGTGAAGCATAGTATGAAGAATGCAAGGGAATCAATCACCTGGGAATTCTTGGTGAATAAATTCACTGAGAAATACATTCCGGAGACAGCCAGAGAAAAAATGGCGACAGAATTCTTGGAACTACGTCAAGGTTCTATGAATGTATCCCAGTATGATCAGAAATTCACTCAGCTATCCAGGTATGCTGATACCTTGGTAAAGAGTGAAGCAGAAAAGACAAAGAGGTTCGTAAAGGGCCTAAGATCAGATATTCGTGACCGACTGATTCTATTACAACTGAGGAATTATCTCCAGGCAGTAGTAGAAAGAGCTTTGGAGGTAGAAATGGACATATAAGAAGGACAGGGAGACTGGGTGGAAGAAATTTCCAATTCTAAGCGCCCCCGTTATCAAGGACCCCAATGGTGACGGCATCAGGATCCACCAGTGATAAGGGGTCTGGGTTTAACACCACTTTTCACAGAGGAGGAGGGCCAGAGGCGGGAGAACATGGCTGAGAAACAGAAACACTCCCTCGAAGGCACAAGCTACCTCTGCGTCCCATCCCAGAATCTCGGAGGCTCCCTAGTGTCAGAGGTGTAGAGTAAACCATTTGGAAACTGCCTCCTAGACAGGTCTTGTTTTAATTGTGGAGAGGTGGGACATCTAAGGAAAAATTGTCCGACAATGCGTGGAAGCCAAGGGCCGAGTAGAGGAAGTAGAAGGCCGACCATGAGGACGAATCCTCCCAGAGGACAAGCCAGTAATGCCCCACGTCCTGCTGCAACCCAGTCATCGGTTCAGCAACCACGGGTGCAAGGCAGAACCTTCGCATTAACCCACCGGGAAGCAATGGCCTCAAATGCAGTGGTGGAAGGTATGATCTACGTATCAGGACATATTGCCCATGCATTATTTGACCCTGGAGCTACTCATTCATTCGTATCTAGTGCTTTTGCTTATAAACTAAATCAAGTCTCAAAACCCCTAGGATTTCAATTGGTTGTATCCACACCTATAGGGAAAATTTGATAGCTAGCACTAGATATGCGAATTGTGAAGTGATAATTGGAGAAATGAGGACATCCATTGATCTGATTGAGCTAGGCGATATGGAGTTCGATGCCATACTAGGAATGGACTGGTTGTCTGCCTGTAGTGCTCATGTGGATTGTAATAAGAAGAGGATTATCTTTAAATGGAAGGGACTCCGGAGTTTATTTTTGAAAGAGAAAAGGTTAGTTGTGATATACCTTACATATCAGCCATCAAGGCCACCAAATTAATGAAGCAAGGGTGTCAAGGATTTCTGGCTTCAGTATTGGATACCGCCAGGACTGATGTAAATATTAAGACTATTCCAATTGTGAATGAGCTCCCTGATGTGTTCCCGGAAGACTTATCAGGCCTGCCCCAGATCGGGAAGTAGAATTTACAATAGATGTAATACCCGGTACTGCCCCAATTTCTAAGGCACCGTACCGTATGGCCCCTGCAGAAATGAAAGAACTTAAAACTCAATTGCAGGACTTATTAGACAAAGGTTTCATTCGGCCAAGTGTATCTCCCTGGGGAGCACCTGTACTATTTGTAAAGAAGAAGGATGGGAGTATGAGACTATGTGTTGACTACCGGGAATTGAATAAGGCAACTATCAAGAATAAGTACCCTCTCCCTCGAATTGATGACTTATTTGATCAATTATAAGGGTCTTGTGTATTTTCTAAGATAGATCTTAGATCGGGGTATCATCAGTTGAAGATCAAACCTGAAGATGTGTCCAAATCAGCTTTCCGGACAAGATATGGACACTTTGAATTTCTAGTCATGCCTTTTGGACTCACTAATGCCCCGGCAGCATTTATAGACTTAATGAATCGGATTTTTCAACCATATCTAGACCAGTTTGTAGTAGTATTCATTGATGATATCCTGGTCTATTCAAAGAATATAGAAGATCACAAGGAACATCTTAATATTGTCCTTCAAATCTTGAGAGAGAAGCAACTCTATGCAAATTGAAGAAATGTGAATTTTGGCTAGAGCAAGTAGGGTTTCTTGGCCATATCATATCTAAGAAAGGAATATCAGTAGACCCGATAAAAAACGAAGCAATCCGAGACTGGCCTAGACCACTAATGTTACTGAAGTTCGAAGTTTCTTGGGATTAGCTGGGTACTACAGAAGATTTGTAGAAGGATTTTCTCTAATTGTGGCACCAATGACCCAATTAACTAGAAAGAATAAGAAGTTTGCATGGGGAGAAGATCAAGATAGGAGCTTCCTGGAGGTTAAGGCTAGACTGACATCTGCTCCTGTCTTAATTGTACCTTCGGGGACTGAAGGATTTGTCATCTTTAGTGATGCATCTAAACTGGGATTGGGATGTGTGTTAATGCAACATGGAAAAGTCATTGCCTATGCGTCCCGACAATTGAAGAACCATGAAAGAAATTACCCCACTCATGACTTGGAATTAGCCGCTGTGATCTTTGCTTTAAAGATCTGGCGACATTATTTGTATGGAGTGTCTTGTGAAGTTTTTACTGATCATAAGAGCTTAAAATACATCTTCACACAAAAAGAACTGAACATGAGGCAGAGGAGGTGGTTAGAACTAATGAAGGATTATGATATTACTATCCAATACCACCCTGGGAAGGCCAATGTGGTGGCTGATGCTTTGAGCCGGAAATCAGGAGGGATCCTGGCCGCTTTGATGACTCGTCAAACAAGAATATTAAGGGATCTAGAAGAAATGCAAATAGAAGTGCGAGTCATTGATCCTTCTAATTCTGAGTATCAACTGAATCAAGTAAGTATTCAAATTAATCTATACGACAAGATCAAAGAGGCCCAACAAGGAGATACTCAAATAAAGAAGATTATAAAGAAAGTGTAAGAAGGAGAACTCAAGGAGTTTCATATAGAAGGTGATGTGCTGCGGCTTGGACGCAGATTATGTGTGCCAGATGTAGCAGAGATCAAAGAAGAAATAATGAAGGAGGCTCATAGTACACCTTATACAGCTCATCCCGGAAGCACAAAAATGTATCAAGATCTGCGACATAACTTCTGGTGGGAAGGAATGAAGGTAGACATTTCAAATTTTGTCCACAAGTGTTTAGTCTGTCAACAAGTAAAGGCGGAACATAAGAAGCCCCCAGGTTTGTTAGTGCCTTTATCTATTCCGAATGGAAGTGGAGTCAAATTGCTATGGATTTCGTCACTGGACTTCCTCGGACGTCCCAAGGACTGGATACAGTCTGGGTAGTGGTAGACAGACTCACTAAATCTGCTCATTTTCTGCCTATCCGGATCAATTATTCAATGGAAAGACTGGCTCAGGTATATGTCCGAGAGATAATTAGATTACATGGAGTACCTGAATCCATTGTATCAGATCGGGACCCTAGATTTCAATTCAGATTTTGAAAAAGCTTGTCCAAAGCTATGGGCACTAAATTGCAACTCAGTACAGCAGCCCACCCCCAAACGGATGGACAGTCAGAAAGGACCATTCAAATATTAGAAGATGTGTTGAGAACTTGTGTACTAGATTTTGGGGGAAGTTGGGACAACTATTTACCCTTAGTGGAGTTTGCTTATAATAATAGTTATCAGTCCACTATTGGTATGCCTCCATTTGAAGCATTGTATGGGAGGAGGTGTAGATCACCAATCTGTTGGGAGGAAGTTGGGGATAGAAGACTGTTCGGCCCTGATGTAATTTAAGAGACTACTGAGAAGATCAAGCTAATCAAGGAAAGGATGAAAGCAGCCCAGAGCAGACAGAAAGCTTATACAGACAATCGTCGCAGACCACTGGAGTTCGAGGTAGGGGATAGTGTTTTTCTGAAGGTATCTCCAATGAAAGGGGTGAGACGTACGGTGGTAAGAACAAATTAGCTCCTAGATATGTAGGTCCGTTTGAGATACTGGATAAAATTGGACCGGTTGCTTATCGTTTGGCCCTACCCCCTGCCTTAGAAAGGATGCACAATGTATTTCATGTATCTCAGCTGAGGAAGTATGTGCCCGATCCTGATCACGTCATCTCCTATGAACCCCTGCATATACTAGAAGACATGTCTTACGCGGAAGAACCAGTACAAATTCTTGATCGCAAGGAGAAGCATTGAGAAACAAAAATATTTTCTTGGTCAAGGTCTTATGGAGAAATCAAAACATAGAAGAAGCCACTTGGGAGCTGGAAGAGGAGATGAGAAAGGCCCATCCACATTTGTTTCAAGGTACGTTAAGTTTCGAGGACGAAACTTCCATAAGGAGGGTAGAATGTAACACTTGCCTTAATTAAAGCATTTCTTTTCCTAAATAATCATAAGGGGTAATGGGATTAGTATGCATGCATGATATCTTAGTAAGCCATGCTTATTATATGAGTATGTATAAACAAGTGTATACATAAGTATTTACATCCATGTATATAGGTATAAGAATACCCCACATGTGTTTGACTTACTACCACCTCTCACCATACTTGTACCTCATGGAGAGGGGGGGAGGCATGGAGCTTGGCATAGGGCATGGAGTAGAGTAGACATGATGGGATGTATAGGGGACACTTGGCACATATCCTATGGGGAATTAGAGACTATAAATAGAGGGGGATGAAGAGGATTAAAGCATTTGGATCAAACACTCTCTCTCTCTCTTCACAAACTCCCTCCCTCTCTTTTCCTTTCCTGCAGCAGCGAAGAGCAGCAGCAGCAGCTAAGCAGCAGCAGCAGCAGCAAGGGAACAGCAGCAGCAGCAACAACAAAGGGCAGCAGCAAAAATCAGTTCATACCACTTCAAAAGAGTGAGTAGAACATGTTAATCTTAATAACATGATGAGTAGAATGAAGTAGGAAATGAACTAAAACGTAAGAGATAAATAAGTACTTGACATTATGAATATTTTTGGGATCATGCATAGTTTGTGATATCAAGACATGCTAGCTAACTCATAAAGACTCATGTGTTTCAATTCCGCAAGTACTTACTACTTTTGTTTATAATTCCATGATATTATCATATGTCTTGCATATTGATATTATATGATGATATGATGTATTGGAGGAAGGGACCGGGTTGAACCGGAGGCGTAGAAGGGGAGATTTTACGATTTTTGTATTGGAGGAAGGGACCGGGTTGAACCGGAGGCGTAGAAGGGGAGACTTTACGATTTTGTATTGGAGGAAGGGACCGGGTTGAACCGGAGGCGTAGAAGGGAGATTATATTGTATGTATATGGATATTGCTAAGATAGAAATCCTATGATATAATCATATATGAATCCTTAACATTTGATCTAGGATAACTTCTTAACAGGCAATTTTTAGGTAGGTTAGTCGACTAAGTCCCAAAATTAGTCGACTATAAGTGTGATTATTAGGCAGATAAACTGCTGGATAGAAGGATTAGTCGACTGCAGACAGACTGTAGTCGAATAATCCCAGATACAGAGAGCAAACAGAAAGTTAACAATCTGTTTTGGGCAGAATTAGTCGACTTGAGTCAACTTACTAGTCAACTAATATATTAGATTAGTCGACTACACCAGGAGGGTAGTCGACTATAGGTGACATACAGAGAGTAACACAACTTTTGACCCGAATTAGTCGACTATAGGGAACCTTCAAGTCGACTAGTACTTGAGTTAGTCGACTACACCAAGGAGGGTAGTCGACTACATAAATTCCTGGCTGCTAGTAGAGAAGCAGATTCGTGTGGAGCAAAATTAGTCGACTATAGCTTCAGAGTTAGTCGACTTACAGTTAGCCTTAGTCGACTATAGGGTGGCCTAGTCGACTAGTAAGGCCTTGTTACAGTGTTCTGTTTTGGTTCCTGGTAAATTATAGATCCTATAAAAATAGTATAACGACACACATGTAAACCGGATAATTTAGTCATGTAGACCTACTTGATTAGGCATACTTAAATATTGTTTTACTCACTGAGCCGTCAAGCTCACTCTATTCTAACTCCACCTACAGGTTTGGACAAGGGCAAGGGACCCGCTTAAGGGCAATTGCGCGGGCAATCATCACCGGGACCACTGTTTTGGAAGTTACTTTTGTTATGTATATGATTTTGTATAAACATGCGTACTTTAGCTGGGTATCACCCTTGACTTGTAATTTTTAAAGGACCTGGTGTTGAACTCTAACTGTGTATGTATATATATCCTGATATGGTAATTATAGACTGTGTTTCTTATAGATTTTCGAACCATGGTGTTAACATGATAAGTCTCCATGTTATCTTAGTAGAAATTCTGATGTATAGTGAAGAGTTCTGATGATTATATTGGAAGTATTATACCTTGATGGGCCCCACGTTTGGATTATACGAAATAATTGTGGTTAAATGGAAAATTTCAAACTGGGACCGTTACATTTTGATCAACTTCAGGGTGCCAGCATATTTTCCAAGATAGATCTAAGATCAGGATACCATCAATTAAAGATTAGCCGGAAGATGTTTCTAAGACGGCCTTTCGGACCAGATATGGCCACTATGAGTTTTTAGTGATGCCATTTGGCTTGACCAATGCTCCAGCAGCATTTATGGACTTGATGAATAGAATTTTCCAGCCATACCTAGATCAATTCGTGGTGGTGTTTATTGATGACATACTAATCTATTCAAAAAGCAAAGAAGATCATGAAAGACACTTAAGGATAGTATTACAATTAATGAGAGAGAAGCAACTTTATGCAAAGCTTAAGAAGTGTGAGTTCTGGCTGAATAAAGTTGGATTCTTGGGTCACATCATAGATAAGGAAGGAATATCAGTGGACCCTGCGAAGATCGAGGTGATTAAGGAGTGGCCTCGACCTACCAATGTCACGGAGGTGCGAAGCTTCCTAGGATTGGCTGGGTATTACCGGAGATTTGTAGAAGGATTCTCCAAAATAGCTGCATCCTTATCCCAGTTAACCAAGAAAGGCCTCAAATTCTATTGGGGAGATGATCAGGAGAAAAGCTTTCAAGAACTAAAGGATAAACTAACATCGGCTCCAATCTTAGCCATGCCCATTGGAACCGAAGGTTATGTTGTATGCAGTGATGCGTCGAAGTCAGGACTGGGGTGTGTATTGATGCAGCATGGGAGAGTAATTGCATATGCTTCCAGACAACTAAGGGACCATGAGAGAAATTACCCAACCCATGACCTCGAGCTAGCTGCAGTCACTTTTGCCTTAAAAATATGGCGACACTACCTTTATGGGGTATCATGTGATATATATACAGATCATAAGAGCCTAAAATATATCTTTACCCAAAAGAATTGAATATGCGTCAAAGAACATGGTTGGAGTTGATGAAGGATTATGATTTGGACATTCATTATCACCCTGGGAAGGCCAATGTGGTGGCTGAGACGCTCTGAGTAGAAAGTCTGGAGGATCCTTAGCTGTATTGTTAACCCAGCAATCGGACTTGTTACGAGAGATGGAGAGGATGCAACTTGAAATTCAAATAAGAGGACCCCGGTGTGGAATGAACCAGATAAATCAAGTTAGCATTGGCTTCGACCTCTATGAAGAAATCAAGGAAGCACAACAGAGGGATGATCTGGCAGCTAAAAAATGCAACTTGAAATTCAAATAAGAGGACCCCTGTGTGGAATGAACCAGATAAATCAAGTTAGCATTGGCTTCGACCTCTATGAAGAAATCAAGGAAGCACGACAGAGGGATGATCTGGCAGCTAAAAATTTTGAAAGGGTGCAAAGAGGTGAAACTCAAGATTTTACCATTGCTAAGGACTTGCTAAGAAAGGGAAGCCGAATATATATACCTCCAGATTTTAAGCTCAAGGAGCGAATTTTAACTGAAGCCCATTGCACCCCTTATACGCACATCCTAGAGCAACCAAAATGTATCAGGATCTACGGACAAATTTTTGGTTGGAAGGAATGAAAAAGGACATAGCTAATTTTGTGCAGAGATGTTTGATATGCCAACAAGTTAAGGCTGAACACAAGAAGCCTTCGGGGCTCCTCATGCCTTTGCAAATCCCTGAATGGAAGTGGAGCAACATTACTATGGATTTTGTGACAGGGCTCCCAAGATCCCCTCAAGGATATGATGCCATATGGGTGATAGTCGACCGACTCACAAAGTTCGCTCATTTCCTACCCATCCGAATAAACTATTCGATGGATAGGTTAGCCCAGATCTACCTCCGAGAGATAATCAGGATTCATGGAGTTCCTGAGACAATTGTGTCAGATCGAGACCCTCGGTTCCAGTCAAGGCTGTGGATCAGTCTATCTCAAGCTTTGGGCACTAAACTGCACCCAAGTATAGCTGCGCATCCGCAAACTAACGGACAGTCAGAAAGAACTATTCAAATATTGAAAGATATGCTGAGAGCATGTGTGTTGGATTTCGGAGGCAATTGGGATAGATACCTACCATTAGTGGAGTTTGCATATAACAATAGTCATCAATCCACTATTGGGATGCCGCCATTTGAAGCCTTGTACGGTAGGAAGTGTAGATCTCCGATTTGTTGGGAAGAGATGGGAGACCGAACATTGTTCGGAACTGATATAGTGCAAGAAACAACAGAGAAAATCTAGATAATAAGGAAGAGAATGAAAGCGGCCCAAAGTAGAAAGAAGACATATGCAGATCGGCGCCGGAGACCCTTGGAGTTTGCAGAAGGCGACAAAGTTTTCTTGAAGATATCACCCATGAAAGGAATAATACGGGTTGGCAAACGGAATAAGTTAGACCCCGTTATATTGGGCCCTTTGAAATATTGGAAAGAATCGGACCTCTGGCCTACCGGTTAGCCTTACCACCAGAGATTGAGAAAATACATAACGTATTTCATGTGTCACAACTAAGAAAATATATACCAGATCTGAACCATGTCCTTAGATACTCACCACTGCAATTCCAAGAGGACTTATCATATACGGTGGAGCCGGTTCAAATTCTAGACCGTAAGGAGAAAACAACTGCGAAGCAAAGCAATCCCTTTAGTAAAAGTATTGTGGAGAAGTAAAGAGACCGAAGAAACTACCTGGGAACCAGAGGAAGAGATGAAGCAAACCTACCCACAACTTTTCAAGGTACGTCAGGCTTCGGGGTCAAAGCTCCCTTGTAGGAGGGTAGAAATGTAACAACCAAATTTTTACTAATTAAAATTTTTATTATTTTATTTTGAATCTCTCCTCATCCTAATTATAAAAAAAAAATTGTTGTTAAATGATTTATCTAAAGTAGTTACCCTCAATTTTACAATAACAACAATTTAAGCCTATTTAGGTGACCCACTCCCCCTTTTTAATTAAATATGGTGATTGAGGATATATGGCATGAAGGTATAAGTACATGTGTGTATGTACCAATTACTGGCATTAATAAGAGTGAGAGTTGGCATGAAATTGTAACCTAACCCATTTCTCTTAACCAAATCATGTTTTTACCCTAAGTTTAGGATTAGGGGTAGGTATGCATGCTTGGGGGGGATCAAGGGCTAGGATTGCATTGAGGAGAGTGAGGCCAAGTGGCAACTAGAGAGAGACCTCCCCCACCTTGTAAATTGCACCAAATGTAGGGTTGACTACCCATTTTACCCTCATCTTCATCCTCCATCAGATCTGAAAATTCTCTCCTCCTCCAAAATAGAGAACTTGGAACCCTAAACAATTCCTTTCTCTTCTCAAAAAAAAAAAATTGAAGTAGAACACCCTCTCTAGATCAACTCTCATCCCTACCACTCCTATTCCACCCTAGATCGAAGCCACACGGAGGGGAGGAGGACCCGCACGCGCGCACGCAGCACAGCAGCAGCAGCACGCCGCGCGTGCTGCTGGCTGGCCGCGGACGCGCGGCCGGAGCGAGGAGGCGCGCGCTGAGGAGGGGGGAGGGGGAGGCCGGATCTTAGAGGGGGACTTGGGAGTGATTTGGGGGAAGTCTACCACTACTATTTAGGGATTTTAGAAGCCCAAACTTGCATTTCCAGATCTGAATTCAAGGCAAGAAAGAGATTTTTGTGAAGAAGGAAATCCAAAGAATTTGTGTAGAGGCTTATCTACACAAGTGAGTAAACCTAAACTATTAGGGTAGCTATATATCAAATTAAAAAGGAGTAGAAATTTTTAATCATGTATAGATGACCCAAAAGTGTGTTTAATTCGCTGTTTTATGATTATTGGTAAGCTAAATGAGACCTAGTTGGGTATTACATAGTTTTTACTTCTCTAATTATCATGTGATGAAATGCATGTGTAAGATATGTGTTCTAACTTACTAATCATGCCTAGGTGAGACAATTTAGTATGAAAATTCACTATTAATGATTATTATTAAGCTAAATGAGACTTAGTTGGGCATTACATAGTTTTTACCTCTCTAAATTATCATGTGATGAAATGCATGTGTAAGATATGTGTTTAACTTACTAATCATGCCTAGTGGTGGAATGCATATGTAAGACATACGCTTTAACTTGCCAATCATGCTTAGATGAGCCAATTTAGTATGATAATTCGCTGTTTTTCTTTATTAATATCATGATAGTCAACTCGATATGTACGTTGCATAATCGTTACCTCTCTTAAATAGAAATGATGGGATGCATGTGTGAGGTGTATGATCCATACCAATATCACTCTATGAATGACAAGCTATTGACATCGAGTCTTATGTTATGTCTACTCAAAATGAAAGGGGGAAGACCCCTCCTTACACTATGGCATTGTGTTAGGTATCAACAAGTAAATGAGAATAATGCATGTATTCATGTAGGGTTAAATGTGGCATGACATGACTTTACCACGATGTTGGGAAACCACCAAGCACATGTTTTCTTCCCTCTGGTTATGCATCCATTGTGTGTATGACGTGTAAGTTAGCCTTTAAATTTCTTGCTAAGAGCATAATGACTTAAACTATATAGGCATGCATTTATGCTTCAAGGAGGAAGGGACCGGGCGGGAGCCGGTAGGAGGGGGGAAGACGGGGACTTGACATATAAGTATGAGTATACTAAAAGGAGGAAGGGACCGGGCGGGAGCCGGTAGGAGAGGGGAAGACGGAGAATTTATACATTATATATATATACATGAACGATAAAAAGAGGAAGGGGCCGGGCGGGAGCCGGTAGGAGGAGGAAGACGGGGAATTTCATTTAAATTGAAAGTCATGTAAAAGTAAACTGTATAGTCTATCCCATATTGGTAATATTTGTATTAACCTAGAATGTCACACTAAGTAAATAGTGAACCGGGTTGATGTGGAAGGATAAGTCCGCAATAACTTATGCGCACATTCATGTAAGTAATTCATTTTGTGTTATAGCGGAATGTAACTCTTGGGGGTGGAGACATGTAGACCCCAAATGTATAGGGCCTAAAACATGTAAGTTAAGGTGGAGGATTATATCGTCTCATGGACTTAGTTGTAAACTACCTCTTTTAGAATGTTCGGTTTATGAAATTTCTGTATCAATACCCTTTGGCATGGTTTACTCATTGAGCTGTCGAGCTCATTTTATTTTCTTTCCATCTTTTCAGGTCTGGATAAGGGTAAGGGGACCACTCTAGCTGGGAGGATTAAGTTATGGAATGAATGGCATATTATTGTATCATTCGGGTTGATCCTTGTTATATAAATATGTATGTATAAACTCTACTTAAGAATCTGGTGGGTAAAAAATGTTGTGGTGCACTCAGTGTATATTTGTCCTTGTGGTGTTCTGAAATTAAAGGCATATATGTGATGTAATATTTTCGAACCATGGACTCCGTTTATATGTAATGTTCAGGAACTTTGAATGACGACTATGCATGGGAGTTTTGTGTTAGAAATTTAATTCTTGTGGTTACATGATGATAAGATACATGAGTGAGAAGGGGAATGCAAGCTTGTGATATATGTATATAGTTGAGATGAATGTATTGTGCCATGATAAGTAGGTCATGTTGGCCGAAATCCTTATATGGAATAAGTAGGCTGTGAGGCCGAAATGATGATATGTGTCATATTATTTTTGGAGAAATTTTCAGGGGAAGTGCTGTCAAAATTATGTTTGAGGTTATTGATAATTTGCCATTTGTGAGGGCATTTGGACTAACTTCTTGCCTAACATTTTGGGACCGTTACACTCACTCTGATGTTAAGACGTGGAGCTCATAGGCTCGCGTCTGTGTTGGAACGCGGTGCTGCTCAGACTTGCATTTGAGTTGAAACGCGGAGTTAGCTGAGGTCCGCATCTGGCAAAGGACGCGAGGTCCGCGTCTGACATTGGAATACGAGGTCTGCTTCTGGCGACCTCCGCGTCTGACAAAGGACGCTAGGTCTGCGTCTGGCGACCTCCGCGTCTGACATTGGAACGCGAGGTTCGCGTCTGAGGCTGGAACGCGATCTCCACGTCTAGGAGGTTCGCGTCTGAGGCTTTATCTTCAGTAATTTTTTAATAGCCTACAATATGTGCACCCGATTTTGACAGACCCTCCTTCCAAGGTCAATGGCTATTCTTATAGGCTTTAAATCACCAAATAAGTGGGATTTTTGGGCTTCTTCATTTCACATCATGGACCTAGGAACATTCAATAGAGGTATTATTAACAGAAATTAATATTGAATAAAATGTGAAGATGTGGTATGAAATATGCAAATTTAAAAACTAATCACAACCCACACTTATTTCTTGCTCGTCCCTAGGAAAACAGAAAAACTAACTAGGAAGATTATTATACCACTTTCGCAGGTGACGTGATTGCACTGAGCGTGTACAACAAGCCGTTAAACCTTTAGATTTCTCCTAGAGGAGGAGTTTTGTCTCCTGAGGGTTTTTAGCGAATTACACCTACAAAATCTATAAAGAAAGAAATCAAATATTATTATTTTGAAAACGCATTTTGAAATAGAGAAAAGTGTTGAAATATTTTTGCGAAAATTAAGCTATTCAAGATCACAGGTTAACCAAAAATATGCACTTTTGTGAACTGTGAAGATTTTTGTGATATCGACTCTAAATTTTATACCATTTATTTATATTTTTTTTTCTTCTTCTCTTAGTTTTCTTAGACTTTCTAGTTTACCCGGATATTGAGCCTTTAACCAATTACTCCCAAACTAGGTAGTTTTAGGGAATCAGACGAGAAAATATTCCTTGGGCTTAAGGACTCGAGTAAACAAAATCACAAAACTAAAGTGGATTATTTTGTTATTGTCCACCATTTTAGGCGTGAATAATCATGGTTCTGAGGCATAACTACCCGGCTTCAATAAGTGATTTTTATTATCATCATTTTTATATATATTTTTTTATGGCATTTTCAGTTTTTGTTTCAATCCCAAAAATTTGTGTAAGTGTGAAGTGCATACATCTAAGATAAAAAATTTGAGATCAAATTATCTTTTCAATCTACTTTCTTATCTTAAAATTTAAACAAGATCTATTATTTTGAATCGGCTTAAGAATTCATAATTTTAGGTCTTCTTAATTCCTAAGATCTTCTTAATTTTCTTAAAAATAAATCAAAACTATTTCTCTTATTTCTAAAAGTTTTGTAAAAAGAAAAGAAAAGAGTTTCTATACAAAAAAAAAAATCTAAAAATTTTCTTTAAAAAGTGTAAAAGAAATAAAATTTAAAACTAACTATATTAGTAAATCCTCCCACACACTTATCGCATGCATTGTCCTCAATGTAATGTGAATGTGTATATGCATGAAACAAAATAGAGAAGAAAAATTACCTCAGAGTGGTGTTCTGGCGGTGGTCAGATTGGCCCACGAAATGCGGCCCAAATTATATATTGCGGATCTCGAAGGAACCTAGCAGTAACCTCTCTAGTATGACTCATTAAAATGTTGTAGAACTGTATGATCTTATTGAAAAAATTACCCCGATCTAATTTTTAATTTTCAAAATAATTCTTGATGTTTAACACCTTTGTCCAACAATGAAGTGTGATTTTGGGAGATGATTGATTTGAATTCAAATGGAACAGAAAAAAAGCCGATACTGACTCGAAGTTGAGTCAGATCAAGTTGAGATTCAAAAGTGGGAGTCGAAATTTGTTCAAAAGTGGGGTTCAAATCATAGAATTGACATACTTTCCCTATAAATGAAGTGTGATCATAGGGTATTAGTGATTCAATTTCACGGTTGTACTGGGTACAGAATTCAATGCTGACTTCAGAATATGAAAAAAATTTGGTTAAAGACTGGAGACATTTTTGAGTCAAAAAATATATAAAATACTAATTTGAAGTTCAGCATCACTTTCATATTCAATTTCAATTTCAGGAAAGGGATAACTTGCCAAAATGTCAACATGATTTTCAAAATTTGGAGTTTGGTCAGGTTCAATGGGTGTGCTGAAATTGAATCTTAATTTCCAAAATAGTATGATCCTTGGGTCAAATCGACAGAGTTAAGGATATAAGGATTGGTCAAAGGTGACAAGAAAGACTTTCCTCATTCTCATTGATCAAGTCACTCATTGTTGAGTCTAACCTACTGATAGGCCGAGTAACAGAATTTTGAGTCTGAATCATGTCTTCCATACTCTTTGCAATTGGTTCTCTTGAAAAAGTGAGTATGAAAGTTGGTTTTAGAAATTATGGTGAAGTCGTGAGTCCATCAGATTTTTTGATTGTTGCTCGGACTCAAAAAGAGTTTCATATTCATTTTCAGGATGGATGGTTGTTCATTTGATTCGATGCGACTGGAAAAGATGAGTATGACTCTTGAAAATTTGGTTGAGATGATGAGTCTAACATATTTTAAAATTGTTGTGCTGCTTCACAAAAGACTTCCAAACTTTTTTCTAGCTCAGATTTTCTTCAATTGGATGTTCTAAAAAAAGAGTATATGGTGTTTGATGTGGAAGGATTGTGAATTGAGCAAAATTTGAATTTGTTATTGGGACTCAAGCATAGTTCCATACTCCTTTCCAAATCGGATTTTTCTTCAGAGGATGGTCTGAAAAAAAATATAGTAAGCAAAATTGGGAAATGAATATTACTAAAATTGAGCACAAGGTGGTTGAAAATTTGACTCGGGGGAGGTGAATCCCCATGAACTTTGTGAAGAGTAGAAATTATTTTGAAAATCTTGGTTATAGGAATGGGGGTATGGGTCATATTGAGTTGGATAATCCCAATCCGATCTATATGGTGGTTCATGTTGTACATTGCCGAGTCGGAGTTATCCGAGTCAGATGAGGTCGAAGTGAAAAATGGATTCATTTGGTTGGAAAATTTTGGTTATATTCCATGTTATCACAATAATCACAAAAAAAAGAAAAATCAAACAAACAAAGAAAGAAAGAAAAAGGAAAAAAAAATCTAAAACGAGTTTATACTAGGGTGACCTAGACCTAGACGACTCCTAACTGGTTAGATTGTCCACGGGGGTATATTGAAGGAATCTGACTACAAGCTAAGCGGCCATGTAGGGGTAAGATCAGTGGCGGTATCCGTACTGGAGCAAAGGGGCTAATTATGTCAAAACACTGTTCTTTGAGGTTTCGCCTCTCAATCCCCAACCTTTGACACCGATTCGACAAGGGTCAAATTCTGACAACTTTCCCCTTAGGTCAATCTCTTAAATGAGTCTGAGATGTCCTTAGGGGCAACGTCTAGCAAGTTTTATTTAGGCTTAAGTTGTGTGAGTAGGGGGTTTTTGGGCTAAGGGAGGGTAATGACTTCCCCACCTTATGTTATGTTGGGTTTTGTCTTAATTTTCGATCATGCAAATGTGCAATAGAAAAGAATGAACACAAAAAAGTGAGTAAATCACTCAAGTGTTTGTCCTAAGCTATATGAAATGCAATATATACACCTTCGTCAAGATCACAACAAAACAAGAACAAAATACAGTATATTGGAATTGAAATTGACGTGTGCCTAAATGCAAATGTCTAGACCGTTTTAAACATCCAATTTTCGCTTTTAGTTCTTAATTATTACAGTGTACAGGTAATATAAATAGAAACTAGCAGCACAATATAGCAATATGTAAGAATTTACCTAACCACATAAAAGCAAGTGTGGACTTCTGCAATTCTAAAATTTGACATGACACACCAATAACAAAGAAGAAAAGTTAACAAAAACGTGAAATCAAACTGTTCCATCCCCGGCAACAGTGCCAAAATTTATCGGGAACAACTGCGATCGAAAAGTATATGTTTTGAAATCACGAGTTAAAAGTGCGTGCTTTGGCTTCCTCGATACTTCCGTTATAGCATAGAGGCTAAACGGGTCGAATCTACAAGGATGAAAGCGATAGAAGTTTTACTGATTTATTCATGTGTGTGTTAACGGTTTTCTATGTTTCAGAGAATAAAAAGAAAAGAAAGAATGAAAAAAGAAGTGTACAATGGAAACAAAGATAGAAAACATTGAAGAGAAGATATTTGTAGTTTTTGAAATTATTTCTAAAATAAAGTAAAAAGGAAAGAAAATTCATGGCTACTAACTACTAATGGCTCAACTAACCATGCTAACCTCTTAGTGATAGTTGCCTAACATGTATCCTTGGCCATCACTAGTCATTGGTTCAAGAGCGTTTCAAAGCATGACCCATAAGATAACTATCGCATCCAAACTCAACAAACAAGTGTAAGTTATACTTAAACTATCAAAACTAAATAAGAGCATGCATGAAATAAAGTAATGTTAGCTTGTTAGAGAGTTAGGATGTTTGAGTATTAGAATCCATCATCATGAGCCATCAATGGCTCTTGCAAGAGCAAAGTCAAGTATAGGCATTAGATTCATGTGGATTATCAAGTAAAGAGTAAGCAAGTTAGCGGTTAGTGGTTAGTTGTCATGATAGAAAATTAGCTAAGCATGTAAAAAGAGTTAGAGAGAAGAAAATAAGGAGAGATAAAGAGAGAATCTTACATAGATGTCACCTTCCATTACAAGAACTCTTACTTTCATCCTATGTACTACTCTCTTCCCTATTACAAGATCTATAAGAAATAAAAAATACAAAAAGAGTAAGAAGAAGAACAACTAACCCAAACTACCCTGAAACTACATACATGAAAAGAAACAACCCTAAAACTCTCCTCTCTTGAGCTTTGAAAATCTCAGGGTATTTATAGGCCTAGAGGGGCATCAGGAGGGTGTCACGAGGCCGCGCGTCGAATCTCGACGCACGACTCCATGGTACGGCTGCGGAAACGAGGCCAGTGTCGTGTTTTCGCTGCCGTACTGGCACCGCGCGCGCAGCGTCGCCTGGCACAGCTTCCTGATTTGTCCCCATATCGGTATATGCTGCTAATTTCTGGATAGTATACCCGGTTTTGACAGATCCTCCTTACAGAGTCATTGGCTATTCATATAGGCTCACCAAATAAAATGGGATTTTGGGCTTATTCTTCATTTCACACCATGGACTTAGGAACATACAAGAGAGGTGTTATTAACAGAATTTGATATTGAATAAATGTAAAGATGTGGTATGAAATATGCAATTTAGAGACAATCAATATGAAGAGTTTAATAATCAAATTAATAATTATTAAAATGATTGTGAAGAGTTCTAAAATAAGAACTTGTAAATAATTCACTTGTGATATCGATCATAATCATAACAATAATAATAACAAATACTGATATTTGTATACATAGATACATCTATTTCACATGTTCTTGTTACATCTATCACACAGGACACTGTCATTTTATGTGCATCCATCACAGTTACACAAATACTGTTACATGTATACAGATACACAGATACTTTATTATATTATACATTGTCACTGTTACAGGGATACTCAACACCGCTATTTCATGTGCTAGTATTATTGTTAGACAGACACTGTTATTCGATGTGCTAGTATCATCGTTACATGAACACTCTAGTACTCTGGACATTGCTATTTCATGTAGACACTGGTTGCACTGGACACTATTATTTCATGTATCTGTATCACTGATTACATTGATACGCTACACTTGTACTTCTGGTACTTGTATATTCGTTACACGTGTACTCTACATTATTATTACATGTACTTGTTGCATGGATTCACTTGTATATATGCTTTAATTGTTTCTGTATTCTTATTGCAATGGATTATTATTCCTGTTACATGGATATTCATGTATTCTTGTTACGTGACTATATCTTGTAATCCTGATATGGTACTCTTGTTACTGGACATGTGATCTGTTAATATGTGATGTGTGGAACTAAGTACCACGTCGATCAAAGCCACGACGGTCACCTCTAGAATCTCACATCTCCTGTTTTTCATTTTTCGTTATCTTGTTTCATGCTATCAACAGAGCTCATGTCCTGTTATCGTATTACATGTACCACGCACGACACTTGTTCCTGATACACTGTGTAGTTTTAATATACTAAATATAACATAGGGATTGGGGAGACTCGACGGCTAACTAGATCTTATCGGTGGATGTATTGTATCCATGTTTGTCCCACTGCAGGGGACGTGGTAGTGTTGGCTACCGTCCATTGTAGCTCATTGAGCTTCCTGTTTCATGTCCCCCTCTTAGCGGATGGCCCTGGTCTCATCAGCCAGGGGTCTGTTTAGGGCAGTGATCCCGGGTATGCACGTGATACACCCACCCGATTAGAGCTCCTTGACCATTGAGTTTTTAATTAACACAATAAAACAGTATCAATAATGATGACGACGGGAACGCTTGCTCGTTCGGGTCATGGTACCCGTATGCTATGTTCGAATGGGTTCGGCCAGAGGGCGGGCTCCGGTATGAACTGCCAGTGGTATAGGACACTGTGAGAGATTGATTTAAATACCAAGCGGTACTGATTGTTATTATTGTATAAATGACATGACTTGCCCGATACATATATATTATTGTTCAGAAGTACTTATCACTATTCATGATATTTTATCCGCTATCATATCACCTGTATAACTTGTTACATTTTTTGATACTGATTACACTTCATGTGGTGACACACTATTTATGTAAACATGTACTCTGTACTTCATGTATTCTGTTTCATATATACCCTATAGACACTGTTATTGTGTGATCACAACACAGTAGTTGAGTTATTTTACATATTTTATATCTACATGTTCATATTCATCACGACACATTATGCTACTGTTATTATTAGATTAAAAAAGAAATATATAGCAATTAAACTTGCTACATGTTATTTATATATATATACTGATGTAATTAGAAACACTTAACACCGTATCATATACGCATATAGAGAATAACATATAAATGGTCTAACTCTATTGACTGTAGTAATGTAATCCCCAAAGTTACTTGGCTATTATTGTTGGTAGCACAGTCCGGACATAAAAACTGATTGTAATGATATAAAATTGGATACTATTATGGTAATGACACTGTTATAACATGCTAGGTATTGATGATGTTAAAATATGACACTTGTATATTTCTCCCGCTTGTTATTATCATTGTAATACATCACTGATATTTAAACATGTATTATATATCATTATCGTGATCGTATTACTATAGTATATACTACTGCTTCCTTCATTTTACCACTCACTAGGTCGCTTTCTGACGACCATGGGTTTGCATGTCAGGTTGGAGATATGAAATATTGCAGTACCAGAGATTCAACGGGATATACATAGGAGACTCGTCACCAATACTATTCATAATTATCTTTATTATTCTGTCTTTATTTCTTATTAATCTCTGTTTTCATATCTATCATGAACACTGACTTCTTTTGTAGGTATCCTTATACTTATGTTAGAATTATTGTGTATTTTATGTTTATTTTTCTATACTGAGACTTAACGTATGTACGCGGGGGTATTTCCGCCATGCGTAAGTACATCGTCGTAGCATCTTCATATCCGCGGGATTAGGCGTTATACAAAAGTTAAAAAAAATTATGTTTCGTTCGGCCGGGGTTGTCAACCATGACTGAGCAAATACAAAGCAAAAATAAAAAATTGTTCAACCGGAGTTGTCAACCCGGTCGGACCTTAAATCACCCACAGCCAGCGTCAGCTTTGACGTTGCATGTTAGAGGGCCATTCTTAGAATATTTTTAGAGGAAAACTATTTTTAAAATTTTTTTTAGAAAAAAGTTTTTTTTGAAAAATTGTCTTGACAGAGAGGAATCAATTTATTCTGACATAAATCTCTTTTTCACAACCATTTCCTCACTTTTAAAGTGCTACAGTTAATTTTGTGGTCATGTAAATCTCATTTGTAATAAGTTGTAGCACAAAACAGTTTATTTTTTGATCATGTAAATCTCACTTGCATTCTAATTACAATCTATTTTTTATTTTTCTTAATTAAATTTTATTTTAATATTATTTTGCGATCAATTTTGTGGTCAACTTTTTCACTTCCACTTCTACATCCAAATACCAGAAAAGACATAACATTTTTCAAATCATATTTCTCAACAACATCCAAACATTGAAAAACTTCTAACCGATTCTCAAGTTCTAAAGGGAACTACTTCCTCACTTCTTCACTTCCTCACTTCCATTCTTAACCAAACAGGCCCATAAATGAAAAGATTTTCATTCAAATTTCACGTTTTACAAAGTGCATGTTGCCACAGTCAGGCATACATAGAATAAAAAAGAAACAAATAAATCACAAGAAAATTAGCAGTCTCCTTTGCCCTCAAAACCTCAGAAACCCTAAATTTTCTCTCTCCAACTCTGCTCTCTTTTCTCTCAATCCATGGCGCTGCTTTCCATTCCTGACATCTGAAATCTAACCTTATCTTTCTCCTCGTCGAGATGTCTGTTCAGACCCCCGAATTCAAGTATATCACGGCCGAATGCTTGCAGGAGTGGAAGGGATCAAACGCCGGTTTCAAGCTGCCCGATCCCGTCCCAATGAATCGATTCCTTTACGAGCTCTGCTGGTCGATGGTCAGCTATTAAAAATATCATCTTATCTCAGTTTGTTTACTGCGTTTTCCCTTTTGCTCGAATTTAATGAGCTTTTGCTGCTTTTTCTTTTTGTCTCTAGGTTCGTGGTGATTTGCCTCTTCAAAAATGTAAGCTGGCGTTAGATTCAGTGGTGTTTTCAGATGAGCGGAAGGAGGAAATGAGTTCCATCTTTGCGGATATCATTGCTCATATGGGCCAAGATGTCAGTTTTCCAGTCTTATATCTTCTCGTTCTTTGACTTACTACTTGCATATTGTATGCAAGTGGGAGTGTTTGAAGAAGTATCTTTTAATTTGCACTTATAGGATGCTCAACGAGTCGTTCTGTCTTCCTTGATTACTGATTAATAAATTTTAATTTTGAAAAGAAGTAATTTTGAATCAATTAATTAACTTGAGGCCTAAATATTAAGATACTCTCTGTGGATTCTAGGTGTTAGCTTCTTTGATCATTACAGGGATGCACATTGGAATCGTTGTAATCTTGCTGTCTTAATGTAGAAACGGTATCAACCCCTCTCCCCCTTCTTCTTTTGGATTCCTGTTGAAAGAAAGAGCAACTATCAAGTTACTGAAAAACCTGGTTGAAGGAGGAGAAGATGATTTCTATTTTCTTAGGTGGGTTAGCCGGAGACATAAAGTGTCAAGTTTTTTGCTGCACTAGGTATGCAATTAGAGTATGGGAGAAAGCCTAGAATGTTTTGGTTGAGTGGGTTGCTCCGTAGTCCTGAGACTCTCAGGTTAATGTGGACCTTAATTGAAGGCAAGTGCTGGATTATATTAGGGTTTATACTTTATATTATTATATTGCTGAAGAAGTTCACAGATTTGGACGAAGAAAAAATAATCATATTGAGAGGATGTTAGGTGGCTAGTTGATGGTGATCTGGAGGGGTATCAGAGCCAGAACCCCCAACACCCCCCCACCCCCCCCCCCCCCCCCCCCGCGGCCCACAAAAAAAAAAAAAATCTGCTCTGTAGAACTAATTTTCAGCAAATGCATGTTCGAGGCCTCTTCTATGAAGAAGTAAAAGTGGAAGACAAGACCAGTGAATGGACTACGATATAAAAATTAGACTGGAGATAGGATACACTTGGAAAGAAAAGAAAGAAAAGAAATCATGAAGTATGAGATTGTTTAAAAGAAGATCAGGTGACAGGAGCACTTCACACGAGCAGCGATGCTTGTGTTTGAAACATATGCTGGACAGAGGACACATACAAATGCACGGGATGCTTCATAGATGGCCAAACATGTTGCCACCATATTGATGGAAAAAATGGGTTTGCCCTGGCTTCTCCAACCATTTCTTTTAATTTTTAAGCGGCCAATCCTGTTATCACTTATTATAAATGGATTGGAGTCTTACTTTTATGTTACTTGCCTATCTGGTTTTATGACCTCCATTTTAGGCTCAAATTTGTTTAATAGTTTACATTGTTCAGAAGAGACCTACCAGAGGTAAGTATTCTATTGACACACACACATACACACACATGTTAAACTTCATCCAAGGTGAATCCAATGGATTCACCTAATGGAAAGGACAAAGTGAGCTCGGGTAATGTGGTATGACACTTTCCTTGCGGAAGGTTGTGGGTTCGAACTTCCCCTTCTTGCGGTGTGCTAGGGATTTTCGAATTAAAAATATTGGGATGCATTAAGCTCATTATGCAAGTGTTAGAGTTCATGGCGTGTTAGGCTACCAATGGTTCGTTGAGGTTAATGGATGCCTTTTGTTATCCATGTGCATAGCAGGACAAGTTAAGATTGTTGAGCAATAGTTCTCTTCTTTAGGGGAAGTTTTTCGCTTTCTTTCCTTGGGTTTTCTTCCATGTATCTATTTGTGCGTTTCCTCTTCTTTAGTAGTCGTCCTCTTCATCCCTTATGATGTAAGCCTACTTGTTTTAACATAAAATAAAAAAGATTTCCTATAGAAAGGTGTTTCTTCTAGATAATAGCAGCAACAAGATAAGATATAGAAATTAACAGAGATTTGGAATGTATTAAGCACAAAGAGGCTTGAAATTTGTATCAGAAGGTTCAATATGGGGAGACATATTTTTGGATGCTTTGTTGTAGAGATAATCTAAGAGAAAGGTGTTTTCTTATCTTATATATAATTATGGATGCTATCAGGTTGGCTCATAGTTGGACCTAGAGCTGAACACCTTACAGTACCACTTTTGGACCCAGACCAAACCTTTTTATGAATGGGCAAGTGTTCGGGTTTTGTATATATTCGCTATTCGCCAGGTCAATAGTAGCGTATTTTACTATAAAGACCCCATATCCTACCCATCGAAGCCGGGTCGGGGCTGGGTCTGGTTTGTGACGGGTACAAGTATATTTAAATTTTCTCAAAATGACTAAGAAACATTACTAAATCAAAACACTCACGGAAAAGTAAACTGATAATAAAAGCACTAACACACTACATTCAAGAAGAAATTTGAAATTTCATAAAAACTAATGTATGGGAGAGCAAAACTATGATAAAACTTTCTCATCAGAATCAAATGAGAAACTTAAAATTGAAGTTGGCTTTGTTTTTTTATTCCTAGAGTTAAAGTATTAATTGTTTATGCATTTAATTAATAATTCAAGTCATTTTAGCTAGTGGGTCACAATGAAATCCTACTTAGTAATATTTCATATACTCATTAAATTATTTATTTAAGTAACAAGCATTTTAGTGAGTCAGAGTCAAGTAACATTGATCGTACCTGTGCCTACATAATGGCTAAACGGAACGGGCCCGAACCTTGGTCGGATCCACACGAAAGGTACCCAGGAAAGGTAGCCAGGTCCCAAACCCACCCGATTTTATGAATGGGTTAAACTTTTAGACCTAGTACACATCCACTTGAAGTGGGTATGGTACGGGTCTGTGCCAGGTTTAGGTTGGAATTAGGTTCAGGTCTGGGTCCGTTTGAGGATTTGTAACGGGCTAACAACTCTATATGTAATAGTGTCCACAAAAGAAGGTGATCAGGAGATTCTCTGAGGTGGTGCTATGGGCATGCTAGGAAATTTGTCGGGAAGACAACAATGGGGAGGCTTTGTTGCAGGATGAATCTGGGAAAAGGTTCTTAATGCTTTATGATAAAAACAAGAACAAAATGAGGTGGGGATAAGATTGAGGTGGTGCCATCGGTTTAGCACACATATTAATGCATAGATGGTGGTTGCAAAGAGTTTAGTAAAGAGTATTACTGCTGATCAGATGAAAGGTTACATCCTTATGCGTATTAGTATAATGCCATCTGTCACACCTCAATTACTATATCAAGGTTGCTTTTTTGATGGATACTTGTGAGCAAAATGGTCATTGGTCAAATTGCCAGCTTGATGTAATATAACACCTTAATTACTAATGGTAATCTACACTGTCGTAGTTGCAAATTCGTAAGTGAGCCAGTGTAGTTATGATGAAACAAGTAGCTCTGGGCCTTTGAGATATTTGGTGCCTGTTAATATATTTTCTAAAGACTTGCTATACTGATTGGCGAGAAATGGATAGGTTGAGATTACATGTGCAATGAAAAGATGTTAATGATATTACAATATTGGTTGGTTTTATTCTTTATTTACTAACTTTTGGCGCATTAAGTAGAGAGGGAGAGTTCTCCAGGAGTGCATGTGCTCCTGAAGAGTGCTTCTAATACTCTATACCTTTTGATGCTAGGTAGGCCTAATTGTGGAGGGATTCTCTCCTGGAACCTTAGTCGCTACTCTACAGTCTTATAGCTCCAAGAAATACAGAACAGCTTGGTGCTTGAACAACTTTATAATGTGTGGGAGAGAGCTTTTCAGTTGAAATAGATTGATGCGTTGTTTCCACCATTGTTTTGTATTTGATGAGAAGGCTTTTTCTTTTTGACTTTAGACGGGGATCACAAACACCTCCCCTTCTTTTCATTCGTGAGCTTGTTTAGATATTAGTTAAATTTTCACATGTATTTACCACTCACCTTTCTAGGAAAGGGAGAGCTGAATTATCATATTGGTTTTCATTTTATTACCTGTGCAATTTATTTTGCAGCTAACGTTGCCTGGGGATCATCGTAGCCGCCTCACCAAAATGGTATTGAAATGATTCTGTTTAGCTTATATTCATTTATTTTGCTTTTGTTTTCATGTGTCTCTTGTTTATAACATGCTTATTTGGTATTACGTTTTCTTCTGTAAGTGTAAACTGTAATTATCTGGAATATTTATAATGGCATTCTATGGTTGGATTTGGCTTACACTTCTCATTCCTAATGATAATCATTTCATGTCTGCATTTACATTCAGAAAGCAGGCAATATGTATATACATGCACATATATTTTGGATTTTTCATTCCTATTCCTGCGTCTGTTTGCTGATTATAATTCAGAAGCAGTTTCAAGTTTTTTTTAATTCTGATACTTGTGCGGTATTTGTCATGGGGATGGTGAATATGTATCAACTGCTTTTGGATATGAACCCAATACTGGTTGTGTTCTTGTGAGGATTCTGATTCATCTGGATTTTGGATAATGAATGCAAAGTTGTGGCTTAAATGTAATCAATTTTTTAACTATGCTATTGTCCTATAAACTTCTATTTAGAATGTAACCTATTATCTTGTTTGATTGTTTAACTATGAGAATTATTGTACACATAATGAGTTATGAACCTTATGATAATATGATGGATTGTCGATGTGGCATTTGTTAACTTCATACATGGATGCAAAATAGTATAATTTTTTAATTATGAATTAATGATGAGCCAATGTAGTATGGATACTTCTATAACCAAACCTTGTCGATGTTGGACAGGTGTCAGATGACGACATTCGTGGACACTCCTTGACCACATGTTAGACACTTTTCAAACGTGTCCTCAATTTTACAAATTTCCAACACTTTTTGGACTTTCTTCGACACTTCTCGTTCTCATCTAGGACACATTTTTTTATGCTTGTTGAAAAACTAATCTCACACTAATTACACATTTACTATCCTTCATATGTTAAGAATCACATTTTATGGGAAATTAGATCAATATATTGACTAGTATTCAACAACGATAAATTTAGAATATGTTTCAACATAAGAAGTGAGATACATTAAGTTATTTTATAAAAAGATGAAGAGTCAAATCCTATTTCCCGTTCGTTGTAAACATTATTCATTATTATATTGCTAGAACTTAGAAACATGCATATGCATGAATTTTCATTTGCGCATTTCTACAAATGCATTTAATTTTTTGTGGAGGAATATATGCATCTATATACTCTCTTCATATACTTAAATATTCATATAAAATGTATTGTGATATTCTGTCCCTATACCTTACTTTTAAATTTTTAAGGGATTGCACATGTCTGTGTTGTATTGTCTCTTCCATGCTTCTTTAGATTGCGTTTTATATTTATTGACTTTTTTGTGTTATATCTTATATGCATATAAATATATATAACAACAACAACTAAGCTATTTGTCCCAAGTATTTGGGATAGGCTACATGAACCAAAAGAGAACTACGCCGGTTCGGGCATATGAATTAGCTTTCTCCACTCATTCTTATCGAGCAATATGCCTTCATTAAGACCTTAGCCTCTACATATTGTCGTATCACCTCCATCTATGTTTTCTTCGGTCTCCCCTGCGCTCTTTTAGCTTGCTCTAATTTGATACACTCTACTCGCCGGATTGATGCATTTATAAGTCTACATCGCACATGATCAAATCATCGTAGGCGGTTTTCTCTCATCTTCTCTTCTATAGGGGCTACGTCTATTTTAGTATGAATATCCTCATTTCTCACCTTATCTCTCCTTGTGTTACCGTACATCCAACGAAGCATGCACATCTCTGCTACACTTATCTTCTGGGCATGTAATCTCTTTAAAGCCCAATATTCAGTAGCATATAACAAAGCTGGCCTAATAGCAGTCCGATAAAACTTTCCTTTCAGCCATAACGGAATGTCACAGTCGCATAAAACTCCTGTTGCGCTCCTCCATTTCAACCAGTCGGCTTGGATCTTATGGTTGACACCACTATTGATCTCCTCATCCTTTTGGATAATAGATTCCAAGTACTTAAAATGATTACTCATCGGTATTCCTTGCCTGTCTAGTGTCACTATACTATAATCTCGGATCCTCTGTTTACTGAATTTGCACTCCATATACTCTGTTTGGGCCCTACTTAATCTAAAATTTTGAGATTCTAGAGTTTGTCTTCATAGCTCCAATTTGACATTTACCCCAGCTCTCGTCTTATCGATTAGAAAAATATCACCAGCAAATAGCATACACCACGGTATCTCATCCTGAATAGCTCTAGTGAACTTATCTATCACTATGACAAATAAGAATGGACTCAATGCAGATCCTTAATACAATCCAATTGTGATAGAAAAATCACTTGTTATGCCCCCACAAGTTCTGACATTTGCCACTGCTTCATCGTACCTGCCCTTGATTATATCAATATATTTGATGAGAACTCTCTTATTCATCAATGTCCACCATAATACCTCTCTTGACACCTTATCATAAGCTTTTTTTAAATTAATAAAGACCATATGCAAATTTCTCCTCCTATATCGTAGTCGCTCTATAAGTTGACGAAGCAAATGAATAGCCTCTGTTGTCGATCGCCCCGGCGTGAACCCAAACTGGTTCTCTGATATTTTAACATTCTGTCTTAACCTGTGTTCAATTACCCTTTCCCAAAGCTTCATAGTGTGACACATGAGTTTTATTCCACGATAGTTTGAGCAACTCTGGATATCACCCTTGTTCTTATATAAAGGTACTAGGGTGCTCTTCCTCCACTCATTTGGCATTTTTTTAGTTAGCCAGATCTTGTTAAAGAGGTTTGTCAGACATCCCACACTCATCTCTCCTAAGCATATCCATGCCTCAATAGGAATTCCATCCGGCCTAAAAGCTTTCCTTGACTTCATCCTCTTCAAAGCCTGATCCTCTTCAAGGCCTTTTTAACTTTAGATTCGCTAATTCTGCGCATATAAAACATACTACTATAATAAGTTTTAATTTCTGTATACACAAAGTATCCATATCTGTTATCTGCCACCATGCCTAACTTTCTCTGTTAAATAGATGTATACCTTAGCATCGTGATTTTTGATTAGGATCGTTTAGTCCGCTTAAGGAAATTCTCTAGAGGGACTGCTTTGCTTCTCTTTTCTGCTTCTAAGATAAAAAATAGTGGTATTTCACGAGTTGTTTTCTTCAAGTAAAAGTTCATAAGGATACAAATTTGTGCTTATGCTCTTTGATCATCATTCTGCCTTCCAGAACGAAGATTCTCTTTCATGTTTTACATTCTAACGACATGGAATGTAGTTATTAGTAGCAAAGAAGGCTATATATGAGGTGTAGAGGTTGAGTTGGCATTTTTTTCTAGGCCAAGAAGTGTTGAGGTTTTGTACTATGGCTACATGGGCTTAACCTTTTTTCATTTTTTAATGCTTCTCATTTGAAGAATACCTCTTAAACTTGTTAACATGATTTAATACCATTGAGAAATTGGCGCACAAGGAAAAAGAGCATAAAAAATCCACAATGCTATTGGAGGCTTTGGTTACCTTTGACATTCACATCTTTGTAGTGCCTCACAGAGTCTTATAATTAGATCTTAAAAAACTTAGAAAAGTATAAAAATTTCTAACTTTGAATGAGTACTAAGTACTCAAAGGCTTATTTTGAGGGGCATATGTGCAAAAATACTCAAATCGTTACATTGTTGAAAGTAGAAAAGGAGATGAAAGAGATTTTGGATTAATTTGCATAGAGTAAAAATCGACTATTACCATAGGGTTCAATACCCTCATATATTTATTTTTAGATATACATCTGTGTATCCCTTTAATAGTTTCCTTATAGCTGGCAATAGAAAGAACAAATATGAGTGCAGAGAAGGTGCATCTATTTGTCTATATAGATTTTATTGTATACATTGTTCCTTCTAACGGTTTTCAATTATGCACTGAATGTAATTATATATGTTATGCTTATAGTTTTAGCTACATATTATCAAATGATTGGATGGAGTTTTAAGACATGAAATATTGAAACAATAATTGCCAAACAGCTTCATATAGAGACAGAAAGAGGAGTAGGGAGTTGGGGTGTGTGTGTGTGTGTGTGGGGCGCGCACGCTCTTAAGTCTAAACCATATAGATGGGGTTAGAAAGGCCAAGAACTTCAAAAGTAAAAACACGGTTCCTATTTGGTCGGTGGTGGTAAATTTCCTCAGGCCTTGGAACTTGTAGAGAGGAGGTAAAAGAATAGTTCCCAATGGTTGGTTATTGTAAATGGCCTTACTTGTCCGAATACCCCACCTCCTGTTGCCCTGAGGCTGCACGAATAATTAAGGTTATTATGGTTAGTGATAAGTTCAAGTCAAGCGAATTACTTTTTGCAAGTCAGTGTATTCGTTTCACTCACATTTTATGTTGGATCTTTAAAGAGAGTACCGTAGGTCTGATAAACCTCTTCTTTGAGCTGACTATATTACTTAGAACCATATTGTGCACAAACTCTTTATTGTTGAAGTCACATTGCCCCTTGCTGAAATAATTTTATCTTGTGAATTCTATTAATGCGTCCAAGATTTCGTTCGCGGTGTGGGTTTTGAACTTCTTTTAGCATCTTTTATATAGGCAAAATGGCTGGTTGATTCTTTGTTGGTTCCGTCAAGGCTTCTTCAGGAGCGCTGTGAGGTGAGTTACCTTATCTGACTACCTCAAAACTTGTATTTCAATATAGGCATCATAATTATTCTTGCCTAGAATCCTATATTTTATTCTTCAAATTGTAGGAAGAATTCTTTGGGAGTCTGACATGGCTAAGATAAAAGCTCCAGATTTGAAAGCTAAAGAGGTATGCAAGTTCTGTTCAGTAATATTGTTTATCATTTCCTCATAACCTCAAATTGATTTTACAAAAGTAGCATAGTTTTGGGACCATTTTTTATTCTCAGGTCTTTTTATCCTTCCTAGTTAATCATCAGCCAAAATGTAGCAAAAAGCCACCTTCTACCCCCCCCCCCCCCCCCCCCCCCCCCCCCCCCCCCCCCCCCCGGGATTCCGTCCTTCCATCAAATGCCTTCTCCAAAAGAGAGAAGGCAAGTTTGGCATTGGTCAGAACTCAAAAGTAAACTTGAGATGAAAAGCAAACACGAAAAATACAAGCAGCTGATTAACACCTGTAATATATTTAAAGAAGCGCTGTTTGGGCCCTTTTCGTCAAATGAAAGATGTACAGGTTTGTGTATGAACTTACCTAAAAAAGTATACTCTCTTGTGCCGAGGTTTCTAAGTTCTCCAATTATGTAAATTATATGTTTAAAATAACCTAAGATGTCATTTATTTGCAACCTCGAAGCGTATAGTACTTATATATGAATGTCACCTATGTTAGCAGTCTAGTTTACAAGTTTTCATATCATTCAAGTGATAATAATAAATGTGATTAAATAATTTCCACAAATTATCAATATAAAGTATACATGGTTCTCCCTCGTTTCTCTCAGTTAAACAAAGGAAAAACTTACTGTAAACTTGTACCATTAGTCTTAATATAGCAACTCTCCATAAGATATATACAGTACACGGGGTCTGTAAGTTGTCTATACTGTGGGTCAACCTGCCATGCTTAAATAATTAAGTATTAGATAGAATTTTTCCTCGTGAACTGCTTTGGGGCTAGGATATGATTCAGTTTTACATGTATCAATCCTCTTATATTAGCTTATCTGATTGTTTTATGTATTTTGTTTAAAAACGTGATGGTTTATGCTGTTTCATTAATTAACTCCTCACTTTCTTCCTGTGTTCGATTAACTTTAGTGGGTTACTTATTGTGATTCGTAACTTGTAGGTTAGAGTAAACACCCGACTACTTTATCAGCAAACAAAGTTCAATCTTCTTCGGGAAGAAAGCGAGGGCTATGCCAAGCTGGTGAGAGCAATCTGATCTTTATTGTTTTATGTCAACTTTAAAGCTATGTTCTTTTGTTTTAGTGGATGGAATATGAAGAAAAATAACTGCTTTAATTTGGGCAATTTTCATCTGATTATGATCATTTACACCACTGGTACAGCTAGGATTTTCAGTTTTTTTTTGTGTGTGTGTGTGTGTGTGTGTGTGTGTGTGTGGCGGGGTTGTCAATCATTCATAGCTTTCTTTAAGATTGTATATTAATTTATTGTCTTATAATGCTAAAAGTCTTGTGGTTTTAGTGTTGATTTGTTAATTCCTACTGTTTTTTTTTGTTTTGAGGGGGGTGGGGGTGGGGGGTGGGGGTTATCTGTGGTATATTTGCGCATAGACTCATATTAATCATTCAAAAAGTTTCTTTAGTTTTTGCCTTTATCTAATTTTATATTCTTATCTTTCTATGTTGTTTCCCCCCCTTTTTTCACTTTTTATTCTTCAAAAGAAAATAAGCTCCTTCTCTTTTGCTGCCACAACCCCTTAAGACTATGAATCCCTAGCTGGCATTTGCAATGTGGGGCTAGCTCTCACATTTTCCAACATTGTCTAAGAGTTTTGATTTCCCTTGAGCACCTATGTGACCCTACGACCTGAATCTATATCATATCTTCTAATTAGAGTCCTTCATCCTCTGCTTGTCCCTTCTTGGTTTCCCTTAAGTGTTTGATTCTGGTAAGCCTAAAACCTTCGCTACCCCAGTCCCATAAGTCGTCTCTTCCGCTTAAGAAGGGATCACATCCTCTTCATTGTCCCTTCTAAGATTTTTCTCCACAAACTGAGCATTCTCTGATGGTTATGATGCTATATTTTATTGATAGGCTGCATAGGCATAAAGAGAAAACTCATAGGAACATGTTGGAACACATGAGATGGAGGATCGTGTGGTCAAGTATATACATGTCTTTGAACCCACCTCCCTATCAATAAAACAACCTAGTCTGAGAAAACTTATCAAGTCTGCAACAAACTTAACAGAATTAAAAAAAAGAATACAGATCATATCACTTGATGAATTTGTGTAAAGAGTGGAAGCCAATGTTTTCTAAAGAAAACGTGTATCGAACCGTGTTGCATCGCTTCCAAAAAATATGTGCCATGGTTGCTTCACTGCAGTAGTACAAACGTGAAATTAACTTTTGCGAAGAGCAAAATTAGCATTGTGTTGCACTTTTCTGTACAACGTGCATGCTTCTCAATGCTACATGCATAGCCTACAAAGCATATGCACTTGAACCCTTTTTTCCTTCTTGCTTCGCTATTTCATTTCAATAAGAGAAAAGCCCCTTATTTTGCTATCTCTGTTTTCTCGCTTCTTTTCTCTGTGCCGCTGATTGGAAGAGCTGTCACCTCATTGCCACGTTATATCTCCTGTTGACGTCATCACCACTGACCAATGGTCATGCTGCTGAGTTATTCTCTTCTCATTCTCTCTCTTTCAGTTATCCTGATAACTGCCAACCCTTTCGCCTCTCTCTCTCTCTCTCTCTCTCTCTCTCTCTCTCTGTGGGGTGTGTGTGTGTGTGTGTGTGTGTGTGTGTGTGTGTGTGTGTGTGTGATGGTTGATGACTGAAACTTTCTTTTGTTACGTGAGATCTCTCTCTCTGGGGTGTGGGTGTGTGTGTGTGTGTGTGTGTGTGTGTGTGTGTGTGTGTGTGTGTGATGGTTGATGACTGAAACTTTCTTTTGTTACGCGAGATCTTCTTGTGTCACTGGCGATGATCTTGGTTTGTTCCTCCGGGTGACCTTTTGCGTTGTTCCTTGTCTCTTTCGCCTTTCGCCAGTGATGAATGATCATGTTGCGGCAGCACCTAGGCTAACTTTTTAAGTTTAAATGTCTCTTTCTCATGCACACACATGCACGCACACACACACAACGTGTTCAGCTGATGCTGTGGTTTGTTGATATCGCGAGGCTCTCTCTTTTTAAGATTATTCCATTGGACAATTTCCACATTCTTTTCTTCTAGTATGTTTCAATATGGAAAACTGAGCAATTGGTCATTTCATTACTTGTAATTAGTTTTGATCAATTGTATGAGCAAGCCAACAACACAGTTATGTTTCATTGAATCATTTTGCTATAAATGCAGCACACTACATTTGTGCAATTAGTTGTATGATTTAACTTCAATTTTTTTTCTCTTTTATCTCCACTGATAATGGCAACTTTTGGATTTAAAAAAAAATTATGAATGAGTTCAAGAAAGCTAAAAAATATACAAGCTACACTATCAGCAACAGATGTTTTTAGAAGTAGGATTCAACGGGATAATTTTTCTCTCTTTTAAAATTAAAAAAAACGAAGAAGGTGAAGCTTGTGCTTCTTACTAGTTACTGCTGAAGCTTACGGTTCCCTGAGCGGAGGCTAGTGCTACACTCTATGCTCCTGTTTCAGAAAAGTTAAAAAAGATTGGTGTTAGCATACACATTCCGAAAGAACCAGTGATACTGTCGCTAGTGATATTATAAATCAATCTCAGAGTACCAGCCCCTTCTGAAATAAACTTAACACAATTTGGGGGGAGAAAACCTGAATCAAGAAAAGGCAAACATGTCATTTTTTGAAATTTTAGAAAGAGTGCAAGCATATCAAGTACTATATTCTGAAAGGCAACAAATGACACCCTCATGCACATTGTAAACGCCAATGAGAAGTTAAGAGGTGTGATGGGATGGTAGCTGAGAGAGTCTCAAGAACAGGGTTACAACTAACCGAATATGGATTGATGCAATAAAAAGAGATCTGATGGTTATAATTTTGTGATGAGAGGAGGGACCTTAATAGAAGAAAAGGCCATTTAGGCGACCCCAATTATTTGGGATAGAGGCTTTGTGGTTGTTGATTATAGTTAGCTCTAACTTTTATCATAATAATTAGATTAGTAATAATCGTATGTAAGAAGAACACAATTAGTTTCCCCATCTCAAATTGTATTGTTATGTGTGAAGACAGTCAGCAACCACTTAGCCAGATAGCTAGAACTCATGCTTTGCTTGGAGTTATAATTTGCTATGTTAGTCATTATTCATCTATGTTTTCCTCAAATGATCTTCATGTTGCCGGAAAATGTAGGTTACACTGCTTTGTCAAGGTGGTTTAGATGTCACAACAGAGAGTACATCGTCAGCGACAATCAGCATAATTAAGGTTCAGCTTATTTTGGTTATCAGAAAATAAATTTCACATGCTGTATCTTTATTTCTTCTTTCCCCCGGTCTTAACTAATTGTTCTATTTTGTAAATTCTTGCAGTCATTAATTGGTCATTTTGATCTAGACCCTAACCGCGTTTTTGACATCGTGAGTACATTCATTTTTTCTTACATCAATTGCATATGTATGCTACCTTTTACTTTTAATTTACCATCACTCCTACCATCACTCTTAGAATTATTTACTGAATTTGTTCCTGCTCCGCAATTGATGTAAATTCTTTCTTGTATGGTTGCATCAGGTTTTGGAATGTTTTGAACTTTATCCTGACAACAATGTATTTCATAACCTAATACCTATTTTCCCGAAGGTATGTTCTGACCATTCTTAGGTTGTTTAAACTTTAAAGTAATTGTAATTTTCTTCAAAGTAATTCTTGCTCATGCATTGCATGGTTCTTTCCAGCAGTCGCATGCTGCTCAGATCTTGGGGTTTAAATTTCAATACTATCAACGTATAGAAGTGAGCACTTCTGTTCCTCCTGGTCTTTACCGGCTTGCAGCTTTGCTGGTGAAAGCAGAATTTATTGATCTCGATAGTTTGTAAGTGTGTTCTTCATGATTTCCTTTTCTTCTTAATTTGACATATTTTGACTTGTCTGGGTTTTACTTTGTTAATGTTATTATCTTTAGGTTCTTTTGCTTTGCAAAATAAGGATTCTAAGTATTGTTATATAATGTTTATTTTTTTGAATTACAAGGTTTTTTAGTGAATATGATTGGCTACATCAAATTTGCTTAATTGGGTTTGTATCCTGGAATTAGTTATCGGTTCTGTGATGAGCCCCGTGTGGGTGCCTGTTTGCCTTCTGGGTGTATGCATGTACTTGTGTTTGCCGATTTGTCGTTTCTTGTTTACATATTTAAATCTAACCCTGTCTTCTGTTTTACATCACAGCTCCCGTTCACTGATATGGGATTGTACTGCTGCAAGTGGGTAGTGGGACTAGTCAGACTTGTATAGCATTATTAGGTGATCACTGGGCTTTCTCTGGAGTGGTTTAAAAGGGCTTGGAGGTTTTATTGAAGCTCATTAATCGATTGATAAAGTTAATGTATGAGTTTTAGTGGACGATGCTTGAGCAATAATATGGGTGCTGATGCCTCTAGTTGATTTTCATTTAGCAGGCCATTTATTTTTGTTGGAAACTGGAATGCCCATTTGGAAGTCTTCAGCGATATGTTGATTGGATTGCATGTTGCTATAAATACTGAATGATGGAGATTCTTCCAGTCCTAATTTTTGACTGCAAATAGGTTGATGCTTATTAGAGCATCAACTTATAAGGAACTTGGCCAGATGTTGCCATACTGCAGCTTAGTTGGATTTCAGTTTCAAGTCTATCAGAACATCACTGTAGCTGTTGTTGGTTGAGGATTGCTCACTCATTACTTCTGGTGGCATTGTGATGGACTTGGGATGCCATATGAAGTGACTGACTTATCCGCTAATGTTATTTTAATCAATCTGGAATATTCGGGTGGACACCCAGCTTGTAATGTAAGGGAGAATAGGACTCTTTTGATATCTGAAAGGAACAAATCATCTCACATGCACCAACTAGTCTTGACTCTAGACAATCTATTTTCCTTCGATCAACTGCTTTATATACACATGGAAAGCTATATCTGAGAAGGAATCTGAAAGTTGCTTTTTTATAGTGAAGCTTGTGTGAAATATATTGAAAAAAACTGCTAATTTGAGATGTGTTATTAGTCTAAATGTGGGTACAATAAAGTAATTGTGAGTGTATTTATCATCATATGTTAATATAAATACACATGAGGTGCAACTTAGGGTTTTATGCCCTTGCACTCTACTTTCTCATCTCTTGCTCACTTCTCTCCTTTCCTCTTTATTGTTAAACTTCACTTGGTATCAGAGCGTATTGTATATCCCGTCCATCCCGCGGATCGAACTCGTTGGCGTTTTTTTATGGTTGCGGGATCGTTTGTGGTTGTTCGTGGTTCGTGGTTCGTTCGTGGTTCGTTTGGTTATGAGATCTAGGGGTTCTGCAGATCTCATTTGTGGTTCATTCATTTATGAGATCTAGGTTTTCTGCAGATCCCGTTGTTCATGGTTCATCGCTGTTTGTTGCGAGGTCTAGGGTTTCTGTCTGAGTTAGTGATTGGTTGTTGCCTGTGGTTTGTTGTGAGATCTAGGGTTTCTGAGGTCTCGTGTTCTTGTTGCATTTGCAAGCACGGTGGAGACTGAATTTTCTAGTGAGGTTAGTAGTGGTGGTGGTAACAATTCTTTTACTATCATTCACAATAATGATGAAATAGGAAAATTGATTACTACGGTGAAACTCAATGGTGCGAACTATCTCGTCTGGCCTAAATCTATCAAAGTATTGAGGGCGAAGAAGAAGTTGAAGTTTTTGTTGGAAGATCCTCCGCCTGGAAAGACCACTAATTATGAGGATTGGATGAGTGCAGATGCCTATGTTATATTGTGGTTGTGACGTAGTATGAAACCGCACTTGCCTTTAATGTTCAGTGGTATGAGACAACTAAGCAGATTTGGGCATTTCTTTAAGAATCCTATTCATAGAAGCAAAATGTGACCCATATCTACGAGTTGTATAAGCTATTGTTTACCATAAAGCAGAATGAGAAACCTGTGAATAAGTATTTGGTTACAAAGAAGTCCTTGTGGGAGAAGCTGTTGAAGTATCATCCGGTGACTACTGATTTGAATGAAGTCAGTGGTAGAAGAGTTACATGTAACTCTCATCCTAGCTGGTTTGGATCCTGGGCTCGAACCTTACAAGGCTCAGGTCCTTAACGGAGAGGTGTTACCTACATTGAAGAATACTTTTGGGCACTTTAATTCTTTATTTCTAAGACAGAGTTCTGTGGTGCCGAGTAACGACTCTTCTGCCTTGATGTTACTAGTGCTGGTGGCTGAAAGTCACCCAGAGGCCGGAGGGGTTGACTGGGTGAATTTATTATTCTAACGGAGATTAAAACAATCAATTGTTCAAGATAAGATTTATATAAAAATAAGCACAAGCAATCAAATAAAACAAAGTAAGAAGAGTTAGAGAGAGTGCAAACGCAAAAACGGCGATATATCCTGGTTCTACCCCCTGGCGTACGTCCAGTCCTCCCTCACGGAGATTTGTCTCACTATAAAAAAACACGGCTTGAAAGTCGCAAGTTCTTTCAACTTCACTTCTCCCCTTTGGAGAACACTCGTTACAAAGAAAGATAAAGAGAAGCAATAATAATCAAATGACCATGAAAAAAATTTCTCAATCTTAATCCTATAGTAAAGAAAGAGTATGAGGAAGAAGCCGTAGGATTAGCGTGTGAAGAGAAAAGAAAACTCAAATGAAAATTCAGAGATTTGAAAGTTATTAGTTAGAATTTTTGAGAATAATTTAAAAAAGATAGCTTCACTAACTATTTCACAAGAGAACAATGCTCTCTTAAATAGAGTTTCAAAAATAGCGGTTGTAAGAAATAATTCAATCAACAATTTAGCTGTTGGAAAAAAATTTGATTTGCTAAAGAATAGTTAGGTATTTTTTTGGAAAATCAAATTTGAAAATTGAATTTAAATGGAAACCTTTCAAAAAAGATTTTTGCAGAATTAAAAGGGATATCTTTTAATTCATTTTTAGCAATCTTTTGAAACCGAATTTAAATGAAAACTTTTCAAAAATGATTTTTGCAGAATTAAAAAGAATATCTTTTAATTTCTTTTTAGCAACCGTTTGAAAATCGAATTTGAAAACCGAGTTTAAATCGAAACTTTTCAAAAATAATTTTTGCAGAATTAAAAAGGATATCTTTTAATTCTTTTTCGCAATCTTTTGAAAACCAAATTTGAAAACCGAATTTAAATGGAAACTTTTCAAAGAAAAGTTTTTTGCAGAATTTAGAAGGATTTTGAAAATATTTTAATGACGTGTGTGTATCTGAGAGCTTCTAAAACATATTCTAATTTACTTTAACAAAATAACTAAGACCTAGCCAAACTGAACCAAAGTGAAAGTTGTTGCATGCTTGACTTGAATTTTAACTTGAGCTTGAGCTTGAGTCTTGAACTTGATCTTTGAACTAGATATTTGGGTCTTTAGCTTGATTCTTGTTTATCTCTAAAGAGATGCAAGATTGAGCTCCTTTGATATAGCTTGAGTAAGTGTAAGAGCTTCTCAATTCCTCCTTTCTCCTTATAGATTTGCAATTTCTGCTCTAGTCCATCCATCCTCCGTATATGGTATCAATTTGCTTGAGTTCATATACACAATGAACTACACAACAAGCAACATTAGTGCCATTTGGATGCTTTGTTAATCATCATCAAAATAGAGGGTCAACAATGGCCCTGGTGGTGTTCGTGGAGATGGCGGACGTGGTAGTAGAGATGGCGGCCGTGGTGGTGGTCGAGGAGGTGGCCGTGATGGTGGTGTTCGAGGAGGTGGCCGTGGTCCACCACAGAGATATAACTATTGTGGCATGAATGGTCACACTAAAAAGTACTGTTGGGATAAGTGAGGTAAATGTGATTATGCACATCAAGTGTATAATGAAAATGAGGCTTTCACTTCACATCAGACTCGCTTCTATTACCTCCGCACAACTTGAAAAAAATCCTCTAGAAGCTGAATGCTCTTACTACATGCTATTTGATTAATCGCATGTCATTATCTGTGTTGAATAACCAAGTCCCCTTCTCCATGTTGCATCCATGTGTTTCTCTCTTTTCTTTACCTCATGTTTTTGGGTGTGTTGCTTTTGTTCACAATCTGAAATCTAATTGAGACAAGTTGGCTCCTCGATCTCGTAAGTGTATCTTTCTTGATTATCTTCGAACTCAAAAATGTTATCATTGTTACAGTTCTCAGTCGCGCAAATATTACATCAGTGCAGATGTTACCTTCTTTAAGTCCACTCTTTTCTTTCTTTAGGGGACCATCCTCTTTTGTTCGCATCAGAGTTGATATCATCCATACCACTTTTGGCCATTCTTTATCCATTTTTGTCTCCATTCATCCGTTACAGGTTTATCATAGATCTAAGGATTGACAAGTTGTATTGCATGATTTAGCCTCCAACACCTCATCTTGTGTCTGAAGCCCCGGCTCCCACCACCATAGTTTCAGATGATCTCCCTATTGCTCTCAAGAACGTTAGCCGTCTTTGTACCACTAAATATCCCATTTCAAATTATGTTTCAGTACATCTGTTTTTTCTTCTTTACATGCACTTGCTGTCTCATTGTCTTCCATTTTTATTCCTAACACTTATAAGCAAGCTATATCATCTTATAGTTGGAAAAGTGTAATGGATGAGATGTCTGCTTTACATCAAAATCAGACTTGGGAGCTTACCTTGCTTCATGATGGGAAGCGAATAGTGAGTTGTAGGTGATGTACACTGTTAAGTATCATCCAAATGGTTCAATTGAGCGTCCCAAGGCACGATTAGCTGCAAAAGGATACACCCAAATATATGGTGTGGATTATATAGACTCTCTCCCTTGACTCGGAGGAACTCTGTTCACCTTCTTATCTCTGTGGCGGTTAATTGCTAATGGCCTTTGTATCACTGTATCAGTTGGACATCAAGAATGCTTTTTTGCATGGTGACTTACTAGAGGAGGTTTATATGGATCAACCACCAGGATATGTTTTGTCGGGTAGTGAGAATCTGATGAAGAAAGTATATGGGCTCAAACAGTCACCTCGAGCTTGGTTTGATTAGTTCAATTCTTATTCAGTATGGATTTTGATGCACCATGTCATTCAGTGTTTAGCCGTCTATATGAGATGTTATTTTGTTGATTGTTTATGTTGATGATATCATTATATCTGAGAGTGACTGTGTTGGTATTGCAGATTTGAAGGCCTACCTGAGTCGTTAGTTTCATACCAAAGACTAGGTACTCTTTGATATTTTCTTGGAATCGAGGTTGCTCGATCTAAGATGGGTGTGTATCTTTCGCATCACAAGTATGTTTTGGACTTGCTTTCAAAGACATGGATGTTAGATTCTCGGCTGGTTGATACTCTTATGGATTATCATGTCAAGTTTGATGCTGACAGAGGAGAGTTATTTGCGGATGTTGGATAGTATAAACGGTTGGTTGAGAAGCTTATTTACCTTACTGTCACATGATCAGACATCACCTACGCTGTTAGAGTAATTAGTCAGTTTATTTAGTCAGTTTATGCAGGCCTCTAGGCAGCCACATTGGGAGGCTATCTCTCGTATTTTGCGATATTTAAAGGGTGCACATGAAAAGGATTTGTTGTGCAAACACCATCACAGAAGCTCACAGTAGCGGGCTTCAGTGATGCTAGTTGGGCATGTAGTCGCAGTGATAGGAGGTCTACTTATGGCTATTGTATTTTTATTTGTGGTAATCTTGTAACGTGGCTAGTAAGAAGCATATGATTGTGGCTCGTTCTAGTGTAGAAGCCGAGTACTGTGCTATGTCTCATACAACCTCCGAGATGATGTGGGTGCGACCTCTTCTTCATGAAATGCGGGTTATGGTTCCTATCCCTATGAAGATATATTGTGATAATCAATCAGCAATTTTCATTGCTAGTAACCCGACGTTTCATGAGCGAACAAATCATATCGAGGTGAATTATCATTTTATTCGTGATTTGATGATAAAGAAGCAGATTGTCACTCCTTATGTTTGGTCCGAGGATCAATTGGGTGATATCCTCACCAAACCACTTGCCCGTAGTCTATTTTCTGTTTTATGTAGCAAGCTGGACAAGTTTGATCTCTATACTCCAGCTTGAGGGGGATGTTAGAGTTATTAGTCTTAATGTGGGTAAAGTCAAGAAATTGTGGGTGTATTTATAATCATATGTTAATATAAATACACATGAGGTGCAACCTAGGGTTTTATGCCCTTGCATTCTATTTTCTCATTTCCGTCTTCTCTCTTCTCCTCTCCTTTCCTCCCTACTATTAAACTTCACTAGATGGAATGATAGAATGCATCGAGCTGCTATTGGTAAATTGTTAACTGGTGGTTGTCTGGATCTCATTGCTACACAAGTTTTTGCTCAATTACAAATTAGTTATATCACCACCTGGATGAGGTCTTTGTCACAATGTCAGGAAACATTTTTTTTTAATCAACATCAGTCCATTAGAGGGAACATCAGAATGGAGGCCTCTTATAGACGTTACTTCTTTTTTCTTGAGTATGCATCATGCTGTAAAAGCAGTGTTTCTTGGAATGTTTATGGTTAGTTTACCATCCAGTGCTGATTTATCATTTTTGTGACATTAAAGTCAAGGTTCTTACTATTTATTGGTCCCAAGTTGGCATTCTTCTTCATTTGGAGATTTATTGATTGTGTGGAGTGGACTGTATTTTCTTTCCTGTATGAAGTTCGCTATATCAAGTTAATGTTGCATCTTTATGGGAGGAGTTACAATTATTTTACTTTGATTTAACGATAATTTCTGATATTGAGTGATGTAATTTTTTTTTTTTTTTAAGGAGACAGTTGATTATTATTTCTACGCATAAATTTCTATAAAATTGTATACGCAGATATCTCATCTTTTTATGGTTTTACGAAAACTTTTGATAGCTTGGCTTTGTTACTAAAAAATTTGCAGTGTGCATATCAATATTTGTATCAAGGTTTGATTCGCATTTACGCCGGATACCAGTATTGCCAATATGACTGAGGTGATACCAATATTGTCGATATGATGAGCCGGGGGGGGGGGGGGGTGTATTTGCCGATCTTGATACCAAAAATCTATGGTAGATACTGATAGTGAGATTTCAAACCATGATTAGTATGCACAATGTTGTTGCAATGCGGTCCATAGTCCCTGCAAATTGATGACAATCATAATTCTTCTTCCTTGTATGTTAGCATGTTAGATTGAGTGCGATTATACTTTATGATATTATGTTTTGGTTTGCACTGAAGTCTTTCTATAATCCACTCTGGCCGTCGCGAAAGCCCCACCCACCCACCCACATTCACATGCGCGCGCACACACAAATGCCTTAATTGCACATCAATTGAAGTAGTGAGACCAGTAGAACTGCCCTTGACGTTATATGTTAATGGCTCACAGCTTTCCATTGCTCGTGATCACTTACGCTTGGAATTTGGCACCAACTTATAAAGATTGATGTTAGGTTGATTGGTCATATCGAGATTCATGGCAAGTTGATATCCGATCATAAAAACCAGGTGATTTCCTTCGTGGACCTTTCTCGACTTCACAGGTGCTCCATAGCTGGCCAATGTTGAAGATTGAGAAGGTTATATCAAAGACGCTGATGATGATGAGGTGCAAATTCATTTCCAAACAAGTGACAAAGGAGCTGTAGATCATAAAGTTGCAATTATTATAAAAATGAAACCTGTGTCCCAAACTTTTGGGGTTTTTTTTGGGGGGTGGGGGGGGGGGTGGCGGGGGGGGGGGGGGGGAGGGGAGGGAAGATATCCGCGAATGTAATCATGTCACATTCTACTTTCTGCAACCATTCTATCATATTGAACCCCCAAAGATCAAGTTGTAACTTTTTGCAAATGGGGATAAAAGACAATTAGAAATATGAAACAACCTCTCATATGTTAGAGGATTTAACTTCATCTAGCCTCAAGAAAAAATTCACTCCTTTTTTTTCTAAGTACCTCCAAATCCCGTTCACTTTTCACTTTCTACGTGTTCACTGGTTGGTTTGTCATGTTCTTGAAGCTGGAAATTTGAAAAGCATGGTTTCAAATCGCGGTATCAGTGTCGACTGGTGGTTTTTATTTTCAATATCGCCGGCTGATATTATAGAGTTTATATCCTATCAGGTACCTCAAAACCCGATATAGTGTTGTTGATATATATCAAAATCGGTCGATATTTGAAACCATGCTGAAAAGTCAACAATTAAAGGCGGTGAGGTGTGAATTGTATTGGGTGTGATCCATTATCCTCGCACAAATCAATTACCAGAAACATTTGATGAAAATCTAAATCTTCTGAAGTCTTAATGATTTTGAGAATCTGTATCCTGCAATAAATCTTAGAAGACAGAATAGAGCAAGATAGAAACAAGAGGAGAGAATAGGGGGCTTGCTTTTATACATGCTTACCAAGGTAGAAGGAGCCCTTAAAAGGGCAGACTCCATCGATTGTGGTTGAAGGAGAAGACTTCAGTAGCAAAGATTGAACTTATGTCAACTCTTATCTTTCAATAACATAGCATCGGCAGGGATAAAGTGAAGTATATTTCTAACTGATAACTAGGTTATATCTTATCATGTTGGAATATTCTGCTAACATTTGTATTGCTCTATTTTGGCATAGTATGACTTGAAACTTGAAACTTTTTATGGGGATGAGATCTATTACAACGGGTTGAAGGGATAAATTTGAATTTGAACTTATGCAAAATATTGTTGGTTTTATCTGCAAATTAGTTAGTTGGAATAGTGTTTACATCTGGAAGAATCCTTCACATGACTACAAAGATCTTTTAGTTGTTGATAATTAGGCATTGCTTGCTTTTGTTTTAAATTTATTATGTTCAATTCACTTTCATTTCATAGTTATTTCTGAATTTATTTCCCATCATGCTTACTTTTTCTATTTTGTATTTAGACTTCTTATATTCAAACTTGGCTCTTAGTAGTTTTTTATTACAGGTATGTACATTTACTTCCCAAGGATGATGAGGCCTTTGAACATTATGATGCATTTCTTGCAAAAAGGATTGAGGAGGTATGCCATTATTTTAATACATGATGTAGGTTAGTTTGCAGGATGGTCGCCACTTATGGGAATCATTGGCATGAAACACCTTCGTGTAGTTTGGTAGCTGATTGGATGTGGATTAAATGAAATTTGGTTGCTTTACTATTTTGGTTATGTTATTTTTATGAAACTAGTCAGATGGAACGTCCTTTGCACTTGTACTTTAGTCTCACAACTAATTGTTTCTTCAAGAAATACAAATTAATTGTTTTATGCTTGATTGTATGCAATCATTTTGTATACAAGATTAAGAAATCCAACATTTTGGCTTAGTTGCATTTTACATTATTAGTAAGATATTTGTTTTATCTATGACACAAGTTTATGCAGCTATTTTCCTTGGGCCAGATATACCATTTATACTCAGGCAAGAGTGAGACTAGGCACACTTACTGTCGGTTCAGATGTAAATGATGAATGACAATGGAAGTACCTAAAACACCAAGGTTCATCCATTGTATGGTGTGATATAAGGTTCATTGATTCATCTATTATTCAAAATAGTATGTCTGCTCCCAATGAAAGGTTAAAAATAAATAAAAATAAAATGAAAAATGAAACTCCTACAACATCAAGATTAAGAGATTACTATTAAAGAAGGCATCACCACAAAAGAAATTCTGCAAGGAAAGCTGAAGAACAGTGTTGGCAATAGAATTGGTTAAAGCAGATGTCACTGTTATCTAATAAAAGTTGTCCACTAATAGGGGATACTTTCGAGGATGAAACACACAAAATAGGTGTACAGCCCTTGACAAGGGAAACCAGAGATCCAGAGAATAAACAACCTTAACCAGGGAGCGTATGCTTAAAACAATCAATAACTCAATAATTCAGTAATAATTCATAGCCAAAATCTTAAATTTGAGTAAACAAATCTTATATTCATAAAACTATGTATTTCTGTTAGCTTATATGTGACCTTATCTCATGGAATCTTGTTCTTATTTCAGGCTAACAAAATTGGCAAAATTAACCTTGCTGCTACTGGCAAAGACCTGATGGAAGATGAAAAGCAAGATGTTACAATTGATCTACTAACTGCTTTGGATATGGAAAGTGAAGCAGTTATGGAACGTGCCCCTGAGGTTGAAAATAATCAGAGTTTGGGTTTGCTTTTTGGTTTTCTTTCCATTGATGACTGGTACGTTAGGTGCCACTGCCTAAAATTGGTAGTTTGTTGTGAATTTTAATATCATAGTTTTTTTTAATTGTTTATAGTTAAATTGTTACAAACATCTAGATAATCATGGAACTTGGTTTAATTACTTGTTTATCTTATTGACACATCTGTTCATTCTGTTGGCTGGTTATTGACCCACCAAGCACATAAAATCCCCAACTGATTGCTCCTTACTCATTATATTTTGCAGAACTGTTTTTAGATTACAATATGATCAAGTTCATTATGTTGACATCCATGTTGTTTATGTGCAAATGTACATGCCTTTTCGACCTAATGGTAAGTGGAGAAGGCTATGGATTATATATCAACACCATGACAAAATCTTAAACAGGACAAGGTAAACCTTGCCTTTTATGTGTGTCTCAAGACTCTCAACACCAACCATGACGAACTCTTAAAGAGGACTAGGTCAACATTGCCTTTTGTGCGTCTGTTTGTGGATCATATCAGCTGAAAACTAACCTGATAAGAACTAACAGTACAAATGCCACATGAGATTAATTGCATTGTGACAACAGAATAAGCTTTACTAGACAATAACACAACTTTGACAGAAGCAATGGTGTTATGCAGCAGAAACTGCATATTGCACGATGTGCCAAATGTGGTGACATTATCATCCATTTATTTGCCATTTTCACATGGGTGGTGCCATCTCAGTGTACCAATTACTTGACATCCTTTCACTGACCAATATACAGTAGCATGAGTGATAGAAGCCAGTAAGTATGATGAAACTCTTTTTCATGACGATTTGGTTTTAAGATTGGTTCTGAGTTTGCACATATTGAAGTTTATGACATGGATTCAGGCTACATGATCATAATTTGTAAATTAAGAAATATGCTTCTGAAGAATCTTCACTGCAAAACATAAGCAAAGAACACCCTGTAAGCAAAGATGCTTGCAAGTGACTGTGGATAGAAACTGTCAAGGAATACCCTGTAATCAAAGCTATGGATTATGTATTAGATTGTTGAAGACAAACACAATTCTGGAAGGTTGTCTTGTCCAGTCTCTGTTAAAGTTTAGTGCCCTGATTTTTCTACAAATGACAAGTTTAGACCAGGTTTTCCAGATTTTAAGTAGAAGCTTATGAGGTAGGACATTTTGTACAAGTGCAAAATTGTGTTGGCTTTAGATTTACTAGACAAAGTACAAAATATTAATTTCCACACATTTCGCAAAAAGGTACTGATGGAGCATTCTGTATTCCCTGCTGAGTGCATTCCTTGCCTTGTTATGTATATTTTGAAACAAATATAGCTGCTGATATGGCAAACAAAAGATGTTGATCTCTCTAGCTATGTGAGACTTCATCTTTCCTTCTTTCACTTACATGAAACTCTTATTTCTTTTTAGAATTAATCATTGAAGTATTCATACTCCAACAACAACACAATGGCAGCAACAACAAAAACAAAGTCTTCATCAGAGTATTTGGGGTTATGCGAATCCTTTCTCCATTCAGCCATGTTAATGGCCACCTCTGGCAAATTAGCAACTAACATACCTTTTTTAACTGCCTCAATCTCAGTTCATAACTTCATGTAGGTCTACAGTAGGGCCTTTTCTTGGAAATTTCTTCTATTTGTTTCTATTATGTACTCATTTATTTGAAGCGGTATGGTTTCATATTGCTATTCTTTCATGATTTTGCATTGTTTTATTATTCAATACTTGGTTTAACTGTGCTTGATTAGTAGTTTAACTTCCAGTATATTGCAGTTTTCTTCAGTAGTACTTGAAGACAATGAAAAGTAAATACTCCCATAAGCTGCTTGAAATAAATCCTAGACCTTGTTGACTCATTTGTAATTCTTCCTCTTGCAATTCATTATACCGGTTCTTTTCCCTTTCTTACACCTATGCCACCCACACGTTCTCTCTTAATGACTTGCCCACCTTTGACTCTCTAAAAAAGAAGCTTTATAATGGTTCTATGCTTTTCAGGTATCACGCTCATATACTTTTTGATCGGCTCTCCCATCTTAATCCTGTAGCACATATTCAGATTTGTGAGGCTTTGTTTAGGTATGTTTTAAGCTCTATTTTCTTAGTTTGATTGGATGCTTAAAGTGCTTATATTCATGCAATATTCGTCATGCACTTAGAGAGAGAGATTTTTCTTTGGGTTTGATGTGATAGTTTCTTAAGGCTATAAGGATATATTGTGTTGATCAGGAAAATATAATATTCATTTTAGTAATTTGGTTTATTTATCATATTAAATTAGCATGTACATCAATTGGACCAATGATTCTAGTGTAAGAGGTGCATTAATTTTGGTTTCTCAATCAACTGACCTCAAATTGAAAATCTTTTTGGTTTTAGAGCTTAGAAGTGAAAGTACTTGTGAATTAAATGACTCATTTTTATTTGGCCTGTTGTCAAACTTAATCCTATGAATGGTGGAAATATCAATAATGTGGAATTTATGTTTTTTACATGGATTATACAATCATAAACTTGTCATCATATAACTGGGAATATTACCTTTCTGAGGAATTTGTTTACTTCTTCTAGGGTTATTGAATTGACGATCTCTTCTGCTTATGCTGTTGGTGCAAAACATCTTCAAACAATTGGGAACTCTTCTCCAAACGCTGTTGTCAAAGACTGGATGGTTGAATCATGGGCTAACACTACTGTTGATCTTCCAAGAGAACTTTTTCAGATGCTTGCTGTTGCTGGTCCATATCTTCACCGCAATACTGTATTGTTGCAGAAGGTGTGATGGTCTGCAAAATGCAGTATCATTTTACTCTTCTGAATTTTTAGTCACATTTGATAACCTTGATTAGTTTTAGTGGCCAAAATGCTAGAAAGACCTCCCTGAATTATACCCCTTGATCAACAGACCTCTTAAATTAGCTACATTTGTAAAGATAGTATCAGTTTACATTTACAATCATGCTTGTAAGCTGAATGTCCACTTAGATGTTTATCTAAATTTGTTTTCAGGAGAGTCTCATCCTTATAGGTCTTGAAGTTGCTCTTGAAAATTGTGATATTGGCTCACTTCTCCTGTTGTTGCTTCTTCAAGTTGTTTGAACATGCCAACTAGTGTCAATCTTTCATTGTTCAATTTTTGGAAAGATGATGTATCTGCTTCTCTTTACCAAATAAATTGCGACTTGTCATAAATTTTCATGGATAGGTGTGTAGAGTGTTGAGAGCACACTACCTCTCTGCTCAAGCGTGCGTAGGTAAATCAAGTGATATGACATTGCGGGATCCCCGCCTTCGAGTGAAGGATGCTAGACTCAGGGTTGAGGAAGCACTAGGAACATGTTTGCTCCCATCGTTGCAACTCATACCCGCAAATCCTGCTGTTGGACAGGAAATATGGGAAGTACTTTCACTGCTTCCCTATGAGGTTCGTATAAATATACTATTGTCGCTGTGTTTGTGCATTCAATTTATGTGTGCGAATGAGTGAATCTCGTGTATGCAGGCACGGTTTCGTCTGTATGGTGAGTGGGAGAAGGATGATGAATGTATCCCCATGGTTTTAGCTGCTAGACAGATTGCAAAGGTTCTTAGTTTTCCTTCTTCAGTATTTGAAAGCCATGTCATTATATGGTCTTAGTTATACTTTTGTGTTCTCTGACACAGTTGGACACTAGACGAATCTTAAAGAGACTTGCTAAGGAGAATTTGAAGCAGCTAGGACGTATGGTGGCCAAGCTTGCTCATGCTAATCCAATGACTGTACTTCGCACAATTGTTCATCAGGTGTACTATTCTCAACCAAAAGCCCAGTGCCTTGTGTGGTTTCTTGATATATTACAGTTCTAAAAATCTGTCAACATCACTATGTTTTGTAGATTGAAGCATACAAGGATATGATTGCACCAGTAGTGGATGCTTTCAAATACTTGACGCAGGTGTGTTTTATGAGTTGTTTAGAGTTCTTGTTTTCTTCTTTACTCTGAGAAAGATAATTTCAATGTAGCTGGTCAAGTGGTGTTAATCTTCAGTTGCAGCCATTTTTCTTATTTTCCTTATTAGGTTCTACAGAACTTTCTTAGTATTTGATGTGATTCCCGCTGGAAAGGTCCATCGTTGCTAACCTAATGGTGAATGATTAGTGTGTTCTTTGTTGTTGTGTTGTTCTTTCCTTCTCTTCTGAGATGTTAATAATGCTCCAACTTTAACTCGTTCTTCTGTTTGAAATGAGAGAAATGTATTGTTTCTTTCAGATAGCTAGCACTGGCCACTTGAGGCAAACATTACTTTCTATGTATGTAGTTTGTCTACATCTAAAACTTAAGTTGGTGTCATCTCAGCATAGTGGTGGCAATTTGTCCATTACCTTTTGTATGGGTTAATAGAACTTGCAATAGTTTGGTGCCAGCTTATGCTTGGACCCATCTAAGCTTGTGTTATTTGGTCTGGGGCTTATGCTTGAACTCTTTATCATCAGCAGAATATCTATCCAGATCCCTCCTCTTTTGGTGGATCTTGATCCTTCCTTATGATATCTAAAAATAACAAAACCAAGCATGCAAAAAAAAAAGGAAAAAAAAAGAGGAAATAAAGAAATAAAGAGGAAGGAGAAAGCCCCTCCGTCAACACCACACACAAACACATGCATAAATAAAATGTCCGCTTCAAAATATGCATTTAATTACTTAATCCCTTTAAATCTAGTCATGGGATAAAAGAGGCTATTGATGAAAATTGTTTCATGAAGGCTGGCATTTTATCATGCGGTGCTGTCAGGAATAGGATCATAAATATACATGGTTATTACTGTGTTTGCTGTGTCCGTTAGGGGAAAAGTGTTACCAACTCATGCATGCTAAGCACCACTTTCTTGTACTGAATAGAGTGCCCTGATGTTTAATTTTCAACAGTGCATTTGCCTTTCTGCAGTTTGATGTGGCTTAACCTTCTGAGTTCTGCATGTATTCTTTTTTCTGCTGCCTTATATTTCTCTGAGTAGTGTGATCAGATAATCTTTCTGAATTATTCTCACTTACTTTTGAAGATTTCAGGTAGAAAGAACTCTGACTGTAAACTTCCATTATTTTGCTGCAGCTGGAATATGATGTCTTAGAATATGTGGTAATAGAACGCTTAGCACAAGGGGGACGTGAAAAGCTGAAAGATGATGGCCTTAATTTGTCAGACTGGCTTCAGTCTCTTGCATCCTTTTGGGGTCACTTGTATGTATCTTTACTCCGTGAAGTGTGCATATCTTTAATATAAAAAACTCAACACCGCCACCCAAAAACAACAAACACACATCAAAGTAGCCTTGCATTTGTTTCACATAAAGCATGACTATTTTTTATGGAAAAATACTTTCCTTTTGGATGAGAATTCCTTCTGTAATTAGAATTCATTTTTGGTTTATTATGGATTTCAGGGTTTGCATTTGCATTTTGGTTGACATCTTATAACCCCACATTAAAAGAAAAATAGACATAATAATAAAAAAAACCTCCACAACAACACTCTTCACACTCATTTATATGTATATGTACATTAGCAATACGTGTGTGTATGTGTAGCGGGTGTGTGTGTGTGTGTGTGTGTGTGTGTGTGTGTTTGTTTGTCTGTTGTATATTTATATGGATATATGTGTGTAGTTAGATACTGATAGGTGCATGCATATGCCTATGCATACATATGGGAATGTTGAGCATTTGGTTCTTTAGATCCTTTGTGCCTCAGAGGTGAATGCGATAACCTGTAGGAAACATAACTGTTATAGACTTGTTCTCCCTTGTGCCCAAGAGTTGTCCGCGTTTTCTTTATCCAGGAAATATGGCAATTGCATAGTAGTGTTGTATCTATGCCATGCAAGATTGCATGAACTAATTAAGCTAATTTTGTGTATTTAATTTCTTTGAATGATGTTTGATCAGTCTCTGCTCTGCATCTGCTGTCTGTAGCAAGTTTTCTCGGTTTGACGAGTTGCTCCATAAAAATTAATATTAATAGCAAGCTTGCTAGTTCCTTTCCTCATGTAAAATGTTTCATGCTTTGCTGATGGCTCTGTATATTATGTTACTTATCCGTGCTTTCTTGTGTGAGTTTACTCTGCCTAGTGATGCTAGATTTGATAGGCTCTGTTAAAAGTATTTTGGAAGTCTTTCATGTTGTTTGTAGATATTTTATGCTTTTATTTATTTTTTACTTGATTATCATATGTTTGGCTAAGTTTCATAGGTCTCCTGTGTGATGAACCTATAGCATGAAATTCCTTATGAACACTGGATTGTTATGTTCACAGGTGCAAGAAATACCCTTCAATGGAATTAAGAGGCCTCTTCCAGTATCTTGTTAATCAATTAAAAAAGGGTGTAGGTATTGAGCTTGTTCTGTTACAGGTAAGATTAGAATACTAAATGTTTGTATTGATGCATTTTCCAGAATTGCACATTGGGAGTAAAGGAATCAAATTTTCGAATCATGTAGGAGCTCATTCAGCAAATGGCAAATGTCCAGTACACTGAAAATATGACCGAGGATCAACTTGATGCAATGGCAGGAAGTGAAACATTACGTTGTCAGGCTAGTCTTTTGGAATGACTAAAAACAATAAGGTAGGGAACGAAGCTATTGCAATGTTTTCTTAACTAAGTTGTTTTAATGGAATGCTTGCATCTTAAGATATATTTTCAATATGAAATACATTTTTTTAAAACCATGCATTCTCATTATTGATTGAAATGTGATTCCATTTATCCCGGACCCCCCTACCTGTGAACTGACGTACACTTTTTATAGGAATGCCCTGTCTTGTTTATATTTACCTTAGTCGGGAATTCGGCAACTACTTTTAGAGGTTGACACAAGGTCAATACTGTTGTAAACATTTTGTTTTTTTTTTTTTTTTGGGATCTTTCTCTATCAGATTCCATTTTTTAATGGGAGAAGGCTTGGATGATGACAATATGCTTATTGCACCCCTCTTACCCCCATATTTTTTCTGGAATTTTCTCTATCAGATCCCATGAAATTGAGTCGCTATGTAGAAAGAACATCATGATCTAGAAGCCTTCAGGGATGAATTGTCCAAGTTATGGTCTGTTTGCTACCATTTCAACCCTAAAACAACTTGTGTTTTAATTCTTACACTACACCTGTGTATTTAAGCTCCACACAGACACGTTCTCCTCCAAACCCCCAAAAAAGAATATGCAAGAAAAAAGAAGAAAAAACCATCACCCAGAAAACACCCACACCCACACCCACACCCACACACCCAAATCACCTTCATCTTTTGCATGGCCAAGATTTTTCAACTTCAGCTCTTTTAGCCTTTATATAATTATATTAAGGGACAGCACAAGATAATTACTTAGGCCTGTGTACTTTTCTTCAAGCTCATCAATCAGATCCTTTTTTCTGATATACTGTTGAAGAATAACTTGTTCCTCTTAAACCCAACTCTGCTTCATAAGAAAATCTTCTAATATTTCTTCCAACGTTAGACTGAATTCTGGCCAGATCAATCATTTTCAAAGATTAAATGACAGCTTTAAATCGTAGGGTTTATCAGCTTCTGCACTCCTTTCTGTGCCTGTCTATGCTAGAGTTAGTTATATCCACAACTATGTGAAATCCAGTGGTGACCATTATTGCCATTTGGAAGTCTTCAGAAGTGCCCTTTATCACTAGTGGAAATTGTTGGATGTGTTTTGAATTTGGAGGAAAAACTTGAGTTTCCTCTTACTTGGCTTTGGATTTAGTCCCACATTGGATAGGAGGTGGGAGGTTGGGTAGTATATATGTTAACTCCTTCCATGCCTATTGTTATGAGTGTTGGGCCATGGGCCACATTCCTACACGCGTGCGCACACGTCAAACCGAACCGGGCCGGGCCGGGTTCGGGTGGCGCGCGCCCACGACCTGCAGATATGAATGTAATTCGATTCAGGAGGCTCTTGAACCTGAAACTTTTTTTTGGTTTTATCTATTTAAATTTTATTTAAAATTTGTTTTGATTTTTTCGGGATTTTCTGTTTGGTTTGACCCATTCTTCGGATTTGCTCGCGAACTGCATGATCGTGTGCGGATTTGGAGCGCAGCTGTTACAACTGCAAATGTTCGAGCTGTTATAAATAACAACATTGTCTCAACCATTTAATTACAAAAAACAGATATATCCAAGCAGATTCTCTCCCCCTTATATTTCTTACATCAAAACTCTGTCAAAATTCTGCATGTTTCGTTATTACTGAAGCTATTTTCATTCCGAGCAACGAATCTCCGTCTGAGCAAAGGCCTATCTCATCGTCCTGAGCTGGGTGTTGGTGAACTACCGGGGGAGTTTTCACCGCTAGGAGAGGAGGTCATTCTAAGGTCCGGATGAGGGACAAGCCATTGTCTTCTAAGGCACCCCATGCGGGCAATCTAATTTTTCTTTTAATTCTGTTATATTAGTTGCATCTTTTATTACAAATATTTAGCTTGAAGGAAGATTTATTTGTTGCATGTTTAAAATTTTTTTTATAGAAAAATACTGTTATATATCCAACAATCTAGAAGATAGAGTATTGTTTAATAATATTTCATGCAATAAATCTTTTAATACAATACTTGTTCATGCAATTAATTATTTATATATTCATGTTATTAAAATTATTCTTATAATAGAAATCATTTGATCCTTCAAAAAAAGTTCAAAAGCAAATTTATTGAAATCCTTTTTCACAAAAACCAAAATTTCAATATCTAAATCTAATACAAGTTCTTCAAATTTGTTAAAGGAAATTTATCCTTAAAGATTTCATTAAATCATTTTATTACAAGATTTTAAAAAAAATTATAAAAATTATCTATGAGATCTTTCTAAACTATTTAGATCATATCTTAACATATTATTGTAAAATCTTATCTTGTTGCAAGATTTTTCTACCTGATTTAATATTTGTCTGTTACATGTTAGATAAGTTAATAGCTAGTTGGAAAGAATTCATGCAATAGGATCTTATCTAAAGTTATCATTTTGCAAGCATAGTGATTTATTCCAGTATAGCAATTAATTAGTGTGTTATTTATTTTATTGATATTCTACGAATAACTAATTAAGATATTAGTTTAATTATCTCTTTCTAACTAGTTAGTCTGCAAAGTAGCTACTTTAATGTTGTGATAGGAATAACTTTCAATAAACTGATTAACCTCTGCAACTTAGTATCATTTGTCACAAACTATTTCTTACTAGAATCATTAGACATATAATTAACGAAAGGATGATACATTATTTTATCCTGCAAACCCTAATTTAATAGCTACCGACATAAATTACATTCTGACATTTTCAAATAATCGTGAAATACAGAATTCAGGTAGCAATATTCCGTCACTATGGCCAACCCTGATCATTCGAAGGGTGTTAAATCAGAGAAATTCTCGGGCACATACTTTAAGAGGTGAGCAAACCAGATGAAGTACTGGTTGACCATTTAGGTCTCATATCAGCCATATCTTCTCCTAAACCATCATCCGTTGGATCTTCTCCTGTTGAAACTCTTTTTACAACTCTTTCCTTCTACATCTATTTGAAACCTGAGAAAATTGACTATCATTGTCTCTATAGAATTCTTAGTGCACTCTCTGATAGTCTATATGATATTTATTACGAATATAAGAGTGCTAAAGAACTATGGACAGCTCTCGAGGATGGATATGGCCTCGACGATGCTGGAATCGAAAGATTCACCTCCTCCAACAAATTCATGATGTCTGATATTAAACCAATAAATGATCAACTTCATGAATTTCAAGATTATATCCGACACCTTCAATCGAAAGTAAATCAATTCTCCGACGATTAATGTGTTATGTCTCATTGATAAACTCCTTCCTTCTTGGTCAGCTTTAGCTGGAGATCTCCGTCACAAGTAAGGTGACCTAATTCTTATTCAAGCTCTAAAGGCGGCTCATATAGAAGATCAACATAGGCAAAATTTCAAACCCAAGTATGAACTAAAAACCAAAGTCAATTTGGTGGAAGATAAGCCTAAGCGCAAATTTATGAATCTCAAGTTAAAGAAGTTCAAGAAACCCAATCACTTTCATTTTTTCTCATGCAAACTCTTCTTTATACTTTTCAATCTTCCTCCTTCAATCCCAACATCTCTGGCCAGAAGGCCGATGGAAGATTCTGCTACATTGCGGGAGAACTAATCACTTGGCATCTCAATGTTTCAACCGGAAGAAGGAACGAGTCAAAGCTCAACCAAGATGAAATGAGGAAATGGCAGACACAAGGTCAACATGGTGGAACTGAACTTCAACTCTTTTAGGTTAGATTCTTCTCTTCCTATTGTCAACTCAATCACCTTTTTCTCGGACTAGTGGTTAGACTCAGGAGCCAATATTTTTATCTGTACTGAACGCTCTTGGTATAAATCCTATCAGGAATAACGTGGAGGAAGCGAGAGCCTGACAGATGACTCCACCAAAGAGATAAAGGGAACTGGACACATTGACCTGAAGATGACCTCCGAGAAAATTCTGACTCTTCAAGGCGTCATGCATTTACCTCACTTCAGAGGAATCTGATCAGCGAATCATCTCTTCTTAGAGCTGTTATAGGATTGTCAAAGAGTCCAATAAGTTTTAATCTCAAAGTCTAATACTTTCATTGGAAATGGCTTTGTTTGTGATGGCCTTTTTCGGCTCAATGTAATTAGTCCTTCTGATTATGAAATTTCTATTCCTGTTACTTTGAACATTGAGTCTTGTGATATCTGGTATGGAAGATTGAGACATGTCAACTTCAATTCTATCAAGAAAATGATTAACTTGAATCTCATTCCTGAATCTTTTTTTGACACATCTTCTAAATGTGAAATTCGTTTTCAGGGTAAGAATACCCGGAAATCATTTCCTTCTATCACAAGGACATCTGAACCTCTCGAACTTATTCTTAGTGATGCGTGCGACTCGAACAGAGTTCTCACCCGAGGCAGTAGAAGATATTTTGTGACATTCATTGATGATCGCTCTAAATTCTGTTACACCTATCTTTTCAAATTCAAAGATGAAGGGCGTGTTTGTTTCGCCGCAAAACCCCGCAAATCGTAAGTCATAAAACTTCTTTTTCATTTTTCGCTGTTTGTTTCGCTGAAAAACAAATTGCAAAATACAACTCTCATTTTACCACTTGCAGTTGCTACAGTTAAATTTGTGGTCATGTAAATCTCACTTTTACACTCACATTTTTCAATTGCAATTGCTACAGTTAATTTTGTGGTCATGTAAATCCCACTTATAATACACTTGCAGTTCATAGCAGTTACTTGATAATCAATATATAATTTAATATTATTAAATATTTAATATTTTTAATAGTATTCAATTTTTTATTTAATTATTTAATTATTTTATATTTTTAATCTTTAGTTTTTATTATTTTAATATGATTTAATATTTAATATTTTACTAATTTAATTTAATATTTTTTATTTAATATTGTTATTTAATACTTTATTATTTTATTAATACTTATACCAATTTTTTTATTATTTTATTTAGAGTTAATATTTTATTAATATAACAATATCATAATTTAATATAAAATTACTATATATGTAATTATATATATTTTAATATAAATAATTAATTTATTAATATTAAAATATACTTTATATTAATATTTTATTATGTTTATATTATAATAATAATTCATTATAATAATATTATTATAATAATTTCTTATTAAATTATAATTATATTTTACTTTGTTAATTTTATATTTTTATAATATTACAATAATATTATAATAAAATTTAATATTATAATAATTTTCAACTATTTTTAAATATTGTAATATTTTAACTATATATTTTTATTTTTCTTAAGATTTTTAATATTTATGTTTCATTAGTATTCTTAAAATTTTATTAATGTTCTTTAGATTTCCTTAAAATTTTATATTATTTATTTAGTTAATATTTTAGTAATATTTTACTAATTATACTAATATTATATTAATACTATTGTTATAAATAAAATATTAAGATTAGTAATATTTTATCTCAAATTTATTAATTCAATTTAATTTGCAATAGTAGATTTAATTTAATAGTATTTATAATAGTTAAATCACTGCTACAGTTAATTTTGTGGTCAACTTTTTCACTTACACTTTCATGCTACCAACCAAACACCGTAAAACACAATATACTTTCTCTGCTACAGTTCACATTTTCCATTCTCATTTTACGACTTACGACTTGCGACGTTTTGCGGCGAAACAAACAGGCCCGAAGTCCTCGATTGGTTTAAGGTGTATAAAGCTGAAATTGAGAACCAACTTGAAAAGAAGATAAAAATTCTAAGATCTGATCGTAGGGGAGTATACCTTAAGTGATATGATAAAGTTCTGTCAAGAGCACAATATTATTCATGAGGTAACTGCTCTCTACACATCTCAATCCAACGGTGTAGCTGAAAGAAAGAACAAAACACTGATGGACATGGTGAACTGCATCTTACTAAGCTCAGGTACACCCGAGAACCATTGGGGTGAAGCTCTCTTTTCTGCCTATTTTATCCTCAGTAGGGTTCCTCAAAGAAACTTCGATGTTACTCCCTATGAACGTTGGAAGGGAGAACTCCTAACATCCAATTCTTCAAAGTCTGGGTTGCCTCGCTAAGGTTTCAATACCGGAACCGAAGAAAAGGAAAATCGGCCCAAGACTGTTGATGCTATCTTCATCAGATATACACTAGATAGCAATGTTAACCGATTCCTAGTGGTTAACGCTGAGATCAGTGAAATATCTAACAACACCATCATCGAAGTTGGGGATGCTGTTTACTTTGAAAACATCTTTCCTTTTAAGTCTGAAATCTCTAGTGATCCTTCTTGCACTCTTTCTGCCTCTGATATTCCTTATTCTAGTTTTGCTCCTGCAACTGATTCTGAACCTAGGAGTAAAAGAACTAGGACTCTTACATCTTTCGGTGAAGATTTCTTTACCTATCTCGTGGAAGGTGATCCTAGCTTCGTCAAAGAAGCAATATACTCTTTTGAATCTCCTTTCTGGAAAGAAGCCATTGACAGTGAGATCAAGTCTATAATGGAGAATACCACTTGGATTCTCAATGACCTTCTTCTAGGATGCAAACCTATACGTTGTAAATGAATCTTCAAGAAGAAACTTCGACCCGATAGTACAGTCGACAAATACAAAGCCATATTAGTTGCCAAGGGTTTCACCCAACAAAAGAATATTGACTTCTTTGACACCTATTCTCCTGTTGTCAGGATAACTTCTATCAGAATCCTTCTAGCACTTCAATTCATAACTTGTTCATACATCAAATGGATGTGAAAACTGCTTTCCTGAATGGCGATCTCGAGGAAGAGATCTATTGGACCAGCCAGAAGAGTTCATAGCCAAGGGAGAAGAAAACTAAGTGTGCAAACTGGTGAAGTCTTTGTATGGTCTTAAACAAGCACCAAAACAATGGCATCAGAAGTTTAACAAAGTCATTGCACATTTTGGATTCATTATCCATGAGTATGACAAGTGCATCTATTTAAAGAAACTTGATAATGATTACATCATTCTTTGTCTCTATGTGGATGACATTCTCATATTTGGTGCTTCTCTTGATGCAATCCAAAGGGTAAAGGATTATCTATCCCAAAATTCTGATATGAAAGATCTAGGTCCTGTCGATATGATATTGGAAATGAAAATATCTAGAACTCCTAATGGAATTCATTGAGTCTGTCTCATAACATTGAGAAAATGCTTCATAAATTTTATTTTTATAACTCTAAATTATTTTTACACCCTATGATTTTTCAATTGCTTTGAAGCAGAATACCGGTGAGCCTGTCTCAACTGAAATACTCTCAGTTGATAGGTTCACTTTATATTTCCAACAGGACTAGGCCTGACATCTTTTATGCAATAGGTAGATTGAGTAGATACACTAGTAACCCTAGTAGAGAACACTGGACTGCATTAGAGAGAGTATTCAGATATCTTCGAGCACAATTGGCTATTGTCTGACTTACACTGGATATCCTAATGTAATAGAAGGGTACAATGACGCCAACTGGGTCACTGACTCTAACAGTGTAAAGTCTACCACCGGATATGTATTCATGTTCGGTGGTGCTGCTGTGTCCTAGAAATCCTGCAAACAAACAGTGATTGTCAGGAGCACCATGGAGTCTGAGCTTATAGCTCTGGACACTAGTACAGAAGCTAAATGGTTAAAGAATTTTTTGTCAGAATTCTCTATCGTGCCTAAACTTATACTTTCTATCTCAGTTCATACTGACCTAAGATCCACCATTGAGATTCTAAAGTAAGATAATGCGAATAAGAAGATGAACAGACACATTCAAATCAGACTTAAGTCTGTTCAGCGCCTATTGGAAAAAGTTGTGCTTCTGGACTTTGTAAAGTCTGAGAAGAATATTGCTGACCCATTGACTAAGGGTCTTTCTAAGAGTGTGGTGCTAGAATCATCGAGGGAGATAGGGTTAAGCCCATAGTAGAGTTCACCGACAGCGAGAACCCAACCTACTTGATTGGGAGTTGATTCCATGAAAGAGGTTCAATGTGGTAGTAACAAGCTGGACTGGTGATACTCGTGTGGAGCATCGACCCGGATATGTTTATATCCTATATGTAGTATTGTAGCTACTGCCCATTCTCTATGGTGACGATACTCTTATAATACTGCTAGATAAGGATAATTTAACTCATAATAAGTCAAACACATGTAGTGTGAAGGGTATACCATCTTGCTGTAGTACCTTGGAGGACTTACTTATGTAAGAGGAACCGTGATGGTCGCGGTTGGGGGGGCAGGGCTGACCCCTAGAAACTCTCATGAGTCAGTTATTGTGAGCATGGCCTGTAATGCTCAACAGTCAACCCTAGGGGTGAGCATCGGTCGGTTCGGTTCGGTTTTTGCTAATTTTTACAAAACCGAATCGAACCGATTAGACTTAGTAACCGAACCGAACCGAATCAACTCAGTTCGGTTCGGTTTTCGGTTTTTCGGTTAGGTCAATATATTGCCATCATTTCTTACATTTTTTAATTACCATTATATTATCATCCTTTAATATTATAATCTCAAATATCCATTACCCAAATTAGAAATAAGAAAACGATTCTAAGCTTAATGTGAATTGAAAATTTCATATTCTAAAACTTTTACACCGTATTGAGCTCTTATATCAAAACTCATATAATTATTACTAACTTTTAATGATAAGAAAAAAAAGAACTATATTAATATAAATATTATTCTCAATTGTGATGGTGTACTTAATATTGCTTTCATATATTCAACATAAAAAAGATGGTATTACTAAAACTAATGAGATAAGCTTCCACTAGTTTTTATTATGAACTATATGATTCACTAAATTGAATTTGAGTAGGTTAATATATAGAGTGAGAAATTCGGTTCGGTTCGGTCTATTCGGGTTTGGAACACAAAACCGAAACCCGACCGAATTAGAGCGGTTCGGTTCGGTTCGGGTTCGGGTTTCGGTTTTTGGTCGGTTATTTCGGTTATAACCGAACTCTGCTCACCCCTAGTCAACCCGCTCGCTCAATAGATTACTGTGTATATTCTATCAATATCTAGTAAAAGAGGCTAGTTCCAGGCGTAGTCCATTATGTGTCTCAAGTGACGATGAATTCACCAAGGAAGGTTTCAGGCGTACTCTACCTGTCCCGAATCCATAGTATGATGTCCGATTTCATTCGTGTTTTATGATCTGATGATTTGTTTGTTATTTATTGTTGATTTGTTTATCTCCCCTGAAACTCAAGTTTGGGGGGGGGGTGTTTGATGTGTTTTGAATTTGGAGGAAAAACTTGAGTTTCCCTCTTATTTGGCTTTGGTTTTAGTCCCACATTGGATAGGAGGTGGGAGGTTGGGTAGTATATATACTAACTCCTCCCATGTCTATTGTTATGAATGTTAGGTCATGGGCCACATCCCCACACGCGCGCACACACGCCGAACCGGGCCGGGTGCGGGTTCAGGTGGCGCACGCCCACGACCTACGGACACGAATGCAGTTCGATTTAGGAGGCTCTTGAACCTTAAATTTTTTTGTTTTATCTATTTAAATTTTATTTAAAATTTTGTTTTGATATTTTCAGGATTTTCTGTTTGGTTTGACCCATTTTTCGGATCTGCTCGCGAACTGCATGATCGTGTGCGGATTTGGATCAGGGCTGTTACAACTGCAGATGTTCGACCTGCTATAAATAACATCACTATCTCGACCATTCTAATTACAAGAAACAAATATATCCAAGCTGATTCTCTCCCCCCTCATTTCTTACATCAAAACTCTAGCAAAATTCTGCATGTTTCGTTATTACTGTAGCTGTTGTTTTCATTTCGAGCAACGAATCTCCGTCTGAGCAGAGGCCTAGCTCATCGTCCTGAGCTGGGTACTGGTGAACTATCAGAGGAGCTTATACCGCTAGGAGAAGAGGTTATTCTAAGGTCCGAATGAGAGACCGACCATCTATCTTCTAGGGCAGTGTTTCTGCGCGACTGTCACCCAAGGCTAGCAATTTAATTTTCTTTTTAATTCTGTTATATTAGTTGCATGCTTTTATTACAAGTAGTTAGCTTGAAGGAAGATTTATTTGTTGCATGTTTTAAAATAAAAAAAATAGAAAAATGCTGTTATATATCCAACAGAAATTTGGGGCGTTCACACTATCCTGCCTCTATCACCATTTCTGAAGACCTATCAGTCCAACAATATGATGTAGAATCTCTCTATCCAAGGGATCATTTGCTTTACTTGAAACCACCTTCAAGCAGACCCTTTTTGGCCTCCTTTGCTGTATGAGTTCCCATTAAAAAACTCAACTGTTAATGGCAAATTGGTTAGTTGCTAAGCAAATGGTTATCAGTAAATTTATTATTTTGCTTGTCCAAGAATAATTTGCGTAGACCTTATGAACAGGTTCCTGTAACTTTTTGTACTGTTTTATTACTTAAACTCTATTTTTAATCATAAAAATTCTGTTATTTTGTAGGCATTGAGTAAATCTACAAACAGGCTAAGAGATTCCTTGCTTCCAAAGGAAGAACCAAAGTTGGCTATACCTCTTTTACTACTCATCGCTCAGCACCGTTCCATGTAAGGCATATACCATCTGATAATCCTAATAAAGTTACTTTCTCCATGCGTATATAAGGTCTTTTTTTTCTTTATCCACTTTTGTTTCTCTGCGATTGAAGTTATTGCTCAACAGGATACTTGAATGGCTTGAAGCAAGTATTTTAAGCAACAACACATATGATTAATCATATGATTTATAATTTACTATTTTATTGTATACAGGGTTGTCATAAATGCGGACGTGCCACACATCAAAATGGTCAGTGAGCAATTTGACAGGTGCCATGGAACACTTTTGCAGTATGTAGATTTTCTTTGTAGCTCTATTTCCCCATCTACAGATTATGGGCAACTTATACCTTCCCTAGACGATCTTGTGCACAAATACCACCTTGACCCAGAGGTAATATGTATGCCATATATAGTCTGCTTCCAGGTGTTACTTTTCCTGGTTGTTGGTAGAATTTAATATTACTCCTTTATGCAATTTTTTTGCTTTTGATTATATTTAATATTTTTTATAGCTGCATGCTCCTTTACCATCTCCCAAGCAAACCGTTTTGGATTTTAAAACTGAGTCTATTTTGTAACTCCTGTTGTAGATCACAATTGTCACGTTGATTCTGAACAGTTAACTGTAAACCAGGTGGCTTTTTTGGTATATCGGCCAGTGATGAGGCTCTTCAAATGTGTGGGTGGGGCTGATGTTTTCTGGCCTCTTGACACCTTTGAACATCCAAGCCTATCAAGCTTAGAAAATGAATGTGACCTCCCACGTTCAGTCAGTGATGTTGCTTTGGATCTTGGTTCTCCACAGAAGTCTATCAAGTAAGTTCCGTTCTGTTCTCCTTTCTCTCTATATAACAATAATTTCCTCATCTGTCTTATTACTTACATTTCTCGTGTCGTGTCTCCCATGTTTGTCATATGCATGTCAGACTGGTTGACAACCACTTCCACATCTTTGGCATGTCTTTAGGAGTCAAATCGTTGTCTTCTTATTTTTTCTTTTTCCTGCAGGTGGTCAGATCTTCTTGATGCAGTTAGGTCAATGCTGCCACCAAAAGCTTGGAACAGCCTGTCCCCTGATCTGTATGCCACATTTTGGGGGCTTACGCTGTATGATCTTTATGTTCCTAAAAATCGGTATGAATCAGAAATTTCCAAACAACATGCTGCAATCAAAACCCTAGAGGAGATTTCTGACAACTCAAACATGGCAATCACAAAACGTAAGAAGGACAAGGAAAGAATTCAAGAGCTACTAGACAAACTTATTAGTGAACTTCAGAAGCATGAACAGCATGTTGCATCTGTGCATCAAAGGCTTAGCTGTGAAAAGGACAAGTGGTTGAGTTCCTGCCCTGACACTTTAAAAATTAACATGGAATTTCTTCAGCGATGTATTTTTCCGCGCTGCATCTTCAGCATGCCAGATGCTGTGTATTGTGCAACATTTGTGCATACACTACATTCTCTTGGCACACCTTTCTTCAACACAGTCAATCATATTGATGTTTTAATTTGTAAAACCCTACATCCCATGATTTGTTGCTGCACAGAGTATGAAGCAGGCAGACTAGGAAGATTTTTATACGAGACACTGAAGATGGCATACCATTGGAAGGTAGTACGAGACAATATTTTTTTTCCTTTGTTCTGCCACCTGTGCTGTTCTATGACTTTACAAGTGTAACATTCATTTGAAGCACACAACTTGACCAAATGAATCTCATTGATTTTTCAGAGCAGTGAATCTATTTATGAACGTGAGTGTGGAAACATGCCAGGCTTTGCTGTGTATTATAGATTTCCCAACAGTCAGCGTGTGACATTTGCTCAATTCATTAAAGTATGCTCTTCTTTCCTTGGTAACTCTGGATTACTAATTTAATTTTCTACCTTTTAAGTTTTTTTTCCAACTATTACCATCAATAATAGCAAGTTTGTCTCTGTAATTAACCTAAATGCTGCAGCTCTATTATGATTTTCAGTTGAATGGCCACCAGTATTTACTGTGATATGTTACGATATAAACAATGGGAAATATGATATGTTTAACAGTTTTCAGGAGATTTGCTTGACCGAAGAATTATAGAACTGCGACTGAGTGCGTAAATGCTGACATGAGATTGAACTGGGTTATGTCCTGTAGGGACATCCGCCCTGTTTAATATATTCTCATTAGAAGTGGAACACATTCTGCTGTTTGGAATGTTCAAACTTATTAAACCATGCATTCTTGGTGTTCATATTTTGTTGTCCTAGCAAAACATTGAATTTTCACCTTAAATGAATTGACAATTTTTAAGTAGAGAGAAATTGTATTTGTTATGTTCTTTGTTCAATAAGACCTGCATGTTTCTTTTTGTGATGATTATTCAATTACCTTAAGCTTCTCAATATTTTCTGAGATTCAAATATCTCCCAGAATATGAATTATATCACAAGCACTATCCGCGCACGAACTCTCTCTCTCTGTGTGTGTGTGTGTGAGAGAGAGAGAGAGAGAGAGAGAGAGACCCTTCACTAGTTAATCTGGTGAGCCCCGTTTGATGCTTGCGTAAATCGAACCTGGAACATCTCTTTCAGGAGGGAGGAGGATAATAGGTATCAATTGGCACCTGGTGTTGGTCAAATGATTTCTTTTGTATGATAATCATCATAAAACTAAAGAATGAACAATAACATGGCATAGTCCGCTTGAATGAAATAGAATGATAGAGAATAATGGGTATTAGGTGGCACCTGAGTAAATTTTCTCAGGTGGTGGTCAAAAAGTTAACTCTAAATTCTATTTCATTGAGTCGGACCTTGTCATGTTATTGTTCATTCTTTATGATGATCATACAAAAGAAATTATGTGCATATTAGATTTGATCGTACATCAAGTGGATACAAAATTAATCGTGTTTCAAGAGTAGAATATTCTGTATCCACTTGATGTATGGTCAAATCTCATGATATGCACATGTTTTTTGGTGTACGATAATCATCGGGTATGAACATCAACATAGTAGATTCTGATCAAAATAATAAACGCGGCAACTTTTTGACATGTCTAAGTAGAACTCAAAGGCACATCTAAGTATGAAATCTCCATCACTCATCTACTTCTAGACTAAAATTCTTATTGGTCCTTTACCCCTTTATTTTACCACTGCTGCTGCTACTACTATTACTGGCTAAAATGTCAGATGGGGTATACATTGTTAAATTGCTGAAGAGACCTTTTGTACCGTGGGGCATAGAGCCAGATGTATCTTAATTCTCATACACACACTTTGTATATTGGAACAAAATTCTCTGTTTATTATGTTGATGCATATCACCATTTCTTTAGATGCTTTATTGGACTAGAATTTGATCGGGTATGAACATCAACATAGTAGATTCTGATCAAAATAATAAACGCGGCAACTTTTTGACATGTCTAAGTAGAACTCAAAGGCACATCTAAGTATGAAATCTCCATCACTCATCTACTTCTAGACTAAAATTCTTATCGGTCCTTTACCCCTTTATTTTACCACTGCTGCTGCTACTACTATTACTGGCTAAAATGTCAGATGGGGTATACATTGTTAAATTGCTGAAGAGACCTTTTGTACCGTGGGGCATAGAGCCAGATGTATCTTAATTCTCATACACACACTTTGTATATTGGAACAAAATTCTCTGTTTATTATGTTGATGCATATCACCTCTTTCTTTAGATGCTTTATTGGACTAGAATTTGTAATGCAAAGATGGTGGGGATAGCACACACGGTGATATATTTCTATGTGACCTGATGGTAAAACAGTTTTGGCTGTTTATTTGTTTGGATAACCAGGAAACAAATTTTACTGACGTGGATATGCTAAAATCTGCCAACTCCAAAACCCAGAAAGCTTGAGAATTAGATGGGCACCCTTGGTTGTTACAAAAACATTTAATATCAAAATCAAAATTTTTGTCTTCCTCTCTCTTTTTGACCTATTTCTCTTTTTTTTATCTCTAGTTCTTTTTCCCTCTTCATTTATATCTTTTGTATGTATCCTGTACAGCTGAGTTTCCATCCCAGCACTACTGGCCTCCAGTATAATGATGGACAAAGGTCGAATGTGCAAAACGAGTTTCTTTTCTCCTTTTTCTCATCTCCATCTCCATATCAATCTAAATCTCCATCATAATCTCGAATTTTATATCTAATTGTCTCTATGTCATGTTGTTTCATTGTTTTAATCAAAAGGGTCATCAAGGTTCTTAGAAAATATTCATTGCAGCTGAAAACTCAAAAAGTTGGACCCCCCAACATGTGCGCATCCCCACACACAACCCCACACCTGCACACCAACACACACACACACACACATGCACCCTCACACTCGTGCACACACACAACACACATGTTCACCCACCCACTCACGCATGTGGGTGTAAAAAAAAACACGCATGCACATTGTCAAATATTACATCTTAGAGACATTTTCATCTTTTCTTTTCTCCTTGACACTTCGTTCGAGGAAAATTGGAGGGTCTGTTATCAGTTGCAGGAGCTTAAACTGCAAGACCAATAACTTAGGTGTTTTTATTCCCGTACGGAATTATTCATATCTGGGCACAGTTTACTTGACAAGGAATGTGCAATCAATTTAATGGGGTTAACTTAGGGTTGAGAGCTGACCATAAAATTTTATCTTTGATGGAGCCTTGTCCACTGTGCATGATAACCGACTCCAATTCGGTGGGAAAGGTGATGATGATAGTTGATCGCGATGGTGACCTCTCAAAAAGGAAAAAATTATATGATTTGAGAGTTATCTCAAGAAGTGGGTGAAATCAAATCTGTGAATCAAAGTAGGAAATTTAGGTATTGTCAATTTTGGAATTTGCACTTAGATCACATGCATCGAGCATAATCTGGAGTCAATTTAAGCAGATATTTCTCTTGATTTTTGGTTTATTGGTTATAACTTTTCAACTATTAAGGATTGCTATTAAAGTCAAGTCATGTGATGATGTTTTTTTGGTTTAAGAAAATAAATCCATTTGAATATTTTTTCCTTCAAGTTATACATGCTCAACGTTGATATTTTGAACTTTTCACCATGGTGCCTTGATTAGTAAAAACAAGTCACATAGACGAGCTAACCAAATAGCCAATTGCAAAACTTCGTCTAAAAAATGTATTTCATTGTAATACTGCTAAACAAGTATTAGAAAAAAACCACTTTTCATGTATGTTTGGTAGACACGCAGACAGGGTTAGGGTGTCAGTTTACTGCAATTGTCCAAAATTCAGACATAAGGGCATGACTAGGTGTCTTGTGAATATATTTACTTTTGACTCATATAAGGGTTGGTATGAAAGAATCTAATTTTATTAAAATGATCTATGAGAGAGTTAGCTTTTCTCAATTGGGGAATAACACGCTTCATTTTTATAACTGATTGTAAAGTGAATACCAATATATACACTTGGAAGTTTCGGTCATGGTTGTACATGTGTTGTGTCCGGGTTTATTGGAGATGCCAAATTTTGGTTGGGGGCAAGTGTCCTACATGTTATAGCCTTTCATTACTATGAAAGTATAAGCCATGTTTTATAAAAATAAGCTTTATAAAAACCATTTTCAAAAGTCCAAGAAATAAAAATTCCTCTTATATTCTGATCCATATTTTCATTCAATACATTATGGCTCAAGAGCAAGTGGGAAGATACTTAAATTGCTTGTCCAGTTTTCACTAAAAATGCTTCTCGTACTGTGTATTTAATGTGGGTATGATGGAATTCTTTCACTTAATGCTGAGGCTTATATGTACCCTCTTTTATTCCAATTGTACCTTATCTTCTCTTCAACTTTAGCATGTTATTTAAACAAAAAAAAAAGTGGATATGTTTAGGAAAACCTGATATTTTGAAATTATCAAGGATGTTAAATAACATACAGGATGCAGGAATTATCACTATTGTCTAACAATATGTTGATGTTCGCTGGCTCTTAATATTTGGATATGACTTTGTGCCTTTTTTCATTGATATACTAACCGGAAAAATCTTATATTCATTCTTAAAGGTACATTGGAAATGGAGTGGTAGAATCACTCGGCTACTAGTACAGTGCTTGGAATCTACTGAGTATATGGAGATCCGAAATGCTCTTATCATGTTGACAAAAATATCCAGTGTCTTCCCAGTTACTCGAAAGAGTGGTATCAATATTGAAAAACGGGCAAGTGGAACTCCACCAATTTTCTTTATCTTTGCCTTCTTTTAAGGTTTTATATTTAAATGAGCCATTTTTCTTTTTAGGTCACTAAAATTAAGGGGGATGAAAGAGAGGATCTAAAGGTCTTGGCAACTGGAGTAGCTGCCGCTTTGGCTGCTCGCAAGGTTAAGAGCTTAATTGTGTCGTTGTATGGTGATACATACATTAAAGCATACTTTATTTATATAGTATACATGTTTCGATAACGTTTTATACTTCAAACTTGTAGAGCTCTTGGGTATCAGAAGAAGAATTTGGCATGGGTTATCTTGAAATTAAGCCTGCAACAACCTCAGCGAAGTTGACTGGTAATCTGGTTAATGCACCAAATGGTGCTGCTCTTAATGTCTCTCAGACCAGCGAGATGACTGGGGGAAAAAATCCTAGTACTGGGAACCAGAATGCAGATCCTTCCAGTTCAACTAAAGACACGATATCACGTGCCAAATCCTCAGATGGCAGGGCAGACCACTCTGAAGCTTTGGCGCCACATAAAATAAGGGGTGGCTCATCAGCAAACGGTCTTGACACTTCACTTTTAAATTTACCTTCTGGCAATCCTAAGGCATCTAGTTTTGTGAAGAATACAGATGAAACTGCAAAACTCGCAGTAGAAGAATTGACAACTAAAGTTGCTTCAAAAACTGCTCTGGAATCTGAGGTATACTAATAAAGTATTCAAACTATTATTCAATTTTTTTTTCATATACGACCTTTTCATATTTACTTTTCAGCTATTCTTTCCCTTTACCTTTGTCAGTCCAGCGTTATTAGATTTCTTGGCATGTTCCTTGCAACTACCTTCTACTTTTCTTAGTACTTGTTCCATGATTTAGTTCTGTCGATGGTGTCCCTGTCTTTCTTGTGTCAAGCAACAACCTCCCCTCTATCAAAGTGTCATGGTGGATTCAACTTTCTAATTTCTTATTTGGATCTTCCACAACTCAAACACTATGTCCTTAACTGAGGAACTATTAATAGAAGAAAGATAAATTGATAGAGATGGTGGTAGACGAGCCTTGCTCTTAGGTTTATTATCAGGTTATTAAATTTGTTCAATTTCATGGCACAGTTAAAATATTTAAAAGGAATCTGATTTCAAATATTTGCCAAAGTAATATCTTAGCAAGTAGCTTCGAAGGAAATGTTCAGTTAGGTTCTTAAGGTTTTACTTGTCAGATGTGCTACTTGTAGTGATTTCCTGGCCAATATAGTTTTGGAATTTTATCGATGAGTGCTTAAAAACCACCATCCTTATGACATACCTTTAAGTGCTGCAAGTTACCTGAAGCAGACTGGGTAACATACAACACCAATTTGCTTGTTTTGTTAGTTTTACTGTCTAGCATAGTTCAAACCTGAAAATAATTTGTGTTCAAGGGTTGAAGTGGATCATGATTCAAGGTTTGGCTTGATTTCGCTACATTCAGATGTTTGTTTTGTTGTGCCTTGATCTGTGAGCAAGAAAACTCCAAATCTTTTAAAATTTGGTTTTAGTACTGCAAATAATGCAGATCAACTTTAACAAAGTGTATCTTCCATATCCGATGGAAACAATTTGCATCTATATCCTTCTAGAAGCATCAAGTCGCTGTGCGTGTGTGCGTGCGTGTAGAGTGGCAGAAATATGCTTGTGCATTTGGGTTAAACATGCACATGTTTGCACATATCATATAAAATGTTTTTTTATTAGGAATGTCTTTGTAGTTAGTGGATCCATGCAGATGTCTTGATAATTTCTTAATAACATACTTATTATTGCTGAAAAATATAATGAAGAATTAAAACAATTATAATGTATAAACTGTTTTGAATCTGGGTACTCTTATTGGTTCTTTTGCTAGTTAATTCCCAAAGGATGGACTCTCTCATTTGGGATCCGTATAAGTCTGAGTATCAGGACAAAGAAGAGACTCTTTGCTGCAGCTTTACACCGCTTAGGCTCTTTTCCAGCAGTACAAACGAGTCCTCTGAACCATTGTCAGTCTTGGCCAGAGCGATGGCCGTTTTGATAAGGTCAACCAAACTCTTTTACCTTTATGTTTAACACGAACGGCAACATCATGATTTGGATCCAGCAATGGATTATCAGGAGTTGTCCGTGGATCAGCCTCAAATTAGGGCCTTAATAATGCTGGGTTTTCAGTCCTTCACATATCTCCATCAACTTACTCTTGGGAAGTCCATTATTAGATTGGGCTGGCGTCATGGGCCTTGACTCCTGGTCGGCACTTATGCTCGAAACATATATTCACCTGAGACGAACAGGTATAAAGAAAAAAAAGGAAAAGAAAAAAAAGAAACTTACCTCTCTCTTGCTCAGATCTGGAGATCGCCGTCGCTGCCCGATTGTCGCCGCTCAGATCTGGACTCCGCCGCCGCTCGATCGTCGCTGGCTGCTCCTCAGCCTCAGGTGATGTTCCTCCCTCTCTGTTTCTCACTCCCTCTCCCTCCCTATGTTTCTCTCTCCCCCTCCCTCTCTCACACGCTCTCTTTCCCCCCTTTCCATCTCCCGTTTCTCTCTCTCTATCTCTTTCCGTCCCCCCTCCTCTGTTTCTCTCCCCCCTCCCTCTCTCACCCGCTCTCTTTCTCTCCCTTTCCATCTCCCGTCTCTCTGTCTCTTTCCCCTCCCCCGCCCTCTCTCTGTTTCCGATCTCTCCCCCCTTCCCCCTCCGAGGTATAAGAGAAGCAGATGATGATGGTGGTGGTGAAGATGTGACGGTTTTATCCAGTTCTAGTAGTGATGAGGGTGAAGATGGTGATGATAATGATGACGGTGATGGCAGTGCGGCGGTGATGGCGGCGGTGGTAATGATGACAATAATGAGGGCAACAATAGTGCTGATGGAGGAACTTATAGTCTTGAAGGTCATATGTTATGTTGAGTTTGACATCAGGCCAACATTATGGTGTGACATATGTTCATGACTACAAACCACAACTTGAGAGATCTACGAGCACTAGTATCGGTTTATCTATTTATCGCAAAGTTGATTATGATGATGATTTTGTGCCTCATCGCAATTCAATGTGAAAATAACTACATTAGCATGTATTTATGAATGTAGTTTGTGCAATTTACTATATTGTGTATGTATTTTGATATGCTTCTACCGACGATGCGTGTATTTATGCTTTCGCGTTATGTTTAGTGTATTAGGTGATATGTTTTGGACATGTGGTACATGAATATGGATGTCTACATTGTTTTAAAGATTTGTCGTGATTTTTTCAGATTTTTTTTGAGTTTTTTATGTAGCATTTTGCGCGTATCGCGCGACACCGATCCGAGTTGCCGGGACCGATCCGTCTCAATGCCCGCCGAGTTGGCGGCCGAGATCGCGACTGTGAACCATGGGTGTTAGGATGCAAGATTCGTCACAGTTGGTTGCTCCAGCTAGCAATTAGAACCTTGGTCCCATTGCCGACACCTGGAAGTTAGAACAACTTCATCCATCTGATTGGAGGTAGTAGCTGTGAGGATGGAACCCTGAAGAGTGTATTCTTATGTTTGAAGGTGAGGCATGGTTGTTGGGAAAGATTTATAAGACCCAGAGTGACCGAAATCAAGTAGCTTAGTTTGACCCAATTAGTAATACCCATATCCAGCCATTTCCCAACCCAGTTGATTCAATAAATTTTGGCTCGAGTGGGGTTTGAATAATCTAAACTGATTTATACGTCTTCTGTTTCTGCAAGAGCCTCCATTACGTACTTTTTAATTAATATGCTTGAAAATCTAGTCAAAAAGGTTGGTGAAGGAAACTGGTCTAAGGTTAAGTTTCTTAAGGAGAATCACATATCAACCTAGTTTGTTTAAGTTTTTACAAATAAGCCCCTAAACATTTATAACTTTGTAATATATACATACATTTTACAATTAAAATATAAATCTTATGCTGCTGCATTTTAAGCCCAAAAATTAATATACAACAACAACTAAGCCATTTGTCCCAAGTATTTGGGGTAGGCTACATGAACCAAAAGAGAATTACGCCGGATCGGGCACATAGATTAGCTTTCTCCACTCATTCCTATCGAGCAATATGCCTTCTTTAAGACCTTTAGCCTCTATATCTTGTCGTATAACCTCCATCCATGTTTTCTTTGGTCTCCCCTGCGCTCTTTTAACTTGCCCTAATTTGATACGCTCTACTCGTCGGACTGGCTCATCTGCAGGTCTACGTCGCACATGACCAAACCATCGTAGGAGATTTTCTCTCGTTTTTTCTTATAGGGGCAACACCTATTTTAATACAAATATCCTCATTTCTCACCTTATCTCTTCTCGTGTTACCACACATCCAACGAGGCATGCACATATCTGCTACACTCATCTTCTGGGTATGATATCTCTTTATAACCTAACATTTAGTGCCATATAACAAAGCTGACCTAATAACAGTCCGATAAAATTTTTCCTTCAGCCATAATGGAATGTTATAGTTGCATAAAACTCTTATTGTGCTCAATTTCAACCGGTCGGCTTGGATCCTATGGTTGACATCACTATTGATCTCTCATCCTTTTAGATAATAGAACCCAAGTACTTAAAATGACTGCTCATCAGTATTCCTTATCCACCAAGTGTCACAATACTATATTCTCAGATTTTCTGTTTACTGAATTTACACTTCATATACTCTGTTTTGGCCCTACTTAATCTAAAATCTCGAGATGCTAGAGTTTGCCTCCATAGCTTCAATTTGGCATTTACCTTAGCTCTCGTCTCATCGGCTAGGACAATATCATCAGTAAGTAGCATACACCACGGAGTCTCATCCTGAATAGCTCTAGTAAGCTCATTCATCACTATGACAAATAAGAATGGACTCAATGCAGATCGTTGATGCAATCCAATTGTGATAAAAAATTACTTGTTATGCCTCTATAAGTTCTGCATTTGCCGCTACTCCATCGTACATGTGCTTGATTATGTCAATATATTTGATGAGAACTCCCTTCTTCATCAATGTCCACCATAATAACTCTCTTGGCACCTTATCATAAGATTTTTCTAAATTAATAAAGATCATATGCAAATTTCTCCTCCTCACTCGAAATTGTTCTATAAGTTGACGAAACAAATGAATAGCCTCTGTCGTCGACCCCCTCGGCATGAGTCCAAACTGGTTCTCTGATATTTTAACATTCTGTCTTAACCTGTGTTCAATTACCCTTTCCCAAAACTTCATGGTATGACAGATGAGTTTTATTCCATGATAGTTTGAACAACTCTGAATATCACTCTTGTTCTTATAGAGAGGTACTAGGGTACTCTTTCTCCACTCATTTGGCATCTTTTTAGTTAGCCAGATCTTGTTAAAGAGGTTTGTCAGTCATCTCACGCTCATCTCTTAAGCATCTCCATACCTCAATAAGAATTTCATCCGGGCCAACAGATTTTCTTGACTTATCCTCTTCAAGGCTTTTTTAACTTCAGATTCGCTAATTCTGCGCATATAATTACAGTTCATATCCTGACACTGAATGGTAAGGTCACCCAAATCTTGAGTAGAATTACCATTGAACAATCTGTTAAAATACTCTATTTTTCTTTGATTTCTTCATCTCGAACTAAAACCTTCTGATCCTCATATTTGACACACCTCACAGTACATAAGTCTCTAGTCTCTCTCTTCCTTATTCGAGCAATTCTATATATATCCTTTTCAACCTCTTTGGTGACCAACTATTTATACACTTTTTGTACACTTTAGCTCTTGCATTTTGAACAGCCTTTTTAGCCTCCTTCTTGGCTAGCTTAATCCTCTCAAAACTCACTCCATCATAATTTTTTTCTAATCTCTGTAAGAGTCTCGTTTGATCTTAATGGCAGCTTTTACCACTTCATTCCACCATGATGTGTCCTTACATGGTGGAGCACCAACGTATGACTCACCAAGTACATCTTTAGCTACTCTTTTAATGCAGCTAGCTATTTTGTTCCATGTTGTATTGGAATCATTTTGGCTTTTCAATCTGCTTCATGTACCACTCGCTCTACAAAGACTCCTTGGTTACCTTCTTTTAGCGGCCATCACTTAATCTTAGGATCTAACTTACGTTTAGTCTTTCAAATCTCCTTCTAATCCGAACATCTAAAACTAAGAGTCTACACTCTCACCCGGTACTACCTTACAATCGATGCAACTATCTCTATCTACTCTCCTAGTTAAAAAGAAATCATTTGACTCGCACTTGATCCACTTCTAAAAGTGATCAAGTGAGACTCTCTCTTCCTAAACCAAGTATTCGCTAAGATTAAATCATAAGACAAAGCAAAAATCTAGAATCCAGTTGCCTGGTTCCCAAAATCAAATCCTCCAAAACTCATAACGACTAGTACCTACATGCTCATTGAGGTCACCGCTTATGAAAAGCTTTTCTCTAATGGGTATTCTTTGCGCTATCTCATCTAAATCCTCTCAAAATTGACGCTTATTAGATTCATCAAGTCCTACTTGCATCACATAGACACTAATAACATTAAAAATCTCCCTACCTAAAATAAGTTTAACTAGTAAAATTCTATCATCCTTCCTCCTAACCTCCACTACATTCTCAAGCAATTGTTTATTTATGATCACACCTATCCTATTACGATTTCTATCTTTACTAGTATATTCTAACCCCAAGGCTCTATAATTCTAGTTTTTTTTACCTACCCATTTAGTCTCCTGCACACATAAAATACTAACATTCACATAAAATACTAACATTCCTTCTAATCATAGCATTAACTAACTCTGCTAATCTACCTGTAAGAGAACTTATATTCCACGATGCTAACCTAATTCTATATTCATGAGCTAACTTTTTTACCATCACCCGCTCATAAAAGTGTGAGATTCCTTGCTCATTTGACACTACATCCGGGCGCCGATATGGTGCGTCGCTTCTGGACGATGACCTAGCAACCCTTGCCCACTTTTCACTACATCCGGGCTCCGATGTAGTATGTCGCTCAGTATGGAACACCCCAACGAAATTTAGCTCTTGGTTCATGTTCATAGTATGTGACAATGTTTTACGTTGGCTGTCACATGCCTACCACAATCCTCCTCATTTATCCTGATTTGGGACAAGCAGTGAACGGTGCACTGGCTAACCTAATCCTATATTCATGAGCTAATTTCTTTACACTCACCCGCCCAAAAATCAATATCCATATTATAAAAACATAACGGGTTAATTGCAGATACCTCTTTTGTAGTGTAGCCGCTTGAGGTCTTATTATCCCTAAACTATGTACTCACACTTAGCACCCTTGAGATGATTGTTCATTAAACCTCCGTCAAATTTTAATCTTTTTTTTTTCTTTTTTACCCCTCTACCTCTTTACTTTCTCCTTTCACTGTTCTATGTCTTTCTCCTCTATTTTCACACCCTTCAAAAGGTATTAATTCTCTCCAATTTCCATTAATTCCCTATGATTCTCTCTTTCCATTTGTCATTAACTACAAATCTTTTTTTTCTTTCTTGACTCTGTTTACTTTAAAGAATACACACCATTGAGCTTTAGGTAAAAAAAGATACTTGGAGACGGGTGATGCTTATCAAGTGGGGAAGTTTACAGCAAGCAAGTGGTTCATCAATGTGGCAGTAGGAGAGAGTACATTCTGGAGGACTTCAAAGTTAGAGGAAGATGTTGATAAGTCCTTGATAATTGCAGAAATAGCCAAAGGTGCAGTTTGTGCCTCTTGCAGGCATCAACCTTTATGAATCCTTAAGAGTACCAGCATCACTTGGTCTATTAGAAAAGAGTCATTGCACTCTCTCATGTTTGAATTGTAGATTCCTTCAGAACTTGAGGGGTCAAGTTAATTTAAGTTTCAGTCAGTGTGATGAAACAACAATTTGCACTAGCTCCGTAGTTGCTATCTATTGATCTTGGATGGTGGCTTAATAAATCCTTATTTGTATGTTTTTTAATTTGAGATTATTTGCAAAATATGTAAAACTTAACATGAACTCTTTTGAGTTGGCATGTTCTTTTATTGAGCTCTTTTGAGGACATGTGTATCATTGAACTTTACAATTACCATCCAAAACTAAAATAATATTTAAATGCAAATTAGCCAAAAAAAGAACAAAAAAGTGTTGATAGCTTAAACTAGCATAAAAGTTACAAGAGAAAAGAAAAGCAACAATTCAAAATAATATACGAATGAAAGAAAATGGCAATCACCAGCTATAACCTACCTACAAAAAAAGTAAATTTGAAACTATCAAAAACTTTGAAATGAGCTATATTATTAATACCAACTTTGCTATCCCCGTATAGTTTATGAAATCAGTAAATGACGAGATTCCTCAAAACCTACTCTAAACTTTATCAACTATTTAAAAAGGTGAAAAAATATTGTTAATTATTTTTGTTATTTTAGAGAATTTTAACTAAATTAGAAAAATGTTTAAGCTACTGATACAATTGAAGTTTGATACATTCAGCATGCACTTAAACAATTGATACCGCTGTTCTGATGCAAAAGGAAAAAAAAAGGCTCTCAGACAACAACACTGATATCAAGATTTCGAACCTTGAATTTTTTTCCCGTACAGTGCTCATGAAGATAATGCCCATTTCCTGTCTGAACTTTAATTTGGTCAGCTAGTTACAGTCTAGCTGATAAGGATGGCATGATGTTTTGGGCATGTGCCTCAAGTTAAATTAATTCAGCTATCTTCTGGAATAGCATCAGGCAAGGCCAGAATTGTGCTTCCTTCACTTTCCTTCCAACAGACGTTTCTCTTATATTCTTTAAGTAAAAGGTATGCAGGATGCTGAAATGATATTTGATAAATAAAATTATATTGCATTTTTTTAAAAGCTTTTCAGTGTGCATGTTTGTCTGATGGCCAATCATATTTCTAGATGCCTCTTTTTGTCTAGTTTCCCATCCATCTGGCCGACGTTTTATGTTAATTAGTAGTTAGTAGATTTAATCTAATGAATTCAGATGGCAATACTATATGAGGTTTTTGTGTGGCTAATTTAGGAACTTAACTGAAATTCAGCTATCATTAAGAAATCTTTTGATGCATTGCTTTTAACTGTGTACATTGTTTGAATTTATTGCATGTATCTTACATCACATGTCACTCTTCACAGACGAGATCTCAGCCAAAACGAGCAGTGCAGAATTCTCTTGGAAAGCAACCAAAGCAAGAACTTGTAAAAGATGATGCTAAATCTGGAAAATCAATAAGCAGAGCCTCTAGTCATCCTTCTACTCCTGCACACAGAGATTTTGGGGCTCATCCCTCTGAGGGTAGGCAAGGTGGAAGTGCTACTGCTCCTTCAGCTACTACAAATGGTAATTTTGTTTCAGCCTCGGGAAAAGTAACTACTCCCTCTGCAAAACTGACCATTGATATGCATGGTGGTGTAACGAGGGCAGACTCTGGAGCTATGAGAACCTCAGATATCATTGTTGAAGGTCATGAAATATCAAGAACTATCTCTGCTAGACCACCTCATTCTTCTGTTCCAGATGATGCTTTCACTAAACAACAAAAGAGATCTGCCCCAGCTGAAGAACAAGATAAACTGGGTAAACGTAGGAAAGGGGATGGAGAAGAAAAAGGCGGTGAGGGGCTTGACTCACGATCTGTGGTTAAGCCGCTTGCTTTAGATCACGACAGAGCTGGAATAGAAGATCATAATTCAAGTAGGTCTACAAATAAGCATATGGACAAATCCAAAGATAAAGTTGTTGAAAGATATGACAAAGACCGCCGGGAAAAATTGGATCATCCTGATAGGAACCATATTGAAGATGTTCATGAGAAATCAAGAGATAGGTCATTGGAGAGACATGGAAGAGAGCGTTCCGTTGAAAGAATGATTGATAGAGGAGACAGGAAGCTTGATAGGTCTGTTGATAAAGCAAGGGATGATAGAATTAAAGATGACAGGAGCAAAGCTCGACATAGTGAAGGACTTGATGAACGGTTTCATGGGCAAAATTTACCACCGCCACCACCATTACCTCCCAGTTTTGTTCCCCAGTCTGTTGGTGGTAACCGAAGAGATGAAGAGGTGGATAGAAGAGTTGGTAGCAATAGACACATTGAGAGGTTGTCTCCGAGACATGATGAGAAGGAGAGGAGGCGCTCGGACGAAAGTGTCTTGGCTTCAGAGGATGATGGAAAGAGGCGAAGAGAGGAGGATTTCCGTGAGAGGAAGCGTGATGAACGAGATGGAGGGTCCGCAAAGGTACATTCATAGCTCTCTAAAGTCAAAGAGTTCCTTTCTTTTTCTCTTTAGTCTTTTTTCATCTTGTAAACTGCATGATTTTTACTTATAGGACATATAGTTTCAATAACAAACAATTATTTATCATTTTATACGAGCCTTGTCCATATACTCTTATCTTATTATTTAAATTTCTACACTAGAATGGTCCTATTTTCCCCCTACTTTGATATTTAATGTAAACTATAATCATGGTGTCTCCTAATGAAACATGTTCCTTTATTACCTGATCTGCAAGTGGTCAATCATCCTCTGCCTATATAAAGGGATGTAAGGTGCAATATAATCTTAAACGTACCCCTTCCACTGTTTTGGATGACATATTAGTGAAGTATTGGCATTGTGATTAATTAACTTCGCTCATAAGGTTCTATCTACAGTTCCATTTATTTTTAAAAATCAGAGAGATGTTTCCAACCTATAGCATGTTTCCACTGTAATTATCTTGGATCTGTTTGAAGAATGAATTATTAAACTTGAGAAGGAAGGTCTATCTTTTCTATCTATTCGAAATACAATGATCAGTCTGTAGGTAGCTAACTCGACTGCCACTAGAAAAGGTTGCTGTTTTTGGCTTGTCTCATAGGCATTGTTTTAAATATCGGCCGATATACCAGTATATCGGCCGATATACTGGCATTTATTCAAAATGATATGATAAGTATAAAAATTTATCGGATATCATTTTGGACCAATATGGGTTGATATATCGCCACGTGGCCGATATATCGGCCGATATCCGAGATGAAGGGCCTATTTGGTTAAGGGTGGAAGTGAGGAAGTGAGGAATTGAGGAAGTAGTAATAATTTCTTTGGAACTTGGGAATTGGTTAGTAAGTTTTCCGGTGTTTGGATATTGTTGGGAAGTGTGGTTTGAAAAATATTTTGTCTTTCCGGTGTTTGGATGGTAATGTGAAAGTGGAAGTGGAAAAGTTGACCACAAAGTTGACGTAAAATAATATTAAAATAAAAATTAATTAAGAAAAATAAAAAATGGACTATAATTAGAATGCAAGTGAGATTTACATGATCAAACTTGTTACAAATGAAATTTACATGACCACAAAATTAACTGTAGCACTCTGAAAGTGAGGAAATGATTGTGTAAAAGAGAGAAGAGATAAGGAAAAGGGGTTTTCTTATTTTCCTTTTCCGGAGTTTGGATAGATAGGGAAGTGAGCAATTATACTTCCCTATTTCCTTACTTCCGTCCACTTCCTTGCAACCAAACAACCCCGAAATATCCGATATATCGGCCGACATATTTACTTATTTGGATAATTATTATTTTTTGCTTGAGAGATCGTTTTATTCTATTCTATGTTCATTGCGGTATTTCAATGATGTTTTTATTTGATGTTTGGATAATAACTTATTTCTTTTAATATTGTCTTATATATATTGACTGTTGATATATCAACCGGTATTTAATACTATATCGTGATATATCACCTGGTATCCGGTATATAATTTTGGCAACTGGTATATTGCCGATATCTGATATTTAAAACACTGCTCATAGGGCAACAGACCATGAGTTTGTTGAGCTTACCAAATACACATGTAGTTTATTACAACCCAAATAACGGATACATGACGACTGACAAAGGTAGTTAATGATGGGCTTTTTTGTATCGGAATAATGTAATTTTATCTGAAGCACAGAAAGGGAAGTGGGTCTTCTGTATCAAAAAAAGGGTGAGCAAATGTGATAGATATTATTTGTTGAGGTTTTATCAGGATCTTTTTTCATTGTTATGTAAGAATAATACATCAGGACCCTTTTGGCAAGGTGTAGAATTGAGAAAGTATTAGTCCAATTTGTTTTAGGGCTAAGTCTAACCTTTTCCATGGGTATTTGGATGATACAACTTTCAATGCAAGATTTAAGAAGTTTGTATAGATAAAATACTTTTCCTACCCACTTTATATGGTTCCCATACCCAAAGGCTTACTGCCAACCCCGCTCTCCCCAATGCAAATATCACCCTTTTTGTGGAGATGGAGCCAAGCGTGTTAGCTTGTGTATGGAATTGGTTAGGACGCATTGGTGGGTTGTTGAAGTACTGCTCTTAATTCGTATTTGAGCTTGTGCAGTTTTACTAGTCCGCATGGTCTGAAACAATCTAGGACCAATTAATGTGTGCAGTGTAAGTCAGTCTGACATGGCATTTTGGCTTTTGTTTTTGCATGCAAGAAAATGCCTATTAACCATCCATTTCTAGATGGGCCATAATGGACTTGAGAGGAAATCATGGTCATATGTATTGATCTTGTCTGACGGGTAAATAATGTTGATTAGTGGACTATTTGGGTGGAAAGGGCTTCTCAAAATTCAATTTATTTTCAGAAATTTCATGCAAATTAGAATATCGGTGTGATTATAGTAGGAAATGTTACTCTTCTCAAGATAAAATGCAGGCTTGTTTTAAGCTATACTTTTTGCAATCAAAATGTATTTAACATGTTCCCCAATGTTGCAAGTCCCCTTTTTTCCTGTATGATTTACATAATTTCAATGAGTTTTGTTAGTTCAAATATTTTCTGTTCTTGGTGATTGTATAAACCTGGGTTCTCTTGTCTACCTAATACATGAAGATTAAAGATTCAACTCGAGGTCTTGTTCCTTAATAAATTGCTAACAAATGCAAAAATGAGTTGGATAGTGTTCTAGGGTAGGAAACACAATTTTTTTTTTTTTTGTTATATTCACCGTTTTTTTCATATGTTTATATGTCAGATTCATATACCCATCTTTTCTATTGTTCTTTTTTCTTAACTTGCACTTGGATGAGGATGTGGTTTTCGCTTGTAGTCTGCATTGCCTGTTGCTTTAATACATAACTATAAAAGCACGGAACAGCACTAAGTTATTATTCAAGACAATCTATCAATTTCCTATTTTTGTTAGCTCAGTGATATTCTTAGTTTCTTCTAATTTTGTTTCTAGGTTGAAGCGAGAGATAGAGACAAAGGCAGCATTCTGAAGGAAGATATTGACTCTGCTGCTGCTACTAAACGGCGGAAACTTAAGAGGGACCATGCATCATCATCTGAACCTGGTGAGGAGTATTCACCTGTGATGCAACAACCTCCCCTTCCTCCTGCAATGGGATCAGCTCCAACATTTGATGCGAAAGAGACAGGAGACAGAAAGGGCCTCATAGGGCAACATCGGGGTGGGTACTTGGATGAGCAAGGACCACGGGTTCATGTTAAGGAAACCACAAGCAAGATAAATCGACGGGAGACAGATCAGTATCCTTTATCAGATAAATTCTTTTTCAATGTTTCATTTTATGCTCTCTCTTCTTTAGTATGTTTTTCATCGCATTCAATGTTATCGTGATGCAAATACATTTTTTATTCTCCGCTTACTCCATCTTTGATGACGGTACCCCAAGTTTTTCAGAGCTTTGATGAAATCTTACATTGGGTTTTTAAACAAGAAGGAAGAAGTTGCTAAAATAGTAGTTATCCTTTATTATTTTGGTTAATAACATTTGCATCTTTGTAGGGGCTTGCCAAAATTCATACTGACGTCTTTTTAAAGCTGGTCTTAGGGGAAAAATAAGTTGGTGTTAGGATGTTATTAAGTTTGTCCTTTTAATTTGCAGTTTTGGGCAGAATTCACAACTGCAGAGTCGTTCCTAATGTACATAACTTGACCTCTAAACAGATCAGTGTGAAACAATTTGGTCAACTGTAGCTAAAATGAAAAGCTAGTTCCTTTGCTCCACTGGTTTCCAAATTAGATCATGATAATTGATCAAATTGTGAGTTAGTTTGAATATTCTTCCAGTCTTCTACTACTGGTTTGTTCTCATTGAAAAGACAAATTCTGCCATGCCCTTTTTCTTATATTCTTTTCTTTTTTCTTCCGAAAGTAAGGTACTCGTTTTTTTTTTTTGGTGTATTACATCACATGATATCTAATTGTTCATGTAGTTTTTATGCTTATCAGTTCATGACACAATTAATGTTCAAAAGTGCTTTCACAATCACTAAAGTAGGGGGAAATAATCTGATATCATAAAATATACTCTTTTACTTGTTGACGAGGCAAAACAGAAAAGAAAAATAAGGAGGAGGTAAAAGAACACACAACATCAGCTAGAAATTCCAAGACATTTGGTTAAATTTCAGAAGTGTAATCGAAGTGGACACCATGTTTCCCCCCTTAGGTGATGCAGATATAATTACAGATTGTTTAAACATTGAGCTCATTTTCTATATCTGATAATATGAATTAGGATAAGACATCGATACTGATTAGATATTATTGAACTTGTGTTTTCGGATACTTTAATGTTGGAAACATTGTTTTACTTTAATGTTGGGAACATTGTTTTCTTTCATCACTTTTTTTAGTTATAGAATTTGATATTCATAATATTTCGTTAATCTGGTTTGTCAAAAGATTAGTGGAATAATGTTTTTATAAAAATACAAGTCGTGGAATGTGAGAGTCTTTCTAGGATATTGGATTTGGAGAACCATGATTTGAGCTTTCCTAAAAACTTACATTCATCTAAACTAACACCTTGCTAGATAAATCAATATTTTCTTCAGATTCGACTGTGATTTTACTGTTATATTTTGCCATTCAGATGTGTTGCAAGCTTGTTATATTTCAATCGTCCCGTATATCTGCACCTGTGCAAACATTTATTTCCTTGACCTTCACTCTTTAAGAGTCCACGAAAGGGAGTGGGAAGACGAGAAGCGGCAGAGAGCTGATGCAAAAAGAAAGCATCGAAAGTAGGAATCAAGTCTTACAGGCTAAGCCAGAGGTTCTTGGGCAGTCTATATATATATATAGCCAGGCCGCACAACTTCGCTTGTCAGCCATCATATTTCAGACGGGTGAGGACTGTTGCTTATTAAAAGGCAGGCTCCTTTGCTGTTTGGCTTTGGAAAATTGAGAAACCTCTACCTGGAGATGCATGCTTTTTCTTGCTGCTTGATTTTCTGCTTCCTGTGCATAGGGAAGTGGCATAGATTTCTCTTTTAAGAATTCTTGAACAGGAAAGCCTGGCTTCCTCTCGATGAATTGAAGGGATACTGGAAAGAGCTCAAATCCGTACCGGGACAATTTGTCAGAATTTTTTGGAACAGATGAGATACAGCGTTAGAAGATTACGGAATGACTATGTAAATTACTTAGCCTTCTTGGTGGTGTATATTTGTTGTTTTTAACTATATTTAGGATTACAGATTCATCGATAGTGTTGTACATGTAGTCTGATTGTGAGGAAATGTACGCAAACTGACTACAGCAACGTTTCTGTGGCGAAAGAAATGTTTTTGTTCCCAGAGCGGTTGCTAAAACAATCGCTAGCGCCGTAGAAACCTCTCTCGATATTAAGACCGGCAACAGAAATCTATTGATCCATGTACTTGTTTTAGCAAAGTGAAAATGTCCAGATCGTCAAGCTTCCAGTTGAATATTTCACTTTGTGCGTGTTTGTTCTGTGGTTTTGTTTTAGGTGAATGATTTTCTTACTTCCTCTTCTATGTTTATCTGCATTAACTGTAAAATTTTTTTATGCTTGGCCTATCCTTCGTCTAATTCTTGAATTCTTGAAGACTTGACCTGCCACTGGAAGAATATTCAAACCAACTCACAATTTGATCAACTCACAATTCATGGCGTGGGTGTCAAAGGTTTGAATCCCATTGTGGCTGCTTTCCCATTACTCTGTTCTCGGTCTTAGTTGGAAGGCTTAAACTTCGTTTTGCATACTTTAAAAGCTAAGCAGAAAGCAGCAAAGGGGGGAAAAATTCAAAAAGAAAGTTCAAACTTTTGGGGAGGTTGAATTACCAAAAAAGGGTGAGTCTTTGGGGTCTTTCCCCAAAGCTTTGATAATTTGTTATCAAAGAAACCTAGCTGTGTCTTTGCGTTGGTTCCATGGTATTATAAAAAGCTTAAGGAGTAGGATTCTAAATTTAACAAATTACGCGTTAGGTTGAAAGCCAAATGTGAAACAAGTCTTTTCAAAGAATTTGGCAGAAGTCGGCAGCAGTGTTCAGAATGATAACCATTGGGGAGACCCGTCTTTGAAATCCTGGCTCCGTCACTGATGTCATGCATCACCATTTTGAAAATTAAGGTTTATTGTTAATCTCCCTCTGGAGACTGGACCTGCTTGCATGCAGACCTATTTTTTTAATTATTTGTTACGTGGGTGTCTAAAAACCCTACTCAAACAGCTCCATAAAAAGTCTCTCGGATCTCAGATATTCTCAGTTATTTAGTGCACAAAATATTAGAAAAGCAAAAGAAAGAAAATTAGATCATTGTGCGATTGTTTCCTTCAATCTGTTAACATGTAATTTAATTATCCATTCATTCATAAGATATTTTACTATATCTTATGAATCGCAATCCCTGGTCAGATATTTTGCTACATGTTAATCATGAAAATAAAGAGTAAACTTAGTAATGAACTTGAAGATTCATAAATCTATGGTTTAAAGCAATATTTCCAAGTGATGCAAAATGCTGTATCGGTCACGAAAAGTATCAAATAAACTAGTTTGTACCAAGAACATCAAAGAAGAGGTTGCTCAGTGATAAAAGAGTGAGAAATCGAGTTGCTGGAGATCCTAATTCAAGCTTAGTCTACAACTTTTGTTATTTAAAAAAAGTATATCATTACAGGATGGATTCTTCAATTCTTCAATTTCCTTTACCCTTTTGTTTTTGAAGACAATATACCCACTTTTTTGTTTCATCATAGAGATATATATTTTTGGGTAATCAAACAAGAACAGCAAATGAAAAACCATATAATTGCATCATTTTCTGGATATTGTTTATAATACATGATAAGAAAATCCCTGATGAAATAGTAATTGAAGGATGATAACAAACACACACACACACCAGAACATTCTTGCTCTTCATAACATCAATCTAAGTAATCATCTTTCACCTTGAAAATAAGAGAATTATATCTGAACTTTCTGTACAAAAACTGTTTCTGTGTATATTCTTTTAAACATCAATTTCTACCCTAAATTGATCGACTCAAGTTGCTCTCTTCAACCCTTTGAAATCCATAACATCAATGCACTCAAACTTCTCTTCAGACCCGTTCATTATCTTGAGAAGCTCAGTTGCCTTCTCTTTAGCTCCTCCACTGCATCCCACTTGCAGCAGCAACAACAACTTCTGAAAAGCCCCAACTTGCACTGCCTCAAACAACACCCCTCCCCTCTCCTCTCCTGTGTAGTTCTTGCATAGCTTCCACAGCGCAGAGACCACAAACTCCGTCGCCACGTCAGACACCCGGAACATCTTCTTGACGAGCACGGGCACGGCCAGGGCGTGCCCGTATGCCGCCTCCCGCCCCCTCTTGCAGCTGCAGATGCCATCGAACACCGCCAACGCCTTCTCGCACATCGCCTTGTCTGAATCCACAAGAAGTTCAAGAACCAGAGGAACCAACCCAGCTCCACAAACCTCGTTGCGCTCTTTTCACTAGCAGAGATCAGGAAGTAGGATGCGGCGAGAGACGTCTTCGTAGCTCGAGGCGAGATCGGCTTCCTGATGAGCTCAATCAGTGATTCTATCAGCCCATCAGTTTGTGTGGCGATTCTGGCAATCTCTTCGTCTGTCGAGAGCAATTCTCTGACCACTTCAACTGCATCGAGCCTGGCAGCTAAACCCCCAAATTTTAGGATTGAGACCATGGATTTTAAAGAGTCGCGCGAGCCGAGGTGCCTGCAAGTATCGTGATCGAGAGGGAGGAAACAAATGATTGTGGATAAGATCTCGTCCAAGGCACCGTCAAAGGCATTGTTGTTGCCGCTGGCGAGGTCACTGAACAGAGCGGCCAAGACTCGGGCAGCCCCGGCGGCGCTAAAGAACCGCTGGTTCCTCTCGCTCTCCTTCGTCAACGACTTGATTCTGGCCACCAATTGGTGAGCCCGAACGCCATTGTTAGACACCTCAGATAGAATCTCTTGGGCCTGCGATGCTGTAATCGGGACCTTAGGCGTCGGGATCCTCTCTATGCCGTGGGATCGGTGAGCGACGCACCAGTCTTGGATCAGTCGGCGGAGGGAGTGGTTCGGGATGACGTCGTCGGGCACGAGTTCTTGATTGGTGACGGGGCACGTGGAATTGCCCATGTCGAGCCACGTCTCGATGCTGCGGCGGTCGTAGGTGATGCCCGTCGACACGATGACCGGGTCCATCATGAGGTCGAGGGAGATCGGGCACCGGAAGTGGTTCGGGATCGCGATCTCGGCGATTTGGGCCTTTGGTGGTGGCTTGATCAGTTTCTTGCTTCTTCTTGTTGATGCCATTAGATTTGAGAATTGAGAGACTATGATGAACTTTTTTTTGTGTGGTTGAGGAATTAAGGGGCTTGTGGATTGTACGTATATAAGTTGGTTGAGATTTGAATTGTAGGCGAAAATTTTGAAGGAAGGTTGACCGTTGAAAGTTCGAATGTATGAAACCCGCGGAGATGAAACAGTAACAACTTTAAACCGAGTTTTTTAGAGAGAGAGAGAGAATAAAAAAAAATGCGGCTTTGGTCTGATTGGAAAATTTGACCGGGTTGACGTGAGCCGGGTCAACATCTCGGTGGACCGGGTCGCTGCCTTTGGGAGATGGGAGTTGGGTCGGTCTGTTTTTCTTGAGCCGAGTCAGGTATTTTTATCTATTTTAAAATTTAATGGTAGGTCTGGGATCTTAAAAAAATTGATAAGTTGGAGGAGGAAATGAAAAGAAAGCTGTAGTAAAAAAAAATAAAATAAAAAAGGACGAAAAGTAACGATTAGACTTATTTCCTTCCTAAAGTGAAGTTATATTCTATCAACTTTCAAGCCCGAGTATTGTTATTGAGTTTAGCATCTAAAAGAATATCCATGTTGCATTCCTATCAGTTAAAAAGAAAACAAATATAAATGCGTGTAATACTTATATGGTCTTATAGCCACTCCGTTTGCACTCTTACGTGAGTGTGGTTTGGTAGAGGTATTAGGATTAGGAGTAAGAGTTTGCTTTGTGCTCACCAAGTATTCGCGTAAAAATATGCTTCACTTGTGAGGCCGTGTTGGTCAGAAACTATGCATCGCTTGTAAGATCTCGTATGAGCCTGGTTGCAACGCGGAAACATCGTCAAGACGTCTGGAAGTAGGATGACCTTCTGTTCGAGTTTTCTTTCTTTTTTTCCCTCGAGTGGACCAATTTTGTATTTTACATTTTCTTTTTCACTCCATTTTTTGGATTTGTTCCGTTAAGTACTTTTCAATGAAACACCGGGGGTTTTCTTGGTCTCACGGTAATTTTCTTTAAAAAAAAAATAATCCCGTAAAAATTTGGACAATTTTTTAATTTGTATGTCACCTTGTGTTAGAGGAGTATTTTTCTGAAAGAAAACTTCCAAGAAAGAAGTATTTTTCTTTTTCTTTTCCTTTTTCTTGCAATCATCTTCATTTCTTTTAATTATTCTCTCTCTTTTTAAAATTTGTGTGTTTATTCTCTGGAAGTTGCAATGGAATTCTTTAGACGCGGACCTATAACAAAAAGAGAACACACAAGAAGAATGACTTAAGATTGTAGGGTTCAATAAAACCAGGGCATTTTATTATAAAAAAGGGGGGGCAATGGTTGCATTATTGTCAAAAGAATCAGTATGAAGATCTGAACTTTTCACATTATAGATGCACGGAATTCAAGAGTTTAGGGTTCTCGAACGAATGACCTGCTCGCCAATAATTCGTGTTCAATTCAATATTTAGCTTACTCGCTTGAATTACTCAAATTTATAAGGAGCTAAACTCAAATCAGACTTGCTTGCTCGTGTTCTATTTATCAAATATTTCGCATGAGTTATGTAGTTAAATCATTAAATATTATAATAAAAGGAAACAGAAGTGATGCAGGGAAATAGATTTTGAATTGTAGACAATATTTTCTGTTTTAGGAGTCAATTAGAATAGTTGATGCCAAAATCAAAAGCTCAACTTTAAAGATTGTTAAGAGAAAATGGAAAGATTTCTCTTATTGATCTCAATAACATCTTGTATTTATATACAACTATGAGTCTTACTATATCAGATCTGGGAAAGGAAACTGCCTAATATACAAAGGTACATATATTTCAACACCCTCTCCTCAAACTCATGGTGGATCGAGGATTGAGATTTTGGACAAGAAGTAGTGAAACTAAGAAATAGTTTGAGATTTGGTGAAAATATCGAACACTTACTCTTTGGAAGGAATATAGGGAAACACAATCTTCTTAGCAGTGTACTCCACACGAGTCATATGACAATCATCTTCAATAACCTTGGTTCGCTCATGGAGCACAAAATTTATGGCAATAGAAATGACACTCTTATTGTCACAATATAAAAGGATATGGAGTAGAATCAAAACACTCATAACATGCAACATATCACACAACTATTTTATCTCCATGGAAGTGTTACCCATCGCTCTCAGTTTCAGTACTACGTCGGGCAATAGTGTTTTGACGCTTGCTACGCAAGAAATAAGAGAGGATCCAAGAAAAAAAATGTTGAAATAGAATGATGATTATTGGGATTATCTGCCCAACCAATCGAAGGGTGAGACAAAAATCTGAAGAGAAAAGTAAAGGCCGAGTCGTGGTTCAATGTTACATGAAGAATAGTTGTATAATGTGTCGATGTAGGAGAACTGACAAATTGACTTAGGATATGTACTGCATGAGAGATATATGGTGGAGTAGTGAAAAAATAGATAAGAGCACCAACAAATTTCCTGTACTGTATGGGTTGGGGTAGAGGATCTCTATCGTCCCTGCGAAGCTTCAAGTTCAGCTTGATGGGAGTAGATACAGGTCGAGATAGAAAGAGACGAATCTCGAAGAGTAGCACGCTAAAAAAAAATGTGAGAAATGTACTTTTGCTTTAAGAGTAGATAACCCCGAGAAGAGTAAGCAACCTCAATGCTTAGAAAATAATGTAGAAGGTCAAGATTTTTCATCTCAAACTAACTTTAAAGATATTTCTTCTGAGAGGCAATAGCAGTAGGATCACTCCTAGTAACGACCATGTCATCAACATAGATTATAAGGATAAAAATGCTTCGTGGTGATGCACGATAAAATATGACATAATCAGTAGAACTCTTTGTGTACTCGGTAGAAAGAAGAGACTGACGGAAACTTTCAAACCAAGCACGCGAAGCTTGTTTGAGACCATAAATAGGATGGCAAAGATGACAGAAATAACTGGGTGGAGAAGAAATCCCCAGAGGAGGTTGCATGTATACTACCTCAGATAAGTCACCGTGAAGAACGACATTTTTAATGTTTATCTGATATAAGGGCCCTTTACGAGCCAAAGCAACATCAATAAGAGAGCAAATGGAGGTTATCTTCGCAACTGAAGTAAATGTTTCTTCACAGTCAATGCCATATTCCTGTAAAAATCCACGGGCTACAAAATGAGCTTTGTACTGCTCAACAGATCCATCAGACCGAGTCTTGATCTGTGTATCCATTTACAGTTTACAGATTTGGTACCATAAGGCAAAGGAACAATATCCCTGTGTGGATGTGATGAAAATCCCGCAATTCTTCATCCATTGTTATTGCCATTCTGGATACTTAATAGCCTCGAAATACGACTTAGGTTCCTGTAAAGAATGTACAACAGTAAGAAAAGATACAAAATTTGGGAATAATAAGTTGTCATGTAAGATCTATACTGAGCAAGAGGTTGGCGATCTCGCGGAGGATTGCAGTGAAGAAGATGAGGATCACCAGGAGAAGGAGGAATAACCGTAGAAGGGACTTCAGTAGGTGTAGCATCCGTGGAAATGACGAAAGGTATAAAAGTAACGAGAGTGGGTATGATAGTAGGGATAGTCAGTGTAAATATGAGTGTAGGTCGAGGAACAAAAGCAGAGGGGAAAGGAAGGTTGAAGAAACCAAAGATCAGAGTTTGACAGAGCTAAGCAATAAGGAACATTTTCAAAAATGCAACATGATGAGCAATATGTAAACGATGATTGACAAGGCCATAACACTGATACCCTTTGTGAGAAGGGCTATACCCAAGAAATATGCATTTTACTATACAACAGGAAAAATTTGTCATGTTCATGAACAAGTAGAAGGGCGAAGCATACACAACCAAATATACGAAGAGAGGAATAATCAATTGAGCATTAAAAAGACAAGAATATAGAGAAATGCCCTCTAAAAAGGAAGATGTGATATTAATGAGAATGACCACAGTGAGGAGAGTTTCTGTTCAAAAATAACGAGGAACATAAGTAGATATCAAGAGCGCTCTAGTGGTGTAAAAAAGTGACAATACTTTTGCTCAGCAACACCATTTTATTTATGAGTGTGTGGACAAGATTGTTGAGAGGGAGAACCGTGTGATTTGAAAATATTTTGCATTGATGAAGAAATTTATTCACATGCATCATTTGATCGAAATACTTTTATACATTTATTAAATTGAGTGCAAACCATATTTGTGAAATCAATGTAAATATGCAAAATATCTGAACGTGCACGCATATGATAAACCCAAGTATATCGTGAAAATCATCAAGGAAACTAACATAATAACATTATCCAGACAGAGATTACAAAGGAGCAGGCCCCCAAATATCAGAGTGAATTAAGTCAAAAGATACCAAAGCCATACGCTCACCAAGTGAAAATGGTAAATCAGTTTGCTTAAACAGCACACAATTAGTACAATTTGATAATTGAGAGAAAGTAAATGACCCAGTACGTTAGAATCAAATGTAGTTTTTGAATGAAAACTAGAAATATGACCTAATCGACAGTGCCAAAGATCAAAGGCCGACAGTCTAAAGCTAGCAGGTGTAGGCGGAGGAAGATGAAGATACTCCAACTAGTCCATTTGTTGATACCCCGTTTTTGACTCTTTCACTGTCACGAGATTCTTTTTATACTTAGTTTTCACCCCAAAAACACTTGAACTTGGTCTATTTCATCACTCATCACTCTCTTATTTTACTAAGATTTTCTTCTTTTTTCTAGAATTTTTCTGGATCTGTTCAATCCCAAACGCATTTTGGTCATTTCAGATAACACAGTTGTCGAATTCGACAATTTGCAATCACATGGCCTCTCTTCCCAGTTGCAAAAGAGAGGCCGAGATGAAGAAGCAAAGTTTCTGTTAGAAGCACCACAAGAAGATGGAGGCAGATGAGAAGCAAGAGGTGCAATAGGAGAGGAAGCAGACTATGGAGATGACTCAGGAGGAGCACAGATGAAAAAAATCTGAAAACGTGTCTCTTTAGAGGTGAACTCAGTAGCTGCCTCGGTGAGACTGGAAGATTACGGTGAAGAACATGACCACATAAGCTCTCAAACTCTAGACAGAGGCGCATAACAAAGTGGTACAATTATTGGCGATCATGTTGCTGCTGAAACGCGAGAGCAAAATCTGACATTGTATCAGTCACATGTACCTCCTCCGTCTGTAATTCTTTCCAGTATCCAAATAATAAGAAGTAGAAGTCATGAATAGTCCTATCACTTTGTCGAGCATCCTGAAGCGCCTAATGAAGCTGGTAATCACAAGCAACACCTGTCTTGACAAATGTATAACTAAGAGCAAGCAACTAGTCTCGAGAAGAGGACAACTGACCGATAGACAAATAGATGAGAATAGCAATCAAATGCATGATGTAGGCCATAATCTGCTTATCGATATGAGTCCATTTACAGCTGAGTCACCGGTGATGACGGTCGAAGTAGAAGACTTTGATGAAAGAGTATCTGGCATATGAGCAGAGATAGAAATTGGACACTAAAGAGAGCAGTCAACATAACCCCATGCAAAGGTACGATGATTAAACTACATTTTCACTCAAGTATGAACAAACCGGGCCTTTACAAGTTTAATATGATATCTGTACAACCCAAATTCAAATTCTCACCGGGCGTGTAGCTAAAAAGCAGATTCAAAACAAAAATATCACTTGCACAAAAGCTCAGATTTTGGCCCAACCCATAAAAAGAGCGCTCAACCTGCGGGGGTATGTTAAAATATAAATATCTCAACCTCACACCAACTTTAGAGTTTTAGTATAATGATAAGAAATTTAATAAATATCATTAAATAAAGAAGCTCCTTACAACCTAGATAATCAGAGGCTGCAGAGGGGTTTGCTGAGAGATTGGTCACCTGACATTGAGCAAGAATTGAGGCTGATGATGATGGTCAAAAGATCAGTGCACGTGCCGGAGTTATGGCACCACATAGTCATTGGCAAGTGATAGAAAGCATTAAATTGCATAGGAAAAGGTAATAGTACATAATAGGCTTGAATTTTTTAACTCTATTTAAAATATGAACAAACACTTGAGATTTAGTCATAATTTTGTGGCTTGTAGGGTACGAGTTCCCAACTTTTTTTTCACAGAAAATGAAGGGTGAAACGTGTTCATCCCCTACTCTTTTTTCCCCTCTTTTTAACGTACATTACTAAATTTCTTAAATTATGAAAACAGGTTAGCTCACCTATAGTACTTCTCACTTCTAAGAGAAAAATAGTAAGTTTCTTTCTCACAATTGTCGAACATGATTCAATATATTATTTATGGCTGGAGAATTTGCTCTATTTTTTTTTGTTCTTAAAAGCCAAATTTACCTTATCATGTTTATCTATTTATTTTTACTCCATTCATGTGGTTCTTAGAAATCGCCTCCGGCCACTTGATGATTGGTTCACATCGATAGAAAATCTTATCTCATTTATTTTTGCCTACTTAAATTCTTATCATTATATTAAAACTTTAAAGTTATAGTGATGATTGAGGCTAACAATCTCATGTAGTTTTTAGGACCACTGAAAGCGAAGGAAATTTATACAAAAGGGGAAAGATGCCCAAACATAAACAAAATTTCCTCAAAATCTCAATGGTAGACATATTCTTTCCAACGATGAAATCTTCTCTATCTCTACATATAATTTCCTCAAAATTATTACTTTTGTGAAAAGGAAAAGGGTCTAAATGGATGTAAATTTAATTCTACTTTGCTTACTTTTTAACATGTGATACATTTTAATTTAATTTCTATTTTTGTTTTCCTGTATTAATTGCAGGAGTAAAAAAATAAAATAAAATCTAACGAGTGTTGTACTAGTAATAATATAAAACATGTTAACAAAACATGCATAGATAAGGGGCCGTTTGTTTCGCGTAAAACTCCGTAATTCGTAAATGACTTACGACCCAGTTATAACTACGGCGTTTGTTTGGACCGTAATTCGTAAAAGACTTACGTAACTCAACTAACACTCACTTGCAACCCAGTTACCACTCACTTACAGCCCAGTTACAGTTAATTTTGTGGTCATACAAATTTGTATTATTTTTTATATTAATATTAAAAATTTTTAATATTTAACTTTTTTAATATTTATTTGCAGTATTAAAACTTTTAAAATCACCAAATAGTTAATTTTGTGATCAACTTTTTCACTTACGACTTATACATTATGACAACCAAACACTGTAAAGTACAATACACTTTCTCACTTTACATTTTATATTACCAACCAAATACCGTAAAATTTACATACATGTAACTCATTTATAATTGTAAAAGAGTTTACCAATTACAACTACAAATTACGGCCAGTTACGACAACCAAACAGACCCTAAGTGTAGCTTTTTCTTAGTTCTCATTCATGGCATTTGCAAGAGCAAGTACCTGGGAAGCAAATGTGATACGGGACGCAGCTCATCTTGACTTCACATCCCAACAAACAAGGCCCATTTATAAAATAAATGCAGCTGGTTTTAGGGTGTGTTTCACATGAAAATAGTGTTGTGCGCACGCAGGGACAACAACCTCTCTGAAGAATCCGCCCGCCAGGCAGAGACTTGATGCAACCAGAGAAGCAACCAACACGACAGAACAACGAACAACAGAGAAAAAACAATCAACACAATATTTAACGATGTACGGCAACGTGCCTACGTCCTCGGGACAAGAGAGAGAGAGAGATTTTATTGATTCAACAATCAATACAAACTAATACAAGAGGAAAACTTGAGGAGATTCTTAGGGATGCAATACATGAGGGCTCAAACCCCTATTTATAGCCACAGATTCCCTGGATTTAAGGAAATCCAGATTGGATTCGATCTCATCCAGAAAAGGAATCTGAATCCCAAAAGGAAAGTCAAAACGCGCTTGTCGGTCGACCGACCAGTCGACGGTCGACCGCGCCGGTCGACCGCGCCCAACCGAGACTAAGGCCTTGTCAGTCGGTCGACCGCTCTCTTCCACGGTCGACCGGGCAGTCGACCGAGATAACCCTGTGAACGTTCGTGCACGCCGGTCGACCGGGCGGCGATCGGCCTTCTCCACCGGTCGACCGGGCGGCCGACCGAGAGCACAATCTGGCCTGCTCCAATGCGCCGTTTCTCGCTCCTTGATTTCCGATCTCTGTGCTAACTTCCTCTACTCCTCTATCTCCTCTCTCCCACAATTTTTCACCTCGGTAAAGATTTTTCAAATCTGAGCCGATCTCCAACGAACTACAGTCTATCACCTAACGAAATCGACACAAGATCTTGGCGAAATCGACACACGATCTCGGCTTGCGCGCTCCGGACGAAATCGACACACGATCTCAGTGAAATCAACACACGATCTCGGCTTGGAATCTGTAGCTCAGCTATCAACTGGGATGCACCACACTTGTCTTCCTTACACTTCACCTTAGGAGAACTTCCATACATGCCGATCACCGACCGGTCGACCAGGCGGCCGACCGGGAGCACAATCTGGCCTGCTCCAATGCGCCGTTTCTCGCTCCTTGATTTCCGATCTCTGTGCTAACTTCCTCTACTCCTCTATCTCCTCTCTCCCATAATTCTTCACCTCGGTGAAGATTTTTCAAATCTGAGCCGATCTTCAACGAATTCCAGTCTATCACCTGGCGAAATCGACACACAATCTCGGCGAAATGGACACACGATCTCGGCTGGCGCGCTCCGGACGAAATCGACACACGATCTCGGTGAAATCGACACACGATCTCGGCTTGGAATGTGTAGCTCAGCTATCAATTGGTTGCACCACACATGCCTTCCCTACACTTCACCTTAGGAGAACTTCCATACATGCCGATCACCGAACTTGTCTCCTACTCCGCAACTACATGAACTAACGAAGAACTCATCATGAGTCAACACTGACTCTCTAATTGACTGGCTCTATCCAATCTACATGTCTTCAGCTGACGGTCCAACTAAGTCTGAGTAGAGCACACCGAACACCATCATCTGCTTCAACAAACTGGATGTACACCCCTCCTATGCAAGCTCAACCATCTTCTCACCAGAAGATCAACTGTTCATCGAGATCACTCCTACGTGAAGTCCAATTCTTCACCTCTATGTGAAGTCCCAATCTGCTTCTCGAGAACCCAGATAGCTTCATAAGGGTTGCATCACCAAATATGGCTACGCCTTTACGGCTGCCTACGTATCTTGCCCAAAGGATCAAGCCAACCGTAGTTCATTTGTTTGAGTTTCATCAAGCTCAAGCACTTGTACCTGAATCTTTAGCAGCGAACCTATCTGGCTGAGTCATATGAACCTCCTCACGACCATCATGGAGAGCAACGACCTTTAACTTTAGCTTGTCGCAATCACAAGCTTGAGATTCATACTTCTTTAACCACGAACGTGGTTTTATCTTGGTTCCAATGGCTGCAAACAACTCGACATTCTCATCAATGTCTTCAACCTGTTCAGTATCAATCATGGCTACATGATCTCCACCCGGTGTGACATCCGGTGAAGTCTTCACTGATACCGAACCAACTGAAAATGGTGGAGTCGCATCAACCTTCACCCGCTGCGATACTTTCTTGGTCTCCGTCCTCTCCACCTGGTGAGAGACGGTAGACTTCAACAATGAAGTCTCATCAAATGTGACATGCCTACTCAATACGATCTTCTTGTTTTCGGGGTCCCACAACCTGTAGTCTTTCATATTCCTTTTGACACCCAAAAACACAAACCTCTTTGCTCGCGGATTCACCTTGCCATCCTTGGCACTGAAGTAAGTCGGACTTTCAAATTCCCGCAGTAAATCATGATCTTGAGTAGCTTTCCCAGACCAAATTTTCAATAGAGTTTTACCTCATATCACAGTCGATCCATTTAAGAGATGGCTAGCATACACAATCGCCTCAGCCCAAAATGATTTGTCTAATCTTGCATTAGACAACAAACACTGCACCTTCTCCAGCAAGGAACAGTTTACTTCCTTAGCCAACCTATGTATACCTTCTGTGAAGTGAGTACCAATACCAGTGTTCTGGCCAAATCGTAGGAATTGGTTGATGTCTCTTCCAACATTACCAATCTGTAGCTCCTTGATCTTCCTACCTATCTGCTTCTCCATTCTTCCTTTCCACTTCACCAACATATCTAGGGTTTCACACCTTTGTCTCATGGGATATATCCAACAATGCCTAGATAAACTATCAATAAAAGAGACAAAGTACCTGTGACCTCCAAGCGATGCATTCTTAGCAGGTCCCCAAACGCTTACGTGAACACAATCAAGAAGACCTTCTGTGCGGTGAGTACTGGTGCTGAATTTCACCTTCTTCTTGTCCAGAACGCTGTGTTCACCCTCCAAGTTGCAGGTAGCAGCACCTTCTAATGATCCCTTCTTTGTAGGAGCTTGCAAAGACCTTTCATCTCTTTGTCCGACCTTCACCTGCCAGACCTTTGTGCAACTATCATCTGAAGAACTAGAAGTCTCTACTTGACCTGTAATCGTACTACACTTCAAGTAGTAGAGATTGTCCCGGCGGACGCCCTTCATCACCACCATCGAGCCTTTGATCATCTTGAGAACACCATCTCGTATAGATATTACAAGGCCCAATGCTTCCAAAGCGCCAACAGAGATAAGATTTCTTTTGAGTTGAGGTACATACCTCGCCTCCTTCAATTCTCGTATTATCCCATCAACCATCTTGACACGGACTGTACCTATCCCTTATGTATTACACGGATGATCATCACCCATGACCGTGTAACATCCATCTAGCTTCTCAAAACTAGAAAACAGGCCCTGTTCGGACACACATGATAGGTGGCTCTGGTATCTAAGATCTACTCAGCATTATCTGAGTAATCAACAGCAGGAGTAGTAACAGAGAGAGAGAATACCGATGAGTCTTCATCCGATCCATCCACCTGTGCAAGATTCGTCTCGGTGTTTGACTCCATCTTCTTACCTTTGGCCTTCGGGCAATCAACTTTCACTGGCCCTAATTACTTGCACAAGGTGCACTGATTCCTCTTTAAATCTTTGAAGCTTGATCTGGACTTCGATCTTCCATGATCATCTCTTCCCTTCCTATTGGAACTTCTGCCTCTTACCGTCAATGCCTCTGCTGTTGTGCTTCCCGAAGAAGACAATCTATCCTGTCTTCTTACTTCATAACTCACAAGAGCAGCAGACACCTCACTGTAGTTAAGGGATTTTCTTCCATTGAGCAATGTAAGAGTAAAGGTCTCATACTGTAACGGTCCCAGTTTTTAGATCCTCAATTAACATAAACATTCTTTTAACTGATAGATTATCATAATCACCTCCCAATCTATATAAAAAAAAATTTGGCAGCACTTCCTTTGTAAATATTGATATAACCAAATATACAATTTTATCCACAATAATTTCGGCCAACATCCGCCTACTTATTCTCAATTCAAACATATAAATTAAAGTCAATAACTGCCCATACTATCATAATAATATTTCAGCTCACGACGGCATACTTATTCTCCAATTACAATTTCGGTTTGACATCGCCTACTTATATGAAAATAAAAGAATCATATGCTCGAGAGTACCCCTCTCGACATTCAGAGCCTCCTTCTCGGCATCCACCATATAACACTAAATTATTTATAACTCCAACTCATCAAGATTTTAGCCATCTAACTTATACTATAATTAGCATCAATAAGAATGCAAACAATACAATATGAAGTTTTACAAATACAATTACAACTTCAAAACTGCTCTACATAACAGAATTCCAACGAAGCGCTTGAAACCTTAAATTGAGCCTTCACCTTACCATAACCTGAAAAAAAATAATAATCTGTGGGGGGGTGAGCTCAACAGCTCAGTGAGGAGAGTAAAAGAGAATTAGGAATATGATATACATGTCAAAATAAAAGGAAGCATGTTTTTCTTCAAATGGCGAGGCGAAAAAAATGAAATAAAGAAAGAAATAATTATACCAACCTAAACAGTCGCCCCGACTATCACTATAGTTTGTCAAAATGACTTGACTCTTTCGACCAATGACTGTACAACTTAAATCTCTGCACTAATTTTATAAGGTTATGAGTTGTATCGAACACCTTACTTTAGTGACTTACTTTATTACCAGATTCATTCGTGTATACATAATATATACACTATACACGACGGTACATCAATCACAGTAAGTTAACCCAGATGGTACATATATTATAAAATATACTAATATGTTATATATCATATCACCATTCAAGTACTGCATGGATTAACCCTTACACTTTCACCCATCATATAATATTTCATTATCTCTTGTAATAAAGTAGAGTTTCACAGTCATGCATAAAGGACAAGCATATAACACTATTCAATTTTAATAAGCACATTTTATTTCATGACACACGACCCATCTCATACCCCGTCTTCACACCTACCAGCTCCCGCTGGCCCCTTCCTACATTTAACACACACAATATCATACCCCGTCTTCACACCTACCAGCTCCCGCTGGCCCCTTCCTACATTTAACACATACAATATCATACCCCGTCTTCACACCTACCAGCTCCCGCTGGCCCCTTCCTACATTTAACACACACAATATCATACACCGTCTTCACACCTACCAGCTCCCGCTGGCCCCTTCCTACATTTACATGAGAATAACACGACATGCATACACATTACATATACATCAACTATCAAGGTAACACACACAGTGCCTGTTGTGTTGTGATATACTTTTTCCATTCACCAATCATGTCATTGATGTGTCACACCTGGTCAAGTTCGTGTAACTAACAAATATATGCACGCATTCAAACATACATACTACTTACACTTCTCATTCATTTACGACGCATCAGTTACATTCTCGATACTCGTTCTTTATACGATTAGTTCTTTTATCTAGTTATGATTCTTCATTCACATATTGGATATTTGGGCATGAAATTGACTTCACTACTTATCTGTGATTAGAGTCTTAGCATGTCTTGAACATAATAGTAGTCCACTAGTCATCCAGCATAACAATCAATAAGCAATCATTAACAAGGTATCAACTATATATATATGGTTCTACGATGTAAAACAAGAGTATATGTACAAGTACTATACACACACCCCACGTCCATACTCCTTAATGATGTAACCGACTACTTAAACCAAATCTTGTGTGTCTCATATATATACACTTCGGCTTAGTGTCACACTACTCATTGATAATCTATTCCACTATCGATCTTACTAAAAATTTTATGATTATTAACTAACACATTAATTTATGAGTATTATTCTTATAGAATCATCATCATACTTCGCTAGCTATATTATATTCAAATTCTAATTTAATTACACAGTTGTTATACAACCAAAATTTTATTTCACTGTAACTGGTGATTTAGATCGAAAGATCAGAAGCAGTGCTCCAATTATATATCTCAACTATCCGCCTTGAACGGATCATATTTTGAATATCCAATTTCACAAATTCAATTCTAATTTACTACCGATCTTTATTTCAATATCTAGATTCTTTCAAGCATTCTGATACTCGAATAAGAAACTGCTTTCAATTAAGAGCAACTCGTGCAACTATCACACATGATATATATATATATATATATATATATATATATATATATATATATATATATAAATCTCAAGACTACATAGAAGGACTCATGAAGTTTCAAGACGATAAAAATAATAGATGGTCTTTGATGATTGTGATGTGGGAAAAACTGATTTCAAGTCTAAGTAAGTTACAAAGTTTTTTCCTAATTCCTATAGAAAGGGAAAGAGTTTTTCATTGGTACATCATATATCCTAATTAAGTATAAAGAATATCACTAGTGGGTCACAACGAAATCATGTGGTTAATTTATGGATCAACAGGGCAAGTAAGACTTTTACGCTCTTATTTGTCAATTGGCGAAAAGAATGAAAGTCTACTGCTATATATAACTTATTTTCTTTACCTATTTTCTTTCCTTTCTACAAGTATCAGTAGGTTCTCAGTCATCTGGATATCATATAAGTTAATTAGAAGGTAACTATAACAAGAGAACTTCTATACATCAAAAGATTCTATCTTTCGAACAATCACTGATATTTTTATTATAACTTTTATTTCAGATATTTAAATAAAATATGAGAAATTTTGCTAGAAACTAGACTTAATTACCTTTCCAATGATAGATTATATGACAAGTTTAATTTAAGAAAAATATACTAAATAATCAGAAACTTCTTGGTCGGTTAAAAATTCTGCAACACAGTAGTGTTGACCAACTTGCCGTATTTTGACGATAACTTTCAACACAGACCTTCAATAGGGATACGGTAAGAACCGTTAGAAAGCTGACTTGATTATCTTTCTAGCGACATATAATATGATACTTATTACTCATAATACCTAGGCGAACTCCCTCTGAATTTACAGATCATAAAAACTGGACAGATTTGCACACATTTCTAATGTCCCCAAATTTTGGTTAGTTTCAAATGTTTTTAAATCCCTTCACCAAATTAAATCACAACTAATAGTTCTCTTATTTGATTACTCTATTCAGAATAAAATGAGTTAGGTCATGAAGTTACTTTATTTTTGTCAAGGAAATATAAAAATTATATCAAAATAGATCGAAGGGTTTCCCATCCTCTTTCTCATAATCTAATATCATAACCACAACAAATTTATAAATTTCATTTGAGATCAATCAATATACCGAGAGATCTAAAGATATATCATCAAATTTGCAAGAAAATAAAGGGGAAAAAGGAAAACTTTGGAACTCCCTCACCTTGCTCCGCCGGCCGGCCGCGGCCCATGGCCGGTCGCCGCTCCCCATGGCCGGCCGCCCTTGGCCGGCCGACCCTTCGGCCGCCCCGATCCGCGAGAGAGAGAGAGAGAGAGAGAGAGGATCTCTTAGGGTTTGAAATTTTTGGATGAGAATTAGAGAGGGTTTTGAGAGAAATTTCTCTCTAGGGTTCCCTAATTTAGAGAGATGAAAAGGGAACGTAACTTTAAGCCTGAGAAAGGAAAGAGAGAGATGGGAAACTTTTTCATCCCTCCATTTACACATAACCCCCTTCCCAAACAAAATTTGCACTATGAATTTCTCTCCCTTCCTCTCATGAAGCCACATGTCCCTACTCATGCCACATGTCTCCACCATTCCCAAATAAAATCTTAGCCATCCATCTACCCACTTCATGCATACCTACCCTCTTCCACTAACTATTATGAATATATAATTATAGTATTTTTCTTGGTATTTACTTGTATTATCTTGTATTTACACAATATTCCAATACATCCATGCAATGTATATATTTATATACACACATATGTTCCATATCCATATATATACATGCCAAAATATTCTTACACCTATATTTAAAATTATTAAATATTTATTTCACTTCAAATTTCCCCCATAATAAAAATTATAATAAATAAAAATTCTATTTTACACAAAACACGTTCAATCATCATCTTAAATAATTCTGTCGGATCACGTTAATCAAATATTAGGATATTAAATTAGGATTTTAAATAATCGGGGTGTTACAGTTCTACCCCCTTACAAAAATTTCGTCCTCGAAACTTAGCACCTGAGTAAGTATAAAATCTTTGCATTTTTCCTGCTTATCACAAAATCTTTCTATGATGCAATATCTTTCTCGATTATTCACCTCAAAATTCATTATCCCCTAATCACATCTACACTATGTTCTTTACGATCCAAATTAATCTTGGCTCGCTTGATATTTTAATCATTCCCTTACTCCAGTGTCCCATACCACTGGCAGCTCATACTGAGGGCCCACACCCCTAGCAGAGCACATTCGAATTATGGCATGTGGGTATCATAATCCAAACATAAGGCAATGACTAAATATCTTGCGCTTCGGGATTAATCATACGCGTAAGAACTCCTACCCCTTAAACTACCCATATCAAACAACACATTCATATACATACAACGCACAAGCATACAATTCAAACATAGCAACTAGTTCTATCAATCAATCATCTTCCTACTATACCTGCTCTAGGTCAAATCTTTATGCGAAAATCCTGAGCTCTGATACCAACTGTAACGGTCCCAGTTTTTAGATCCTCAATTAACATAAACATTCTTTTAACTGATAGATTGTCATAATCACCTCCCAATCTATATAAAAAAAATTTGGCAGCACTTCCTTTGTAAATATTGATATAACCAAATATACAATTTTATCCACAATAATTTCGGCCAACATCCGCCTACTTATTCTCAATTCAAACATGTAAATTAAAGTCAATAACTGCCCATACCATCATAATAATATTTCAGCTCACGACGGCATACTTATTCTCCAATTACAATTTCGGCTTGACATCGCCTACTTATATGAAAATAAAAGAATCATATGCTCGAGAGTACCCCTCTCGACATTCAGAGCCTCCTTCTCGGCATCCACCATATAACACTAAATTATTTATAACTCCAACTCATCAAGATTTTAGCCATCTAACTTATACTATAATTAGCATCAATAAGAATGCAAACAATACAATATGAAATTTTACAAATACAATTACAACTCCAAAACTGCTCTACATCACAGAATTCCAACGAAGCGCTTGAAACCTTAAATTGAGCCTTCGCCTTACCATAACCTGAAAAAAAATAATAATCTGTGGGGGGGGTGAGCTCAACAGCTCAGTAAGGAGAGTAAAAGAGAATTAGGAATATGATATACATGTCAAAATAAAAGGAAGCATGTTTTCTTCAAATGGCGAGGCGAAAAAAAATGAAATAAAGAAAGAAATAATTATACCAACCTAAACAGTCGCCCCGACTATCACTATAGTTTGTCAAAATGACTTGACTCTTTCGACCAATGACTGTACAACTTAAATCTCTGCACTGATTTTATAAGGTTATGAGTTGTATCGAACACCCTACTTTAGTGACTTACTTTATTACCAGATTCATTCGTGTATACATAATATATACACTATACACGACGGTACATCAATCACAGTAAGTTAACCCAGATGGTACATATATTATAAAATATACTAATATGTTATATATCATATCACCATTCAAGTACTGCATAGATTAACCCTTGCACTTTCACCCATCATATAATATTTCATTATCTCTTGTAATAAAGTAGAGTTTCACAGTCATGCATAAAGGACAAGTATAAAACACTATTCAATTTAATAAGCACATCTTATTTCATGACACACGATCCATCTCATACCCCGTCTTCACACCTACCAGCTCCCGCTGGCCCCTTCCTACATTTAACACACACAATATCATACCCCGTCTTCACAACTACCAGCTCCCGCTGGCCCCTTCCTACATTTAACACACACAATATCATACCCCGTCTTCACACCTACCAGCTCCCGCTGGCCCCTTCCTACATTTAACACACACAATATCATACCCCGTCTTCACACCTACCAGCTCCCGCTGGCCCCTTCCTACATTTAACACACACAATATCATACCCCGTCTTCACACCTACCAGCTCCCGCTGGCCCCTTCCTACATTTACATGAGAATAACACGACATGCATACACATTACATATACATCAACTATCAAGGTAACACACACAGTGCCTGTTGTGTAGTGATATACTTTTTCCATTCACCAATCATGTCATTGATGTGTCACACCTGGTCAAGTTCGTGTAACTAACAAATATATGCACGCATTCAAACATACATACTACTTACACTTCTCATTCATTTACGACGCATCAGTTACATTCTCGATACTCGTTCTTTATACGATTAGTTCTTTTATCTAGTTATGATTCTTCATTCACATATTGGATATTTGGGCATGAAATTGACTTCACTACTTATCTGTGATTAGAGTCTTAGCATGTCTTGAACATAATAGTAGTCCACTAGTCATCCAGCATAACAATCAATAAGCAATCATTAACAAGGTATCAACTATATATATATGGTTCTACGATGTAAAACAAGAGTATATGTACAAGTACTATACACACACCCCACGTCCATACTCCTTAATGATGTAATCGACTACTTAATCCAAATCTTGTGTGTCTCATATATATACACTTCGGCTTAGTGTCACACTACTCATTGATAATCTATTCTACTATCGATCTTACTAAAAATTTATGATTATTAACTAACACATTAATTTATGAGTATTATTCTTATAGAATCATCATCATACTTCGCTAGCTATATTATATTCAAATTCTAATTTAATTACACAGTTGTTATACAACCAAATTTTATTTCACTGTAACTGGTGATTTAGATCGAAAGATCAGAAGCAGTGCTCCAATTATATATCTCAACTATCCGCCTTGAACGGATCATATTTTGAATATCCAATTTCACAAATTCAATTCTAATTTACTACCGATCTTTATTTCAATATCTAGATTCTTTCAAGCATTCTGATACTCGAATAAGAAACTGCTTTCAATTAAGAGCAACTCGTGCAACTATCACACATGATATATATATATATATATATATATATATATATATATATATATATATATATATATATATTTATATATAAATCTCAAGACTACATAGAAGGACTCATGAAGTTTCAAGACGATAAAAATAATAGATGGTCTTTGATGATTGTGATGTGGGAAAAACTGATTTCAAGTCTAAGTAAGTTACAAAGTTTTTTCCTAATTCCTATAGAAAGGGAAAGAGTTTTTCATTGGTACATCATATATCCTAATTAAGTATAAAGAACATCACTAGTGGGTCACAACGAAATCATGTGGTTAATTTATGGATCAACAGGGCAAGTAAGACTTTTACGCTCTTATTTGTCAATTGGCGAAAAGAATGAAAGTCTACTGCTATATATAACTTATTTTCTTTACCTATTTTCTTTCCTTTCTACAAGTATCAGTAGGTTCTCAGTCATCTGGATATCATATAAGTTAATTAGAAGGTAACTATAACAAGAGAACTTTTATACATCAAAAGATTTTATCTTTCGAACAATCACTGATATTTTTATTATAACTTTTATTTCAGATATTTAAATAAAATATGAGAAATTTTGCTAGAAACTAGACTTAATTACCTTTCCAATGATAGATTATATGACAAGTTTAATTTAAGAAAAATATACTAAATAATCAGAAACTTCTTGGTCGGTTAAAAATTCTGCAACACAGTAGTGTTGACCAACTTGCCGTATTTTGACGATAACTTTCAACACAGACCTTCAATAGGGATACGGTAAGAACCGTTAGAAAGCTGACTTGATTATCTTTCTAGTGACATATAATATGATACTTGTTACTCATAATACCTAGGCGAACTCCTTCTGAATTTATAGATCATAAAAATAGGACAGATTTGCACACATTTCTAATGTCCCCAAATTTGGGTTAGTTTCAAATGTTTTTAAATCCCTTCACCAAATTAAATCACAACTAATAGTTCTCTTATTTGATTACTCTATTCAGAATAAATGAGTTAGGTCATGAAGTTACTCTATTTTTGTCAAGGAAATATAAAAATTATATCAAAATAGATCGAAGGGTTTCCCATCCTCTTTCTCATAATCTAATATCATAACCACAACAAATTTATAAATTTCATGTAACGCCCCGATCCTGGCGGATACGGAGACATTACTGCAACGTATATACGCAAGTCAAAAGTACCTTCACGTATATACGCTAAGCATCAGTACAGGCAAGAATCAGAGTACGGAAGCAAGTGGTGCATTATACATTCCAACATATGAGTACAATTACAAAGTTATCACCAGGTGTGATCCAATATACATGAATATTACATCACCAGAATGGCGCAAATGCGAGAATACAAGGAGATGTACATGGATGAATAGTACAAAAGGGTACTCACGAGTTTACTAAAGGAAACTCGAGAGGCACACAGGGGGCCTGGAAGGATAGGGCTCGGAATGATCTGTTGGGGATCCACGCTTCAGCTGCGCCACTCTGATCAGCAACTGGGAGAATCCACAAGTTCCGTGCACTGGCTAGCTCCAAGCTCCATGACCTGGACATGAGAATCCAGGGGAGTCAGATGAAACTCCCCAGGCGAGTGGTGAAGCAAAAGCCAAGTGGCGAGCAAGGGTAAGCACATGTATAGTGATAAAACCAAATAAAGCCGAGGACGAGCAAATCTGATTGTATGGTTTCAGATCACGGCTCCATAAGACTAGTACGTCGAAGGAATAATCCAAACAAGGAAACCCTCATATATATACCCTTATCTTATGTCACCATAATCTAAGCACATACAACCAGACTGCACTCAGGACATGATAAGATAATAAGCAGGAGGCAGGTGGATACAAGGAATAAAGCAGGGCATGAGCAGTTAATATAATAATAATCATAAAACCGGAAATCCGATGAAAAACCAGTACAAGCAAATATGATGAGGCATATCACAGATTCAAAGCCGTTTAAGCTGCAGGCTTCAGTATGCGTCCCATTCCACATACCTCTACTTACAACTTAAAGAGCCGGTTATTAGACACTTTATTATTACTCGTCTTACCCTGATATCTAGCTATGTGAACTAGCGTCCCAGCACACATAGATCCATATCCGAGTAAAGCAAGGTTGTTATTGGAAACTAGCGGGGGTATCAACGAACTATGTTTACAGTGGGTCCCGTACATACCCGGGACCACGGCCCAGGATGTTCCGCTGCTTGGTGACGGAACCTGCCGCAAGGCGATTCAGGAGGGTCTTATGTATGCCCTTATCATGATTCAGGAGGAGGGAGCCAGCTCTCCCCTCGGTCGCCTGGAGGCCCACAGGTCAGACCGGAAGTTTTAGTTGCACAACATGCCTAATACCACTGTAAACACGAACACATATTGATAGCCGCATGTTTCCCCCGACCCGATGCAAGTTGTTCCTTTTATGATTTATTAGGTTAATCATCAATTTACGGGAATAACAGGAACAGGACATGATCAGGAATTCAGGAGTTCAGGTCACTGTATATAATACAGGATAACAGGTCACTGATCATGATACAGGATATCAGGTCACTGTACATAGTACAGGATAACAAGACAGGGTTCCCGTAAATGTGATAATCACAGGTCAAGTATATCATGCTGGGTGTCAAGTGATAGCATGACAGGATGATGATATTAAATAGGTAACCAGTCATGTCAAGAGATTGATATAGTCCGGTGGCAAGCCATGTCATAACAAGGGGTCTTGCCAAATAGTAGCATGTCTGAGGTCAGGTGATAACACATCAGTTGACAGGTGATATACATGTGTTAAAAGTAATATGAAAACGACAAGTAGTATAGACAGGTGTCAGGCATGAAGTAATGGCATGGGGTAGAATAGTAGCTGAGCACAAACAAAGCGGAGCTGAGCAAGCTGGAAGTACAGACAGCAAACAGTATTTAACACTGGAGCGTCTGGCGAGGTTACCGGGACGACTCGACTGAAGTACGAGCGGTAAATCCGGCAGCAACTCGCCTAGACGAATCTAGTGGTAAAGTGCTGAACGCTGATCATGATAACCAGGCGGAGCCAAAGACCTGACGGTCCTAATCACTTGACAGTGAGTGACTGGAGGCTGTAGAACTGAAAGACCTACCGGTCACAATCACTAGACAGTGAGTGACCGGAGTCTGTGGATACCTGCAATGTTAGGGCCACAACATATGAAAACATGGAGGAAGTCAAGAGGAAAGCGAGATCACTCGCCCAACCAATAAAATATGAAAGCAAGAGGATAGCGAGATTACTCGCCTAAAATATGGTGAAATCTCTGATATCCGGAATCCAGGAGATCAACGCTTCAATGCGTTAGAGAGAAGGTAATAGGTAGAGGGGGGATCAGGAGAGAGAGAATAAGAGAGAGAAAGAGGAGAGAAGGTGACATCCATCAAGTGATAAGCCATGCAATAGCCATATACATAATACATGACCCGAGAATAATGTTCATGTACAAGGAAGGAATCAACAATAGTCAACAGCCAAGATTAGTCGACTAGGGGTAATAATTAGTCGACTAATAGGGGAGTTAGTCGACTAATAGAAAGGGCAAGTCGACTGATAGGCTGCGTTTCAGAAAAAGGCTGGCGTTTCAAGAATGGCGTTTCAGGATGGGTTAGTCGACTAGGAACAGGGGTTAGTCGACTAGTCTGCTGCGTTTCGCAAAACGGCGTCTCACGAAGTTGCGTTTCATAGGTCCGCGTCTTGCCACAAGTCCGCGTCTCATGAATCCGCGTTTCATAAGTCCGCGTCTCACTAGAAAGAGTTAGCCAATTTGGAATGAAAGAGCAGGTCGCGTTTCAAGAAAGAGAGCGTTTCTCAAGGTCGCGTCTCACATGGTCGCGTCCCACAAGGCCGCGTTTCCAAGAGGCATGTTTCCCAGATTCGCGTTTCCAAGATTCGCGTCTCAGGAAAGTTAGTCGACTAGGGAGAAGGATCAGTCGACTAGAAGGTTGCGTTTCAGAATAACAAGGCAGCGTTTCACAGGATTAGTCGACTGGGAAGGAGGGCTAGTCGACTAATAAGGGAAGTTAGTCGACTAATGACCAAGTCAAGTCGACTAACAGAGTGCAAATCAGGGAGCAGGATTCTGTTAAGTGCTGAGTTCACTGATATGAAAATGCAAGGGCTCTGATGAGTCATCCAAGTCTTGGAGAGTGAAGTTACTCGTCCAAAACGCCATCTAGAAGCAGGGAAAAACACAAGTGAAGGAGATGGGTCCTTGGTTGAGTTGTCGTTAACTATCACCAAAACGATCACCGGGATAATCGCGAACGATTATTGGAAGATCCACGGCGATGTCTCCAACGAAGAGAAGCTCGGCCCCAATCCAAAAGGAGTGGCCGGCCCCCAGAGTCATGCAGGTGATGAAGAAGAACACGGCCCCCAATCCGAAGGAGTCGGCCAGTCTTTACCAGAGAAGGAAGGAGATGGCGATAGTGATGATGCTTGGTTCACTACTGCAAGAAATGGAGGAGAAGATGAAGGGAAATGGTGGAGAACAAGTTGGCCAAAGGAAGGAGCATCAAGGTTGCGTTTGTTGCCTTTGCTCTCTGGAAACAAAGAGGAAGAAGAGAGAAAGAAGAAAAAATGAATGGAGAGAGAGGGAGGGGGTATTTATAGGCAAAGGAGCAATAATGGCAAGTTTGACTTTGGGGATGCCAAGTGAGACTTGTTCTCCCCACTCAAACGCAGCCCATAAAAGCAAGATGGCGTTTAGGCCAAAATTAGCCTAACGCGGGAATAAATGCGGCGTTTCAAGGGAGAAGCAAGGTGGCGTTTCACAAAAGGACAAAAAGGCATGATGCTTGATGGGAGTTGGTGGCAGCACATTAAATGAAGTGTGGGGAGAAGTGAAGAGAAGATCTTTGCATTAAATGCAAGATCCAAGGATGGTGAAGCCGGCGTTTGAGGATGGAAAAAGACAAAATGGAATATCAAGGCAAAATCCCGGTATCTGGGAAAACACCAAAAAACTCCGGAAAACCTCAAAAATAAAGTAATCCAGAAAGCTTCCCAAAATTCTCAAAAATAATAAATATTATAAAATGATTTTTGGTGAAATCAGTTTTCAGAAATTCAATGCCATGTTCAAATTAAAAATCCTGAAGTCCACCGTCAATCTCGGTCTACACCGGGTTGGCCGGGTTTTGATAAATTCTGAAAATTCTCAGAAAAAGTATTTAAGTAGGAAATGTGATTTTAAGAAATAATGTCTAAAGACACTTTTAGTAATTCCAATTAGTTTGTAAAGTAAAAATCCGGGAATCGATCAGCAATACTGGTCGACACCGGTTTTGAAGATTCCCAATTCAATTGAGGAAAATTCCAGAAAATCATAGAAAATCTAGAATATTGGAAAACGATGATCAAAACTGAAATCGGTCAAATCGGAATACCGGAATGTCCAATTCGAGCAATACTCTGGGATCGGGCCCTCGGTTCAGACTAGGGCTGACTCCGAGTCCACGAATCCAAATTCAAGACAAAACGTTCATGTAAATAATTCATAATACAAAACAAATATAAGAAGTAAATCGAAAAATACGATCAAAAAATCTGAATACGCAACTAAGTACGTATTCCGGGAGCGGGGTGTTACATTCCATCCACCTTACAAAAAATTGCGTCCTCGCAATTTCGATAAGGGGTGAAATGAACACAAAAAGGTAGGAATGAGGATTATGCCAATCAAGATATGAATAACTATGAGCTTTTCCCCCAGATTGACTGAACAGCTAACTCAGGACTAAAGCATCTCTGCACTTCTGCCGTATATATACATCCTCTGACGGTGCCATAATAATACTGATCTGATGTCTGCTTATAAAAGAACACTGCCAGAACTTCAAAGGACTAACCCATTCTGAACAATATAAAGTGAGCTGACTTGGTAAGATAATCAATAATACTTCGATCAGACTGTGAGCTAAAGCTAATGAAATCCATAGTGCTGAAGTCCATAATATAATATAAAACCCTGCATAGTAAGATGTTATCCTTTTGCAGTAGAATCACTGACGGGCTGCATACTGGGCTTTGTTAACTCTGAAAGACGTAGCCAAGAATAACTGTGAAGAATTTGGAATACTGACTTATGAATGATAAACCGACTGCAGATGAAACAGGAAGAAGATATCTGAGCCCTGCAAGATTTGTAGAATGGATCATTGACAAGGCCATGGCGATAGCTCTGATATAGTGATGGAACTCTGTTTAGCAGATCCATAAAAGTACGCTAGAAGAAATCCGAGGAATGGCTAGAGTGCCAAGCACTGAAGGAACTAGCCACGGATGAAACTAAGCCTACATGAGGTTATCGCGTAACACAGCTCAAGTGTTAAGCATTAGGGTGCGGCGAAGCTAGCGCTCTACGAGGCTCGCAATTGGCGAAGCTCACGAGGCGAAGCCAGCGCGTAACACAACACTAAATGCTAAGCACCAGGGTGCAGCGAAACTCACACCCGGTTAGGTTCACGGATGACTAGAACACGACCCTCGCTAGGCGAGGCTAGCGGAGCCTTTGGTCCACCAATTTAATAAAACTGCCAGGAGTTGGTGGCTCTGAGAATATGATCAAGAAATTATAATAACTGAGACGTGTCCCGAATGCTGTCTTCTGAATAATAATCGGACGGCATATTAGCTCTGAGAAAACCCGAGTTCCATAATCATAATCGAAGAAATCATGATCGCTATTAGAGTAATAGAAAATATCATAACTCTATCTGCCAGAAGTCCTGATTCTGAAATGTCGTTATATATACTGACACTTCTAATGAATTGATGCAATCTATCCGACTTACTTAAGTGACGACTACTCTGCTTGATGTGCTAGTCTCCCATGATGTATCTGTTTAGACTGAAAAGGTATACTTATTATGTGTATAGAAATGTATTTGATGTACCCTTTCTTGTCTCCGCTATAGCATAGGGCTATACCGAGTCGGATCTCAGGGAGAGCTCGCGTAGAAGCTTTACGTATGTAGTGAAGTGAACAAACGAGTATTCTTCTCTTGTTTTATAAACTTAGTGAATCAAATGAAAAAGAAACCAAAAGAAGATGGATATGTTCATGGTGGAAGTGGAAAAGAAATCAAGAAGTGATGTGGATGTTGTATTCACAAGAAAAGAATAAGAAACTTAAAGAAAGTGATCCAAGACTAGATTACCTTGCTAGCTTGCCAAAGCTTACCAATCTCCTTGATAATGAAAGCTTTGCCTAATGTTGTCACTCCATAGGCTTAGAATTCCTCTCACATGTTGACCTAATTACTTTCTCATTTGCAAGATGGTGGTTTAACCATCGGAGAAGAGAAGATCATACACTTGCAAGATTAACAAAAGCAATCACCCATGAGTAGTGAAGTGGCTAAGCTAGTGGTAAACTAGTACATGGAATGAAAATTAGCTACAAGAAGCCATTAGAAAAATACAAGACATGAAAGTAAATTGTAAGAAGTAAACAAAGCAATAAGGAAAGCAATTAAAGAATGCAAGAAACTAGAATCAAACTCAAGTAGAGGAATGGAGGATGGATCAATCCTTGCATAGCTTCAAGTTGTCACCCTTGATTACACAAGCTCTCTCCCTCACAATCACTCTCTTTTGTAATGAAATCTAGGGATAGAGAAGAGAGATCTAAAGAAAGAAAACTAGAGAAAAACAACTAAAAATTACAAACCCTAAACTAATCTCCTCTCTTCTCTGATCAGTTTTTTTTTCGCAGGTACAAATGAAGTATTTATAGGAGAACTGAGAAGCTTCTGGAGATAAGGTGGTTGCCACAAAATCCGGGGATCTAACGGCCCAAGATTGCCGCGCCCTGCCGCGGGATTGCCGCGCGATCTGGGCCGTTGGTCCAGATCTTTCTGGTACAGTTCAGTTGAGAGTTGGTTAGCCACGTGGACTACTTGGATTCTCTGTTTGTTGCGCGAATCTCTCTGGATCTGGGTTTAGATTTGGCTTTATCCTTAAGCTTGGATTAATCACTTAATTAGTGGTAATTAAGTGATTATTTGAAAATCTCTCTCTTAAATGTGTACCTGCAAATATGTAGAGAAGAGGATTAAAATTCATATATTTATTTGTAATATGCATGGGAGTTATGATGTAAAATATGCAATATTGGATACCAATCACACCCCCACACTTATTCTTTTGCTCGTCCCGAGCAAAACAAAGAAAAGAAAATCTAGACTAACAATTTATTACACACACTTTCGCAGGTGACGCGATTGCACTGAGCATGTGCAACAAGCCGTTAAACCTCTAGGTTACCCTAGAGGAGGAGTGTTGTCTCCTGAGGGTTTTCAGCGGATTATACCCACAAAATCCATAAAGAAAGAAGACAAATGTTAGTGTTTTGAAAACGCATTTTGAATAAGAGACATGTTTACGAACTATTTTCGCAAAAATATAAGTGATCCTAGGTCATAAGTCCACCTATAATCAATCTTCCTTAAACTTAGTATCCATGCAAGATCTTGTCTTCAATTAAGGTAAGAATTCAAAATTGGATTGAATATTTTATCTTTCATAAAACCTAGATAGTATGCACACCGTGCTCAGTGAAGGTTTCTTGGGATTTCAACTCCAACCATAAAGCCATTTATTTATTTATATATATATATATATATTTTTTTTTTTTTTTTTTTTTTTTTTATTTAATCTTCCCTTAGTCTAGGCTTTCTAGTCTACCCTTGTAGCGAGCCTTTAACCGATGACTCCCAAACCAGATGGTCTTAGGGCACCAGATGAGAAAACATCCCTCGGGTTTAAGGTCTCGAGTAGAAAAGGCCACATAACTAAGAGGGATTATTTATTATGATCACCGTTAGGCGTGAATGATCGTGCTTCTTGAGGCACAATTATCCAGCTTAATAAGTGAGATCACCGTTAGGCGTGAGTAACCATGCTTCTTGAGGCATAGTTATCCAGCTTAATAAGTGATCTTTTATTTATAATTTTTTTTTTTTATTTATATGGCATTTTTGGTCTTTGTTTCCATCCCAAGAAATGTGTAAGTGTAAAGTGCATATTATCTAAGGCAAAAAATTCAAGATAAAAATATCTCCCCAATTTTTCTTACTTAGCCTATAATTTTCAAACAAGATCTATTACTTCAACTAGGTTTAAGATGTCATAATTAAAGCTTTCTTAATCTCTAAGATACATCTTAATTTTCTTAAAAATAGAGCAAAACTTTGTTTCTTATTTCAAAAAGTTTTTATTTTTGTTTATTTTTTTTATATTTTTTATTTATATTTTTCTAAAAGAAAAGCAAAATCTAAAAAGAAAATGGAAAATCTAGAAAAAAAATAAAATCTATAGATAAAATCTAAAAATAAAAGACCTAAAAAAAAAAATAAAAGTCCTAAAAAATAAAAATCCTATAAAGAAAAGAAAATCCTATGTTAGTAAACCCTCCCCCACACTTATTTCATGCATTGTCCTCAATGCATTATGGTAAATGTATGCATGAAACAGGTAAGAGGTAGGAAAAATTATTTACAAGGAATATACAAATGTAACTCTCACCTGGGTTTTTGGTCGCTTCCCTCTGGCCCGTTTCCCATCGTTCCAATGTGTTCTCTTTCTTGAATTCCATTGGGAAACGGTCTGAATTGTTCTTACCCTAGGTGATTCCAGTTTCAATTTGTTGTTATTTTCATTCATACTCTTTCCACCACATCGTTCACAAACAAAGTCCTTATCACCACTCTCACTCAGAATCTCATCACTTCCAGTGTTTAGAAATTTTAACTCCTCTCCATATAATTCTTCAAAGCTCAAGTCAACATCCGGCAGTGGACAATTAGCTAACTTACCCCGAGTTGACTCATCTAAGCACATAATCTCATCAGCAAACAAGTCTTCAAATGATATATCAATTGGAGGTTCAAATACAGTCTCAGTTGGCTCATTGAAAGTGAAAGTATCCAAATCAACTTTCCCCGTTTGAAAGGGTACTCGGATAAGAGAATCACAAGATTGTGACTCATCTTTTGGATCTTCACCTTCCTCCTCACAATTGTTACTAATGAAATTAACCTCAAATGTTTGATCTTTTGTTTTGTGAGGCTGTGTGTGGAAGACATTGTGTTCATGTGTCATGTTACCAAAAGTCAACCTCATTGATCCATTCCGGCAATTAATGATTGCATTTGCAGTAGCCAGGAATGGTCGACCCAGAATGACAGGAATTTGTGCCCTTTGATTGGAATTTGACACTGGTTTTGTTTCAAGGACAACAAAGTCAACTGGATAAAAGAATTCTCCAACTTTGACCAGGACATCTTGAATTACCCCCTTGGGTTTAGTAACAGAGCGATCAGCCAATTGAATGGTCATTTGGGTTGGGTGGAGATCACCTAACCCCAATTGTTGGTACACAGAGAAAGGTAGGAGATTGATACTGGCCCCCAAATCAAGAAGTGCCCTATTTATTGTAGTCTGTCCTATGATGCATGAAATGGTGGGGCTCCCTGGGTCTTTATACTTAACAGGAATTGGACCAGTGAGCAGCTCATTGATGGATGATGCAAGGAAGACTTTTTTAGGGACTTGGGTCTTCCTCTTCTTGGTGCACATTTCCTTCAAAAATTTGGCATATGATGGCACTTGTTGAATGGCATCAAGAAGAGGGACATTGATTTGGACCTTATTGAATGTTTCTTTTATTTTCTCCATGTGAGCATTTGACTTATTATTTAGAAGCCTATTTGGATATGGTACTCTAGGCTTATAAGGTTGCTCATCTACCTTTTCTTTCCCCTTGGCTTTGGAAGTGGATGGCTCTGTACTAGAGGATGGGTTGTCAAAAGTTGGTGACATTGGGACATGAGGAGTTTGCTTTGGTACTGGATGAGATTGTGGACTAGAAACCTTATTGTCAACTTGTTTACCAGATCTCAGGGTATGAATGGCATGACAGTGACTGGGTCCTGAATTTCAACTTTGGGATTTAGCAATGGCTGGCTTAAGAACAGTCCTTTTTGATTCTCAGCCAATTGCTTGATCTGGACCTTCATTTCATTCAACTCCTGTTGCTGGTTCTTTGTTAAGGTTTCTATCATTTGTTTCAACTCAGATATTTCAGAATTATTTTGGGGTGGATGTTGAGGATATGGAGATTGGAACTGTGATTGGTAATATGGTGGTGGGTCCTGATATGACTGTGGTGGACTTTGAGATGGATGAATATACAGTGAATTCTGATCGAAACTGGATGGATGAAACTGAGCATTGTACAGATGTGGAAGTGGTGGCATATGATGCTCAGTACCAGACTGACTCCATGGAAAATTTGGATGGTTCTGCCATCCTGAATTGTAAGTATTGGAGTATGGGGGTCTGGTAAATGCTGCATTCATGTTCTCCTGAAATGGGGGCTGATACAATGGACACTCCTCAACAACATGGCTAAGGTCTTGACATTTGGTGCAACCTGGTCTAATCAAAGGCAATGGTTGACCTGGTTGACCACAGAATTCCCTATTGACTCAAGCAACTCTATCCTCTTCATTAATTGTGTGATCTTGGTTTCTGAAGCTAGAGAGGATTCTTTGGATTGTGTACCAGTTCTGGAAGTGGTGGGAGTCGGTTTATCAGGGCATGACTCCCACTGAATGGTTTTTTCAGCTAGGGTTTCAAAGAGATCCCACCCCTGATGTTCATCTTTCTTCAGAAATTCCCCTTGGCACATGGATTCTAAAAGTGTTTTCGTTTGGTAATCTAATCCATCATAGATAATCTGGCATAGCCGCCATTTCTCTATGCCGTGATGGGGACATAGGGCTAAGAGGTCTTTGAAACGCTCAAGATATTTCCAGAAAGGTTCATTTTGTTCTTGCTTGAATTGCATTATGTTTTTTCTCATGAGGGCTGTTTTGTGGATAGAATAGAATTTCCTAAGAAAGACCTTAACAAAATCATCCCATGAAGATATGGAACTGACAGGAAGACTATAAAGCCATTTCTTAGCTAAATCCTTAAGTGCAAACGGTATGAACCGTAACCTAACAGCATCCTCAGAAAGTTGGGATATTCTCATCATTTGGCATACCTCTTCAAACTCACGAATAAAGAGGTACGCGTCCTCAGACTCAAGACCATGGAATCGGGGAAGTGTACTAATGAATTGTGGTTTCAGCTCAAAATGATTTCCATTAGGCTCGGGGAGAAGAATGCATGAAGGAATGGAGGTGCGAATCGGATAGAATCGATCTTGAAGTGAGACGTTGTTGGTCATGATGTGAAGTGGTTGTGTATGTGCAAGTGTAGAATTAGGATCACAAAACCACTGTCGTATATACAATCACAAACAACGTACACCGATCACACCAGCGAAAAAGAAAAAATAACAAACAACAAAAGAAAAAATCAATCCAAGCTTGTCTAGGGTTTCTGGTCCTAGGTGACTCCTAAATAGACTGTCCACGGGAGGTTTGGTGTGGACTCTGACTATAAGCAAATCAGCCAGGGAAGGGTAAGGTTGGTGGGAGGTTTTCCGTCCGGAGACGTTCCTTAATTAAGTAACCAGCAACCTTCGGGCTTTCGGCCCTCAACCCCTTTCCTAGACACTGATTTTACAGAAGTCAATTTCCAACACTTTTCCCCCTTAGGAAAATCTCCTAAGCGAGTCTGGATGTCCCTAGGGCCAACGTCTATCAATTTTTAGTTACAAGCTTGGGATTGTGAGTACGTGGGGAAATGATTTTCGGGCTAAGGAAGGGGTGATAAAATCCCCACCTTATCTTATTTACGGGATATGCCCTTAAAGTAAATTCGTGCAAGTGTACGATGAAAGATAACAAGGATACACTCAAAGCATGAAAATCAAGCAAGAGTTTGTCCTAGTCTATATGCTATGCGAACACGTACCTTGTCCCACGCGCTCTTCAACAGTAAAAGTAAAGAATTGAAAGACACGTGCCTAAAATGCAAATGTCTAACAATTATTATCAATTACAACCAATTTTTTTACTGTTGAATTAATTTATCAGGTATATGATGCAGAATACAGGAAATGAAGTATAGAAGCAGATGTAACTTGCAGAGCAGAAGCCCCTGCAAAAATTTTGTCAGTAGTTCTCTCTGTTGTGCCGCGTTTCCACGGCAATTCTTGTGGATCCGCGGCACTCCAGAGGGATCCTGGGCTCTGCTTTCTTGAGCAGAGTCCCAGGTCCACTTATATGTTTCTGCTGTAGATATTTTCCTGTTTTCTTCTCCTGTCACCTGCAACAGAGAAGAAGAATCGTTTAGTTTCTCACTTTTAAAAATACCGTCGCTCTCCCCGGCAACGGCGCCATTTTGTGTTTAGACTGAAAAGGTATACTTATTATGTGTATAGAAATGTATTTGATGTACCCTTTCTTGTCTCCGCTATAGCATAGGGCTATACCGAGTCGGATCTCAGGGAGAGCTCGCGTAGAAGCTTTACGTATGTAGTGAAGTGAACAAACGAGTATTCTTCTCTTGTTTTATAAACTTAGTGAATCAAATGAAAAAGAAACCAAAAGAAGATGGATATGTTCATGGTGGAAGTGGAAAAGAAATCAAGAAGTGATGTGGATGTTGTATTCACAAGAAAAGAATAAGAAACTTAAAGAAAGTGATCCAAGACTAGATTACCTTGCTAGCTTGCCAAAGCTTACCAATCTCCTTGATAATGAAAGCTTTGCCTAATGTTGTCACTCCATAGGCTTAGAATTCCTCTCACATGTTGACCTAATTACTTTCTCATTTGCAAGATGGTGGTTTAACCATCGGAGAAGAGAAGATCATACACTTGCAAGATTAACAAAAGCAACTAACAACTAAAAAGAAAGTAAAATTGAAGAAAACTTGAATGAAATAAAACCATGACTAGCTAACCTTAACTACCTTGCTAAAGACTTACTAAACTCCGTGATAGTGATGCGTGCCTCATGTTGATTCATCGGCATGGATGTGTCTTGCTTGTGGTCTAATTACCTTCTCACATGGATGATGGGGATTCATTCTTGGACTTGTCTTGTAGCCTCCATAGATGGTCATAGGCCTACAAATAGACTTTCACTAATGGAATCAAAAGAGCTACACTCAAGGGATGCAAATGAAGAACATACAACATTCACTAATGGAAGTAGTGAAGTTATACATCAAATAGCATATTGGTGCTCCATCTCCATGTTCCATCAAGGCACTAGTTCGAAGACTAGGCTCCAAGTGAGGCACACATGAATCATATGGAGAATTACAACAAGATCTTGCAAAGAAATGAAAAGAAACCCATCGGAGAAGAGAAAACCATACAAATTGCAAGATGAAGTAAAGCAATCACCCATGAGTTAGAAGCTAGCAAGGTAGTGGTTAGCTAGTTCATGGAGAAAGAATTAGCTACACACCATTACAGAAGAAAAGCTAAACATGAATTAAATTGCAAGAAATTAACAAAACAAGTAAGGAAAAGAAAACAAACTAGAATCAAGCTCAAGTAGAGTAGATGAGAATGGATCAATCCTTGTATAGCTCCAAGTTGTCACTCCTTGTTGATACAAGCTCTCTCTCTCATACAACTCTCTCTTGCAATGAAATCTAGGGAGAAGAAGATCATAGAGAGCTAAAAATCCTAAAGAAAACCTATCAAAATACAAAACTATGAACTAAGCTCCCTCTCTTCTCTGATCAGTCTCAGCTCGCAGGTGAAGGTGGAGTATTTATAGCCGAAATGAGAAGCTTCTAGAGAGTAGGTTGTTGCCACAAAATCCGGGATCGTAACAACCCTAGATTGCCGCGCCCTGCCGCGGGATTGCCGCGCGATCTGGGCCGTTGGTCCAGATCTTTCTGGTACAGTTCAGTTGAGAGTTGGTTAGCCACGTGGACTACTTGGATTCTCTGTTTGTTGCGCGAATCTCTCTGGATCTGGGTTTAGATTTGGCTTTATCCTTAAGCTTGGATTAATCACTTAATTAGTGGTAATTAAGTGATTATTTGAAAATCTCTCTCTTAAATGTGTACCTGCAAATATGTAGAGAAGAGGATTAAATTCATATATTTATTTGTAATATGCATGAGAGTTATGATGTAAAATATGCAATATTGGATACCAATCAGTATCCAGAATATAAGAATATAACGCGGGGCCGAAGATCTGCCTAATATAAGATAATGTGATATACCAGAGTCGAGAAGCGCCAGAACATAATTAGAACGAACCACGTCTGCCCGGCTGTTACCTCACTAGTCAACACATATCTTAAGTTGGCATAAAAATCACGAAAATCAGAATAAATCAGAATAACAAAAATAGAAGAGATAGGAATCATGAAATAGGGAGAGAGATAGGACGGACTAGGATTAATGGTGATAGGACAATGAGGAGGATATGATATAGAGAATTTACCAACTCCCGGACATATTAAAATGGGGATAATAATTACGGTCAGTACTTCAAGGATTCCTCCTTCAGATATCGAACACCCTTCCCGTCTTTACCCCATCATATAGAGCATCCTGACTTCTTCTTCAGCCAGATCATATGTTTGCTTCCCTTCACCATGTGCCCTAGTTCTGGGTCTCCTTTGTATATGACTCCATGCTGGATGTTGGGGATGAAGCGAGATTATCCTGACAGTAGGTCTTGGATTTCCTCACAACGGTGATACTGGATGAGTTGATCTGATTGGTGCGATGTTCTCTGTCTCCTTGAACAGTCAGTCACATTTCAACTAATCTCTGAACCCGTGTATGACATAATTCATGACCTCTCCGGTGGTTGTGTTGTAGATGCCCAGCTCCAGACAATATCCACCGGTCATATGTTGTGGGCAGGGTTAGAGGGATGGCTTAGCTAGTAGGGCATCCAGAGACCTGTTTGAACCTTCACTTTTCTCAATTAAGAGGGCTTCTTTGCCAACTTCATCTGCATCTCATCCTAATCTTTCTCCTCTGGGTCCATTCCACTTCCCGGATGATGACTGAAGAACTTGAGAATACTCCTTGGGCTGCTTGGGGATAAGAAACATCCTGCTCTTCATCTTCATTTCTCACTTAAGATATTGCTTGCTCGGTTCTCCTTATCGGCCACCATGTAAAACACCGACCGACTATACCTTAGGAATTTTGCAGTGTACTTATTTACAATCCAATCTCCCTACCGCAATTTGATAAATCATTCTTTCATTTCTTCCTGGGCTATTACAGAGAAGAATCTTCCTATAGAAATCCTTCGAGAACTAGTCCCAAGTGTTGGGCTTTCCCAGTCTCGCTGCTTCCGCCAACTACTACATCCAGGCTACATCTTCTAACTGAATCTTGATCATTTTCACCTAGTTCTCGTCAGGGACCCAAGTTGACTTAGAAGATCCATCAGGTTACTGACCACTGCTATGCATCCAGGGCTTCTCCATGCTTGAAAAGATTGCCGGCTGTAATTTCCTGAAATCTAACATGTCGCCTGGCTTCTGTTCCCGGAGTGCAACCAATGATCCTTGGTGCGGGACCTTCGTCTGTACTTGATCGTGTCTCATCATATCTTGCAGAGATAGTCTTAAATCAAGATTTTCTCCATTAGGGTTACCCTAGGAAGAACCAGAACCGTTATGATCTCCCCATCTTTTCATGTCCGAGTTGGTCCAAGAATAACAAGAAATTGAAGTATGAAAGGATGGGAGAACTTCAGAATTCAAGGATAAGATTATCAAGAGAGAATGGATAACTTTGTACTTGTAGTTGGATTGTATAACCAAGACTCATGCATTCCAGTTGCAAATTTCTTTACCATTAATTTGCCGTCTGGACGTACTGAGGAGGTGAGAGCCTAGGCTCTGATACCAACCTGTAACGCCCCGATCCTGGCGGATACGGAGACATTACTGCAACGTATATACGCAAGTCAAAAGTACCTTCACGTATATACGCTAAGCATCAGTACAGGCAAGAATCAGAGTACGGAAGCAAGTGGTGCATTATACATTCCAACATATGAGTACAATTACAAAGTTATCACCAGGTGTGATCCAATATACATGAATATTACATCACCAGAATGGCGCAAATGCGAGAATACAAGGAGATGTACATGGATGAATAGTACAAAAGGGCACTCACGAGTTTACTAAAGGAAACTCGAGAGGCACACAGGGGGCCTGGAAGGATAGGGCTCGGAATGATCTGTTGGGGATCCACGCTTCAGCTGCGCCACTCTGATCAGCAACTGGGAGAATCCACAAGTTCCGTGCACTGGCTAGCTCCAAGCTCCATGACCTGGACATGAGAATCCAGGGGAGTCAGATGAAACTCCCCAGGCGAGTGGTGAAGCAAAGCCAAGTGGCGAGCAAGGGTAAGCACATGTATAGTGATAAAACCAAATAAAGCCGAGGACGAGCAAATCTGATTGTATGGTTTCAGATCACGGCTCCATAAGACTAGTACGTCGAAGGAATAATCCAAACAAGGAAACCCTCATATATATACCCTTATCTTATGTCACCATAATCTAAGCACATACAACCAGACTGCACTCAGGACATGATAAGATAATAAGCAGGAGGCAGGTGGATACAAGGAATAAAGCAGGGCATGAGCAGTTAATATAATAATAATCATAAAACCGGAAATCCGATGAAAAACCAGTACAAGCAAATATGATGAGGCATATCACAGATTCAAAGCCGTTTAAGCTGCAGGCTTCAGTATGCGTCCCATTCCACATACCTCTACTTACAACTTAAAGAGCCGGTTATTAGACACTTTATTATTACTCGTCTTACCCTGATATCTAGCTATGTGAACTAGCGTCCCAGCACACATAGATCCATATCCGAGTAAAGCAAGGTTGTTATTGGAAACTAGCGGGGGTATCAACGAACTATGTTTACAGTGGGTCCCGTACATACCCGGGACCACGGCCCAGGATGTTCCGCTGCTTGGTGACGGAACCTGCCGCAAGGCGATTCAGGAGGGTCTTATGTATGCCCTTATCATGATTCAGGAGGAGGGAGCCAGCTCTCCCCTCGGTCGCCTGGAGGCCCACAGGTCAGACCGGAAGTTTTAGTTGCACAACATGCCTAATACCACTGTAAACACGAACACATATTGATAGCCGCATGTTTCCCCCGACCCGATGCAAGTTGTTCCTTTTATGATTTATTAGGTTAATCATCAATTTACGGGAATAACAGGAACAGGACATGATCAGGAATTCAGGAGTTCAGGTCACTGTATATAATACAGGATAACAGGTCACTGATCATGATACAGGATATCAGGTCACTGTACATAGTACAGGATAACAAGACAGGGTTCCCGTAAATGTGATAATCACAGGTCAAGTATATCATGCTGGGTGTCAAGTGATAGCATGACAGGATGATGATATTAAATAGGTAACCAGTCATGTCAAGAGATTGATATAGTCCGGTGGCAAGCCATGTCATAACAAGGGGTCTTGCCAAATAGTAGCATGTCTGAGGTCAGGTGATAACACATCAGTTGACAGGTGATATACATGTGTTAAAAGTAATATGAAAACGACAAGTAGTATAGACAGGTGTCAGGCATGAAGTAATGGCATGGGGTAGAATAGTAGCTGAGCACAAACAAAGCGGAGCTGAGCAAGCTGGAAGTACAGACAGCAAACAGTATTTAACACTGGAGCGTCTGGCGAGGTTACCGGGACGACTCGACTGAAGTACGAGCGGTAAATCCGGCAGCAACTCGCCTAGACGAATCTAGTGGTAAAGTGCTGAACGCTGATCATGATAACCAGGCGGAGCCAAAGACCTGACGGTCCTAATCACTTGACAGTGAGTGACCGGAGGCTGTAGAACTGAAAGACCTACCGGTCACAATCACTAGACAGTGAGTGACCGGAGTCTGTGGATACCTGCAATGTTAGGGCCACAACATATGAAAACATGGAGGAAGTCAAGAGGAAAGCGAGATCACTCGCCCAACCAATAAAATATGAAAGCAAGAGGATAGCGAGATTACTCGCCTAAAATATGGTGAAATCTCTGATATCCGGAATCCAGGAGATCAACGCTTCAATGCGTTAGAGAGAAGGTAATAGGTAGAGGGGGATCAGGAGAGAGAGAATAAGAGAGAGAAAGAGGAGAGAAGGTGACATCCATCAAGTGATAAGCCATGCAATAGCCATATACATAATACATGACCCGAGAATAATGTTCATGTACAAGGAAGGAATCAACAATAGTCAACAGCCAAGATTAGTCGACTAGGGGTAATAATTAGTCGACTAATAGGGGAGTTAGTCGACTAATAGAAAGGGCAAGTCGACTGATAGGCTGCGTTTCAGAAAAAGGCTGGCGTTTCAAGAATGGCGTTTCAGGATGGGTTAGTCGACTAGGAACAGGGGTTAGTCGACTAGTCTGCTGCGTTTCGCAAAACGGCGTCTCACGAAGTTGCGTTTCATAGGTCCGCGTCTTGCCACAAGTCCGCGTCTCATGAATCTGCGTTTCATAAGTCCGCGTCTCACTAGAAAGAGTTAGCCAATTTGGAATGAAAGAGCAGGTCGCGTTTCAAGAAAGAGCGCGTTTCTCAAGGTCGCGTCTCACATGGTCGCGTCCCACAAGGCCGCGTTTCCAAGAGGCACGTTTCCCAGATTCGCGTTTCCAAGATTCGCGTCTCAGGAAAGTTAGTCGACTAGGGAGAAGGATCAGTCGACTAGAAGGTTGCGTTTCAGAATAACAGGCAGCGTTTCACAGGATTAGTCGACTGGGAAGGAGGGCTAGTCGACTAATAAGGGAAGTTAGTCGACTAATGACCAAGTCAAGTCGACTAATAGAGTGCAAATCAGGGAGCAGGATTCTGTTAAGTGCTGAGTTCACTGATATGAAAATGCAAGGGCTCTGATGAGTCATCCAAGTCTTGGAGAGTGAAGTTACTCGTCCAAAACGCCATCTAGAAGCAGGGAAAACACAAGTGAAGGAGATGGGTCCTTGGTTGAGTTGTCGTTAACTATCACCAAAACGATCACCGGGATAATCGCGAACGATTATTGGAAGATCCACGGCGATGTCTCCAACGAAAAGAAGCTCGGCCCCAATCCAAAAGGAGTGGCCGGCCCCCAGAGTCATGCAGGTGATGAAGAAGAACACGGCCCCCAATCCGAAGGAGTCGGCCGGTCTTTACCAGAGAAGGAAGGAGATGGCGATAGTGATGATGCTTGGTTCACTACTGCAAGAAATGGAGGAGAAGATGAAGGGAAATGGTGGAGAACAAGTTGGCCAAAGGAAGGAGCATCAAGGCTGCGTTTGTTGCCTTTGCTCTCTGGAAACAAAGAGGAAGAAGAGAGAAAGAAGAAAAAATGAATGGAGAGAGAGGGAGGGGGTATTTATAGGCAAAGGAGCTATAATGGCAAGTTTGACTTTGGGGATGCCAAGTGAGACTTGTTCTCCCCACTCAAACGCAGCCCATAAAAGCAAGATGGCGTTTAGGCCAAAATTAGCCTAACGCGGGAATAAATGCGGCGTTTCAAGGGAGAAGCAAGGTGGCGTTTCACAAAAGGACAAAAAGGCATGATGCTTGATGGGAGTTGGTGGCAGCACATTAAATGAAGTGTGGGGAGAAGTGAAGAGAAGATCTTTGCATTAAATGCAAGATCCAAGGATGGTGAAGCCGGCGTTTGAGGATGGAAAAAGACAAAATGGAATATCAAGGCAAAATCCCGGTATCTGGGAAAACACCAAAAACTCCGGAAAACCTCAAAAATAAAGTAATCCAGAAAGCTTCCCAAAAATTCTCAAAAATAATAAATATTATAAAATGATTTTTGGTGAAATCAGTTTTCAGAAATTCAATGCCATGTTCAAATTAAAAATCCTGAAGTCCACCGTCAATCTCGGTCTACACCGGGTTGGCCGGGTTTTGATAAATTCTGAAAATTCTCAGAAAAAGTATTTAAGTAGGAAATGTGATTTTAAGAAATAATGTCTAAAGACACTTTTAGTAATTCCAATTAGTTTGTAAAGTAAAAATTCGGGAATCGATCAGCAATACTGGTCGACACCGGTTTTGAAGATTCCCAATTCAATTGAGGAAAATTCCAGAAAATCATAGAAAATCTAGAATATTGGAAAACGATGATCAAAACTGAAATCGGTCAAATCGGAATACCGGAATGTCCAATTCGAGCAATACTCTGGGATCGGGCCCTCGGTTCAGACTAGGGCTGACTCCGAGTCCACGAATCCAAATTCAAGACAAAACATTCATGTAAATAATTCATAATACAAAACAAATATAAGAAGTAAATCGAAAAATACGATCAAAAAATCTGAATACGCAACTAAGTACGTATTCCGGGAGCGGGGTGTTACATTTCATTTGAGATCAATCAATATACCGAGAGATCTAAAGAAATATCATCAAATTTTGCAAGAAAATAAAGGGGAAAAAGGAAAACTTTGGAACTCCCTCACCTTGCTCCGCCGGCGGGCCGCGGCCCATGGCCGGTCGCCGCGCCCCATGGCCGGCCGCCCTTGGCCGGCCGCGGCCCATGGCCGGCCGCCCTTGGCCGGCCGACCCTTCGGCAGCCCCGATCCGCGAGAGAGAGAGAGAGAGAGAGAGAGAGAGAGAGAGAGAGAGAGAGAGGATCTCTTAGGGTTTGAAATTTTTGGATGAGAATGAGAGAGTGTTTTGAGAGAAATTTCTCTCTAGGGTTCCCTAATTTAGAGAGATGAAAAGGGAACGTAACTTTCAGCCTGAGAAAGAAAAGAGAGAGATGGGAAACTTTTTCATCCCTCCATTTACACATAACCCCTTCCCAAACAAAATTTGCACTATGAATTTCTCTCCCTTCCTCTCATGAAGACACATGTCCTTACTCATGCCACATGTCTCCACCATTCCCAAATAAAATCTTAGCCATCCATCTACCCACTTCATGCATACCTACCCTCTTCCACTAACTATTATAAATATATAATTATAGTATTTTCTTGGTATTTACTTGTATTATCTTGTATTTACATAATATTCCAATACTTCCATGCAATGTATATATTTATATACACACATATGTTCCATATCCATATATATACATGCCAAAATATTCTTACACCTATATTTAAAATTATTAAATATTTATTTCACTTCAAATTTTCCCCATAATAAAAATTAAAATAAATAAAAATTCTATTTTACACAAAACACGTTCAATCATCATCTTAAATAATTCTGTCGGATCACGTTAATCAAATATTAGGATATTAAATTAGGATTTTAAATAATCAGGGTGTTACACATACTCTTCCCTAGGAAGAGAGTTCAAAAGAATTACCATCTTATCCTCTTCACTGGCCTCCATATTCACATTAATTAGATCTGTAAGAAGTATCGTGTAGTGATTCAAGTATTCATTGATGGAGCATCCTCTTTGCAACTGAAAATATAAAGCTTACTCTTCAACTGCAATCGCAATTCTATACTTTTCGTCAGATACTCCTTCTCCAGGATCTCCCATAGCTGCCTCGCAGATGTCTCATGTAACACCTGATACTTGATGTCTTGTGTCAAATAAGACCTAATCAAGCCATACGCCGAACGGTTCATCTTGTCCCAATCTTCTTCCGTTGTTGATGCGCGCTTCTTCTCCAACTGTAGAGTGTCTTCGAGATTTGATGCCGTCAGCGCATCCATCACCTCACACCTCCACATACCAAAACTGTTCGTGCCGTGGAACTTCACCACATCAATCCTCGGATGTGGATTCATAGATCTCACTGATGTACTTTCTTCAGCCATCTTCTCAACTGATTCCTCAAAGCAATGTGGAAACAAACAGAGTTAGATAAAACAAACTAGATAAAGACATGATCTTTACCTTCACGCGAAACCCTCGAAGAGTTTCCAAAGCTATCTACTCCTTCAAAACTGATTTCTCGAGCAATCTACATGTTGTTTTGAGATCGACACACGATCCCATAAATAGTCCCAACGCCGCTCCGAGATCGACACACGATCTCCGCCAAACAGCAGCTGATGCTTTTGAAATCAACACACTATCCCGCGCCGAACCTGGGATGCACTGATACCAATTGTTGTGCGCGCGCAGGGACAACAACCTCTCTGAAGAATCCGCCAGCCAGGCGGAGACTTGATGCAACCGGAGAAGCAACCAACACGACAAACAACGAACAACAGAGAAAAAATAATCAACACAATATTTAACGAGGTACAACATCGTGCCTACGTCCTCAGGGTAAGGGAGAGAGAGATTTTATTGATTCAACAATCAATACAAACTAATACAAGAGGAAAACTTGAGGAGATTCTTAGGGAGGCAATACATGAGGGCTCTATCCCCTATTATAGCCACAGAGTCTCTGGATTTAAGGAAACCCAGATTGGATTCGATCCCATCCAGAAAAGGAATCTGAATCCCAAAAGGAAAGTCAAAACGCGCCTGTCGGTTGACCGACCCATACCACGGTCGACCGCGCCGGTCGACCGGGCCCAACCGAGACTAAGGCCTTGTCAGTCGGTCGATCGGGACGGTCGACCGCTCTCTTCCACGGTCGACTGGGCGGTCGACCGGGATAACCCTGTGCATGTTCGTGCACGCTGGTCGACCGAGCGGCCGACCAGCCTTCTCCACCGGTCGACCGGGCGGCCGACCGGGAGCACAATCTGGCCTGCTCCAATGCGCCGTTTTCGCTCCTTGATTTCTGATCTCTGTGCTAACTTCCTCTACTCCTCTATCTCGTCTCTCCCACAAATAGAAATTAGAAAACTGACAATATCAGAAATCCTAAAGGAAATAGGCTGCCTGTTATTGTTAGTTTTCTGGGCATTTTTCTCTCTATATGGAGAGGAAAACTGAACTCAAAGAGAGGCTTTTTCCCTCTAATTTTCTGCCAAACAAAATAACTCATTCATGAAAAAAAAAACTATGTGGGTCATAAACTCAGGGAAAATTTCTCTTTTCTAGCCTAATTTTCATCAAACAAACATGCATGTAACAAACCAACAATTTGCTTGATCTAATTTATGGGTGTTCAAATTGACACGGGAAAATATTCCTCGCAATATGCCAAAAAGGCATTTCTCCGAAAGAAAAACCGTTTCTTTCTTATTTACTAGAAGGAATTTGGACAAATAACACAATTAATTTGTTCAAATAAAGGGCCTGAAAAAAAAAATACCCTTTACAAATCAACCAACAATTAAGAAAATGTCACCGGTAATAATATAATAGCTGAACCCAATGCTTTATTTCTGTCCTAGTTGATCCTGATTCGACAATAGAAATATATTGATTGTTCCCCAATAACCAAATACTTTTTTCTGTAAATACTGCATATTTGATTCCATCCATAAATCCATTTTCTTCCCTATGAGTTCCAGTATCGATAAGAATTTGTTTGAGTAGAAGAAATTAATTTCTTATTTGTTTTTCTGCTCTTCATGACTTGTACAAGCGAGGCGACTCCCTTGGTTTTTTTTTGCTTAGATCACCTAAACAAACGTTGGTGAATGTCTTTAAATAATCAATCATTCTACTTATTTTTCTTTTTTCAAATTCCTCTTTTGTTTTCCAACTATGAGACTTGTGAGCGGTCAATCTGAACTCAAGACTTTGTACCAGCATCTAAAAGGAATTTCTTGACTCTACTCTTCTAGGTTTCTTACAAGTTATTGAAAATAATGTAGTCAATTGGTTTCCATTTTTTGCACGTGTGGGATGAGTAGGTTCCCGTGTTATTTGGCGAAAACGAGCTCCTAGAATTATATCATAAAAGAAGAGAAACACTTTTGAAAAGAACAGAAAACACTTCAAGGAAAGAGAACGGAGTTCCGATAATAATAAAAAAAGAGCTCTTATTTGGAGACAAAAACTCACACGAATTAAAAAAAATAAAAAATGAAGAACTTTATGAGAGAGAATATTATTGTTTTACATTTTTTTTTTTTTTTTTGTGTGCCTAGCCATCTTAGTTGTTTAGCGTAAGCATTTACGGGTTTGGGTCGTAAGCAGGTTGACCTATATAACCACTTTATTAAAGAGGTTAGGTGTGGGTTTGAAACTTGACATGTTTAGCCTGGTTAAGATCTATTTAGTTGAGATGTTTATAAAATTCAAAAAATCTAATAGTATGATTTTTCTCTCTCTTAATTTTCTTGTCTCTAATTGAGACGCTTAAAACTTTTCTTATGTTTTTTTTTGCCTAAACAATAATAAATTTATCATATTATTGGAACAACTCTGGTGTCATATTAAATTTTGTACTTTGTGTACAGATGTTATTCCTTCCGTCTGAAATTTCTAGACAGTTTTTGATCATGCACGTTTTTTTTAAGAATGTGTGGTTGAAAGTTTTAATCTTTTGGAACTTTTAATTCTACTCTTGGACTGGGAATAGCAAAAGTAAGGATGTGAGATTAAAATGAAGAATGATATTTTTGTTATAAAGAGCAAAGATAAGGGTATTATTTCATACTCTATATTGAAAATGATAAAAGTAGTATTAAGATTCAAAATTAACTACTAATTTGCAATAAATTTTTTTTCCAAAAAATGCACTAGTATTTCAGGAGGAGAGAGTATTATGTGTCATATTATTTAATAAAATCAGAGAGACTCTGCAAATTTAACAAGATGAGATCCTAATGATTGATGGGTCTGATCGGAAATCGCTGATTTAGGGCCTATTTGGTTAAGGGTGGAAGTGAGGAATTGAGGAAGTAGTAATAATTACTTTTAGAACTTGAGAATTGGTTAGTAAGTTTTCCGGTGTTTGGATGTTGTTGGGAAGTGTGGTTTGAAAAATATTTTGTCTTTTTCGGTGTTTGGATGGTAATGTAAAAATGGAAGTGGAAAAGTTGACCACAAAGTTGACCGTAAAATAATATCAAAATAAAAATTAATTTAAAAAATAAAAAATGGATTGTAATTAGAATGTAAGTGAGATTTACATGATCAAAAAATTAACTGTTTTGTACTACAACTTATTACAAATGAGATTTACATGACCACAAAATTAACTGTAGCACTCTGGAAGTGAGAAAATAATTGTGTAAAAGAAAAAAAGGAGAAAAGTAAAAAGGGTTTTCTTATTTTCCTTTTCCGGTATTTGGATAGATAGGAAAGTGAGCAATTATACTTTCCTATTTTCTTACTTCCGTCCACTTCCTTGCAACCAAACAGCACCTTAGAGAAGATCAAGTTGAAACAAAGGAAGTCTGAGATTCTTGTGAAGTGAAAGAGGCAGGCACCTAAACGATCTAATCTATTTCAAAATACATATAAGATCCCTCAAAAGGGGAGAGATTTTGTGCATCTCCTGGCCGATAGAGATCAGCGAGACTCATGAGGAAATGAGAGAACAAATATCAAAAATCAAATAACCTAATTTCCCTGTTATAGCCAGCAGATTCGGTTGTTATCGAAAGGTGTTCTGTTCCCAATATCTTTTTTTATGGTTCGAAATCTCTATTTCCTGTTTATTTACCTTTGCATCTGCATTGTTATTCTTCGTCAGTTCTCGACAAATAATTTATATGTTTATCTCATTATCTTCTTTCTGGGGTCTGTTTGTTCGCGTGGAAACCCCACGCGGAAATACTGTTCAACATGACAAATCAATTATAGCTCAGCAATTTCTGAATTGTTGCTGGATTGGTTTTTTTTTTTTTTTTTTTATTTCAAAAATGAGTAATAATCATGTGGGCTTTCACATTTCGCTGAGCTGGTCTCTCTCTCATTTCGTCACGCGCGTGGAACCCGCGTGTACGTCTACGCATGAAATCTCCATGATTTGACCCTCGTAGATTTCTTGATTTCGATCCAAACAGCCCTTCTCAATGAAACAAGTCAGTCCACTCTGCTCACGAATTCGAGAAGGAATTTGCACCGTTTCAGCGCGCAAAGTCAATCTTCTTTGTGCCTAACAAACGCATGATCAAGAAATCCAGATGTCACATGTGACATCATGGGCTTTGATAGTTGTCGACAGTGTGCTTCCAGATAATAACGGAAGAAGACTTTTAAGTCCACATCATAACGCGGCGGAATTGGCTGCAACTGAAGAGAAATCAGTTCAGTTTTCTAGAAAGGGACATGTTTTAAACTTGCAGACAAAATGATGACCACTGTTTGTAGCTAGGCTTGATAATCTAGTTGGAATCCTTTGTTGTGGTGCCCAAATGCTCTGAAGTCTAAATCTAGAACATCCAAATTCCTTACCATCACATTTCCACTCGCTATATTGTGGTGTGGGGCTCTCGTGTGTCGTGAAGAGGAGTCTCTGTTTTTTTGTGTGGAATTTGTTTCTCTGGTTGCAAATAATAGTGTGAATTGCCCACTGTTATCAATAGCGTTGGGCAACAGAAAATGTCCCCTCGTTAGAGATGGCCAAAGCCAGAAGTCTAGCTCACATGATAAAGAATTTGAATTGAGTTAAAAGAAAGTATTGTGTTCATATTGATTGTTTTCACGGGTGCCACGTAGGATTTATGAAGAATTTAAGGTATTTATCCAAATTCTTTTCCGAGTGAAACAAACAGCTTAAATTGCAATTCTTTTAGGAAGTATAAAAACTGATGACAAAGACACAATTCTTTTTTACTGAAAAATATAAGACTAGAAAGTGAATAAAATTATTCTTGAAATTTAGAGAGTCCAGTTTTGCCAGAAAACTACTTTACTGAGAAGCATAACTTGCTGGATTGTGAGCTAATAATGTGTATTGAGCTCGTCTTTGGGTCACAAGGCAAAATAAATAGAGGTACATAAATCATAGCTTTAAATTTGACAATAATAAATTTTGAACACAAATTTTTACAAACTCAGTATTATGATACCATGTCAAGAACTCACTTCATTCAAAAACTTAAACGGATTGATAAAACTATTCACAAGAATCAAAGATATCATTCTGAATTTTGAGACTTTTATAATTTTTTTATCAGAAGTAGAATAGAGGTCAACTTCCAGTCCATGCATTCACACTCGTCTCTGCCCCAAGGTTAAATCCTCGGCAAGGTTGAGACCTTCATAATTTTTTTTGAGAAACATGATGGAGGTCACCCTCCAATTTATATACGCACCCATCGTTATTACTATCCAAGTTAAATCCCTCGCTCGACAACTGCGAGGATTGAACCTGAAGAAGCCTTCCCCTTGGGAGGCAGAGGTATTACCAGCGGGCTAACCTCTCGGTACTGAGACCTTCATAATGTCCTCATAAGAGCCAAGTTGTGTAAACTTGAGGTCTCTTGGGTACTTGTGCCAATGTAGATCGGATCCAAGACGTGGGGACTGGGGATTCACATATTGTGCGAACGCCCATGTATCACCCTGACTCCCTGAGGCAAGGCCCGCAATTGCTGCCAGAATTTCTCAGAAACCACAAAATTCACATTGACACAGCTCAGTTTTCCACCTGATCCTCGATTAAATTGCATTTCATGTAGACGTAAGAGATTCTAAATTTTAGATTCTAGACAACGCATTGAGGTTGGGCTTCACAAAGTCATGATTTTGGATTTTAATGCTGGAGGAAAAAAGAAGATGAGAGCAACGATACTTGGACTAATGACATGCGAACATCAGTTGCATATTCCTCAATTCTCGCCATAATTTTAGAATTTTATCAAGTTTAGTTCAACTCTCAGAAAGTGCAAAAATATAGACACGAGTTTGACAAATGAAGCGTAAGTATAAAAGTTTAAGATGAATTAGCAAGAAGTAGAAGGTCGTGTCAGCACATTTCAAGAGTAATTAAGAGTTAGTGATTATGTTTCTCTTCTCCCTGCTGACTCTTCTAACGCGTGAACATGAACAATTGTAGAAGGCAAAGCTGATAATTGTATTAAAATTTGTAACATTTCGCCTTCTATTTTTATTTTCGGAATGTTTAACTCTTACGTCCAACTAAATTGATTTAAGATGCGAGAGATTCTTCTCCTCTACAACAACCTTACACCTCTTTCTGAAAAATCTTTACTTCGCATGTCTCTACCTTTGCTGCCAAAGCGACGCCTAGAAATGGAATAACTAATTTTATATGCAAGCAATCGTCATAGATCAACTCTTGATCATTTTTTAGTATTTTGCGAGAGTTAGCAAGAGTTAGCATTACCAAGCAACTAGAGTTTCAAAAGTATAATAAAGGAGAAAAACAAAAGGGTATTTATGTCCGTTCACCTGCAACTGGTGAGAAGGACGGGGAAGCGTGCACGTTGTCACGCTCCCTGCCTTCCAGATGGTGCCTAGAAGACGGGCTAGACGCAGCAGAGCGACAACCCGGGAGTGGATTTCCCACCAGCAGGTTTCCTCCATTGCCTTTCCCAGCTGTAGCAAGCTAGGCTCTTGCCCTACAGGGAACAATGCATCCAGCTCAAGCACACAGACAAATCTTCACACTCAAATCTCAATCTGCTTGCTCTGCTCTGCTGTCCCTTTCCCCCCAATAATCAATGTTGTTTTCCCACTAACTCTGTTCTCATACACACACATCAATCACATGCTTTCCTCCTGTTTCTTGCTGTAACGCTCAACTCCTTTCTTCTTCTTCGTCTTCATGTCCCCACATTCATTTGATATTCCAACCCTACATTATTTCCCTTGCCATCACATTTTCCTCATTTGCAGAGCTCGTTCTCACTTTCTATACATTCTCTCCGCGGCCTTTGCGCGTTGCACAGAGCCATTTTCACTCTTCACACATCTCAAAATGACCCTATGAATCATGAATCTGATTTGCAAAATCAGTTTCCCTTTTTATTTCTGATTTTTAGTTTTTCAGTTAGGATTCTTTTGGTTGTTGGGGGGGGGGGGGGGGGGGGGGGGGGGGGGGGGGGGGAGGAGTGTATTAATAGAGCTAGTCTTCCGGAGGATAATTTGAAGAAAATGAATTGACAGGGACCCTAGCATCTGTTCCCTCGGTGTGGCAGATGAAGAATCTATCGATCACTTATTTCTGAGATGAACATTTGAGGGTTGACGGCGCAATGCCTTGCGTATTCCTCATCAACCTCATATTGCGAACCTTCTTTGATCTTCTTGGAGAGTAGAATCTTTTTTTAAAGGCAAAAGGGTTATTTGAGACTTAGCAACAGCTGGTTTCTGGGGAATTTGAAGGGAAAGGAATAATAGAATATTTTATAACTCTGCCAGATCATCCGACCAGACTTTCCGTGCCAGCTTTACTTTATTTCTTACTGGCTCAATCTACTTTCAGACAAATTTAGGGACATTGTAACGAGAACTATAGAACAGATACAGACAGGTGAAGACTCTGACACTTAATCAGAAGTGACACAAACGAGAAGTGACCAGCGTCTTTCCAAACCCCTTGAGTTTTTGCTTTTCAGGTTGACCGTAAAATCGGGCTTCAATTTTAAAGTCGACATATATTTTTGATTCAGAGAGTGTCTGATGTATTCTTGCAGCTGGTCTCCCTAGTCAAAGTCTACTTATATCCTCATTTTCTTCCTGCGAGTGTGTGCTTCGAAACTGTATTATCCGAGAGGATTTTATGATGTTAGCTTATGTATTTATATAATTGTTTTCATTAAAAATTTATTAATTAAAACGCAAGAGACCTTCTTAGATTCACCGTCTGCTTTCTAAATAAAAATAAACCAATTGCTTGGTTCAAGAAAAGCAGAGGGAGTTTGGCTCCAAATATGTGTCCCACTCTCACATTCACAGTGACTGCAATTTCAGTTGAGTACACTAGGGGCTGTTTGGTTGCAAGGAAGTGGGTGAAAGTAAGGAAATAGGGAAGTGTAACTGCTCACTTCCCTATCTATCCAAACACCGAAAAAGGAAAATAAGAAAACCTCTTTTCCTTTTATCTTTTCTCTTTTACACAACCATTTCCTCACTTCCAGAGTGCTACAGTTAATTTTGTGGTCATATAAATCACATTTGTAATAAATTGTAGCACAAAACAGTTAATTTTTGACCATGTAAATCTCACTTGCATTCTAATTATAGTCTATTTTTTATTTTTTTTTTTATTTTTTTAATATTATTTTACGGTCAACTTTTTCACTTCAACTTTCACATTACCATCCAAACACCGAAAAAGACAAAATATTTTCCAAACCACACTTCTCAACAACATCCAAACACCGAAAAACTTACTAACCAATTCCCAAGTTCCAAAGGGAATTATTACTACTTCCTCAATTCCTCACTTCCTCACTTCCACCCTTAAACAAACAGGCCTTAAACAACAAAAGAATACTTTGCTGAATTAACAAAAGAATACTTTGCTGAATTATAACCAAAACAAAGTAATAATGCTTAATGACTCTGCATGCAATGAATCATTGGCCATTGGCCCCCAATCCTTGCTGGCCTTATGAGATCTCAAGAAACCAGCAGCATTTCTACAGGACATGAGCAAACAAGCAGAACACTTTGATCAGGAGCACAATGGCGCATTCAGTACAAAGAAGGATGAAAAGGATAGAAGTGGTTCCAGTAAAGATCATCATAATACAAGAGAAAATTAGAGGCAAAGGAAGAACGAAAGAAAGAGAGCATACCTCCCTGATTTAAACAAAACTCGAGAACCAATGCCCTAAAAAAGAGAGAGAAATTTAGAACCCTCTGCCTACTCTTTCCCCAGCCTATCTCCCATCAGCCGATGTAAACGAATCTGCAAATCCTGGTGGCCTCGTCGGTATGCTGGTATGCGTGTTGTCCATGTCGAAGAACGAAGCCGAGGATGTCGCGCCATCCATCCCCTGCCACTTCTTTAGAGCCTGTGGCAGTGTCATATCGAGGTTGATACCATAGCTGTCCTCCGAGTCTGGATCAGCTGGCTTCCAAAGCTCAGCAAGCGAAGCTAGCACGTTGACAGCGTGCCCCATGTCAGGCCGCTGGTGGGGCTCACGGGCACAGCAGTGTCCGGCTAGCTCTGCCACTGTGCCAATGCTCGCCAAAGTCTCTTCGTCATCAGAATCAACGTTGAGGGCGGGATCAATGATGGACTTGCGGAAGGTCTTCTCATCCTTGTTGAGCTGCATTCTGCGGAACCATGTTACCAAATGTACACTCTCCTCAGGCTGGGTTTCATCAAGGGCCTTGCGTCCGGTTATCAACTCCATTAATATCACACCGAAGCTGAAAACATCGACTTTGGTGGTCACACGCCCGGTCACTGGAAACAAAATATTTTGGAAGAATCAATCAGTGGCTGGTTGTTTATCACTAGAAATATATCATGATTCATCTTCATGTTGCCTTGTTCTCGTGCTATCCAAATGAAAGACATGACTAGACAGTAAGATATGTCAAGAAAGCAGACGTGCAAACTAAAGGTTGCATGCAGATACACAAATTAATTAGAAATTAATTGTTTCTTCATGTGCAAATACATGTTTGGGAGATTGAAAATATAAAACAAAAAAATGCAGGCTGCCAACTAAACAGCAAAAGATTATAATCAGAAGCTAGACGATAATAGTCTAATTCATGCATGTATCAGTTTTTCAAGGATCAACATTGCTTCTATGTTTAAACATACATATTTATAAGTGAAGAAAGTGAAGTTACCCTCGTGTGAAATTCTGTATTACGTTTAGGGCAAATTAGAGCTCAGCTGCTAGAGCAATAGAGTAACCTCAGCCAATTGAGGGGCAATGGTAATCATCAGTCTCTATATAGCCAATTGATTGTTGTGCCCGATCCGGCGTAATTCTCTTTTGGTTCATGTAGCCTACCCCAAATACTTGGGACAAATGACTTTGTTGTTGTTGTTGTAGTCTCTATATATCCACTATTCTAATTTCTGGTTGTTCACTATTAACATAGAGATTTCTTTTCCCCTTATAACACAGCTTGATGCCATACAACCAATACTCTATAACATTAGAATACCTGACAATAGCATAAAGATACGGGACATAATTCATTGCAAAAGAAGCATGATGTTCATACACACGGATATCACACTTGAGATCAGAAGATACACAAGTAAGTTGTGCCTTGAATTAAATAACCTCCATGTTTATATTCAACAAATCTGGTAAGGATAGATATCAAAAGATATAATCTTAGTGTGCACACGCATTCATAGGGGCTGCAAATTGCAAAATGGAAGCATTGGGACAACAAGTTATAGACAACACTGTCCAACAATTTTAGACAACCTGGTCCTTCCTATGTATCAGAAAGTAGGCATGTCAATGGGTCGGGTCTAGACCCGGACCCGGCCCGTACCATACCCGACGCCCGTACCATACCCGATTAGTCGGGTATGGGCCCCATGTTCAGGACCCAACCCGAATAAGACACGGACCCGTTTATCCGATTAGTAAATGAGTTCGGGTCTAGTTTTACTTAAATCATACCCGATTAGACTTGAACCCGTTTAATTTATTTCTCTAACCCTAACTTTCTCACAGACTCACTCACTCTATCTTTCTCCTCGCCGTCACCCTCTCTCCATCAACCTCACACCAGCCTCTCTCGACCTCAGCCTCAGTTGCAGTCAGCCACATCAATAGTCGACCTCATCTTGCGTCGATCAAATCAGATCCGAACTCGGCGATCAGCTCTAACCTCATAGTCATCCTTGAAACCCACTCATGACCTCAATGCCTACCTCATGCCGTCGACGAGCCATTACCGATCTCATTGACGTTCTCCGTCCGCGCCAGAGTTGCGAGCTCGCCTTTCGACGATGAGCGCCATCTCCTTGTCATCCTCATCGACCCCATGCACCAACTTCAACTTCGGGTCCAAGCTTCTCCCTCTCTTAATCTCCCCAGGATCTCAATCCACGTTCAGGATTTCAAAGGACAGATCGTGGCCGTCGACACCTATTCTTGGCTCCACAAAGGCGCTCTCTCCTACAGCCTCAACCTCTGCAAGGCATCCCCACATCCAGATGCGTCCTCTCCCGTAACAATCTATGTTCTGGCCTAATTTTTGTTTCGTTAAAGAATAAAAGGAAATTTTGCGAGTCCGGAGAGAGAATTTGAAATGGATCTTTCATAGTTTTTTGCTTTCTTCCCAATTCTAATGTTCAGTTCTCTCTCCTCTATCAAGCTCTCTCCCCTTGCCGCTGCCCTCTCTCGCGTCTCTCAAGCACTAATCGGGTCCAGGTAATCAGGTCTGGACCCACGAGTAATTGAGTCCGGGTCTGGTACCTCCTCTGGTAATCGGGTCCGGCTCTGGTACTTCCTCTACCCGCCCCAAACCCGACCATTGACAGGCCTACTAGAAATCAACCCCACAACATTGTAATCTTAGAACTCACTATTTTGTATTTCTTAGTTATTCACAAGAGTAATATAAACCTTCGATTTATAAAACCAAATTTGCTACACTCCTTCCTACTTTCCCATCAGTAAGATCTACTCTACTGCAATAGTTACTACACCATATCCAGTTATCAGTTAAATTTATGTGATAATTATTTTGAGGACTCAGTTAAATTCATGTGATGAACACCATTGCTATTTTTGTTACTCAATAAAATTCATGTGACACTCTTCCTCTAAGGTTTCAGTTAAGTTTATGCATATGTCCAGAGAACTTAAGAGCAGCAACGTGGATACAAAGCTTTAGAAAATGCCTAGGAACAAGCCCGGAATTGGGATCACATTTTTGGTGACTTGAAAAGAGCATTTAACTTATCAATACAGTGAAATATGCATGCTCCAAATAAGCCTTACTTGAGTTAGATGGTAACATAATTTTAGGAATTAAGTAGTAACATTCATTAAAGATTAAGATGAAGATTTTGATCCAATTAAAAATGCTATAATGTAAAATCCTACATAAAATTATTAATCAGAGTATTACCTTGTGTACGTAATATGTTTAAGGACCAAGGATTTACCTGCATACTCTGGTGCAAGATACCCGAAAGTCCCGGCTAGTCTGGTCTCAACAGAGCAACCCTTTCCATCTGGTGCAAGCCTTACAAGCCCAAAATCAGCAACCTTAGCCTTCATATCATCTCCAAGAAGAATATTTGTTGGCTTCAAGTCCCTGTGAATGAAACTCTGATGTGCCAAGCTGTGCAAGTATTCGACGCCCCTTGCCACATCCAAGGCGATGCTCAATCTCTTCTTCCATTCCAGTGGCTTCAACCCTTCCTCCTTCCAATCAAATATATGGCGGCTCAGTGTCCCCTGTGGCATGTACTCATATACTAATAGCCTCTCGTTCCCATCCAAACAATACCCGAGCAGTGAAACAAGATTCCGATGCCTGACTTTGGTTAGGACTGCAATCTCCGACTTAAACTCAGTCAAGCCCTTTGAGCCCATCACTCCGGACTCCATTCTTTTCACCGCAATCTTGGTGCCATCATGAAGCTCGCCCTTGTACACTGTTCCAAACCCACCTCGTCCCAAGACGTTCTCTTCACTGAAATTATTAGTAACATTTCTAAGCACTTGGATTGATATCACCATGTTGCCAGCCTCAACCACATGGACATCACTCGGGCCGCTGCTCGCCTGGTTATATGCCTCAGATGTGGTGGCCACCCCATTCGTGCCTGCTCCAGCAACCGTAATCTTGATAGCATCTGGGTCGGACCCAGAATGCCTTGGATGGATCACTGTCGTGTTTGGGCTCTGCACAAGCCCAAAATGCTGCCGCCTTCTCTTGTAAAAGAATAAACCCAAGAAGACGAGAAGGGAAATCCCACAGAGAGTGGCTAGCACAGAGCCTATAATGACTCCAGCTGAAACAGATTTAGACTTTCCACCATGTGAATCTGAATTTGAACTTGAACCATTACCACCACCTTGTGATGAACCAGAGCCTGAGCCACTCGGAGGAGTAATCACATCCTTCCCAATATTCGGGTTCCCATCAGTCTTCAACAGCACATTCTTACCAAAGGTTGGAACTTGCCCAGAGAGATTATTATTCGACAAATCCACCTCCTTCAAACTCGGCAATTCAGAGATTTCCTTTGGTATTGTTCCGGTGAGATTGTTACCAGCCAGCAGAATCCTCTGCACTGAAGGAATCAATCTGAACTCAGCCGGAATCGATCCATTCAGACCCAACCTCTGAAAATTGATCACAGTAACATTCCCATCGTCGCCACAAGTAACCCCGAGCCAACCAACACAAGGGTCATTCCCCTTCCAGTTCTGCGCAAACTTCACCGGGTAATCAAAAGCCTTCACAATCGAAAGCAGCGCATTCACCCGACGATCACAGTCCCTGGGCGTCGGCAAACAAAAGCTCTCGGTCGAAACCATCAAATCTAACTCTTTAATCTTCCCAAAAAAGGGAACGGGGCCTTGCAGCAAGTTGTTAGTCAAAGTGAGGCGATCCAAGTTCTTCAAAGAGGCGAGAGATGGGGGAACGATACCAGTGAACTGATTGTCTCTGAGCTGCAAATCTCTGAGATTGGTGAGGTTCGAAAAGTCCGGTAGCGGCCCCGAGAAGGCATTGGAATGCAGCCAGAGCTCCTCGAGGTCGGACATTCCGCCGATGACGGCGATGCCGCCGGACATGGCGGGTCCTTGCTGGTTGTTGAGCCAGAGGGATCGGACGCTGGATCCGGCGAAAGCAGCCGGGATCGGGCCCTGCAGCTGGTTGAAAGCGAGGCCCAAGTGGTTCAAGCTCAGGAAGCTGGTGGCGAAGAAGTCTGGTAGTCCGCCGGTGACGTTAGCGGAGTTGGCGGAGAAGTTCACCAGAGCAACGCAGTCTTTAAGCGAAGGCGGGACCGGCCACGCGTCGAAGGTGTTGTTGTCGAGGTAAGCGGACTCGAGGGAGGAGAGGCCGGCGAAGAAGTCGGCGGGGATGGAGGTGAACTGGTTGTTGTGGAGGAGGAGGGCCTGGAGGACGGTGAGGTTACCGAGGCCAGAGGGGAGGGGGCCGGAGAGGAAGTTGTTCTGGAGCTCGAGGCGGGTGAGGGCGGTGAGCTTACCGACGTCGGGGGGAGTGAGCCCTGGAGGCTCTTGTTGGCGATCTGGATGGCGGTGACGCGACCGGCGTCGCAGGTGACCAGATCCCAGGCGCAGGGGTCGGGTTTGGACCAGCCCAGGGTCCGGTCACCCCCGATGGCCTTGGATAGCGCCTGCATTGCCGAGATGTCGCTCGGATCGGTGTCGGCCTCCGCCCGGTGAGAGTTACTAGCGAGGAATACAAGCAGCAGCAAGAAGAGCTTGGTTTTCTTCATTTTTTGAATACTTTTTTAGTTTGAGTGGAAAATTCTTTTAGGGTTTGAGAGAGAATGAGAATAGCATTGAGCGAAGAGAGTGTTTTCAACAAGGAAAGAGGAAGGGTTTTTTGAGAGTTTTGAGGACTGAGAACTGTAAAGGGAGGTAGAGGGAGAGAGGGCACATGGAGGCGCACATGGGTGGGCCCCTTAGCTGAAATAAAAAAAAAATGAAAAAAAAAATTGTGGGGAGCCGAACCCCGCAACCCCATCGCCAGCTGCGCTAGATTCTCTGTTTCCTTTTTCCCGAAATACCTTGTTTTCTTTGTATTTATGTTTTTCTTTAAAAAAAAATTCTGTCAAATGATACGTCCAATGAGAAATGGGATTATTAATTGGTTAGGTCCATGTCAGTATTAAATGAATAGTTTTTGTTTCCTTCATTTTTTTGCAACTAATAAATAGTTGAGAGGGGCTTTCTCGGTGACTGTGGCGGTGGCCAGATTCTTCCGACTAGTGAGCGGATATTATCATCCCAAAAAATGAGAGAGGCATCCCCATCAGGGGTGGCCAACTGGGCGGGTCGACCCGCCCGGCCCCGCACTGTGTGACTCGTTGGAGTCGCACAGTGCGGGTCACGGGTCAACCCGCACCCGCCCTGTTTAGGGGCTGGTCAGAACGAGTTGACCCGTCCCGTTTACACGGGACGAATCCGATTTGTTCCGTAACGAATCACGAGACGAATCGGGTCGGGAAAATTTCCCCGACCCCCCTTCTTTTTTTTTTTTTAAATCCAATATTTTTATATTACCGTTAGAGAGGAAAATTACTCTGCGGCCCCTGGATTCGAATTTAATTTTTTAAACCCTAAACGGCTCAAAAATGAGCCGTTGGCCCTTTAAAAAAAAAAAAAAAACCCTAACCTCTAATCCTCTATAAATACCCTCCACCCTCATTCATTTTCATCTCACTTCACCTCAACCCTCTCTCTTCTATTATAAATCACTCTTATTCTCTTACAATTACAAATCTCTACCAACTTCCAGTCTAGTCTAATGGAGCCCAACTGGAGTACTGGCGGTACCTCATCCGAAACCGGTGGTAGCTCTTCATCAACACACAATCCTTCATCTGTCGCACTTTACACCGATGCTGGCGGTAGCTCATCGTCAACATATGCCGCTTACCCACCATACAACTATGCTCCACCAACATCCGCATTTGCTCCATATCACAGTTCGTCAAGCTATGCAATTGACTACAGTGGTTTTGCACCATATACACATGCTGCATATGCCAGTGATAGTGGTACAGGTCGGCATTCTATTTCCCTCCCTCCTCAATATTCCTTATATTCTCAACTTTTAATGTCAACATCACCAATGCGCGCACAATCTCTGGCTCCTTTTTTACTGAAACACAAGAACAGCACGATACACAACCAACACAGCATGATACTATAGTTCCAGAAACACAACAACCAACTAGCACAAGCACAAGCACAACCACTAAAGTAAGAGCCAAAACTTCTCTAGTGTGGAACAATTTCGTAGAAAAAGTTGTTGAAGGTAGAAGAAAGGCAGAATGTAAGTACTGTCATCAACTATTTGATCATAAAGAAGGATATGGTATAAGTGTTCTTAATAAACACTATGAAAAAAAGCATGCTAAAAGTCACGGTTTACCACCACAACAAGCACAAATATTAGCTGATTCAGGCACACTCTCCACTTGGAGATATAAGCCTGAAGTAAATAAACATAAGTTAGCTGAATTTATTGTTCGAGCAGAACTTTCATTTTCTTTTACTGAATCAGATGCATTAGTTGATTATCTTAAATCTGTTTTTGCTCCTGATTATAAGAGAATTAGCAGACAAACTATAACTAGAGAAATTGAAGATTTATTTGTAAATAGAAAAAATATTTTGAAGGCTCTTTTTACTAGTGATGCTAGAAAATTTTCATTAACTTCCGATATATGGGAAGCTCTTAATCTTATTTATTATTTATGTGTTACTGCTCACTTTATTGATGATAACTGGATTTTACAAAAACGTATTTTATCATTTTCTAAATTTTCTGAGAAACATTCTGCTACAAATGTAGCAAATTCAATTTTTCTTACTTGTAGAAATTATGGTATAGAAAATAAAATATTTTCTATTTCTTTTGATAATGCAAGTGAAAATACTGCTTTAATAAGACAATTGAAAATGGTATTAGATCCGATTTTAAACGGTAAACTTTTTCATGTTAGATGTGTTTGCCATATATTGAATTTATGTGTACAAGATGGTCTAAAAATCTTAGACAAATATATTTATAAAGTTAAAGAAATTATTTTACATATAAAACACAGTGGACCTAGGAGACAATCTTTTAAAAGTTATTGCCGACAATGTGGACTAAAGGAAAAACTATTCCAAGCAGATGTGAAAACTCGTTGGAATTCAAGCTACTATATGATTAAAGATTGCCTTCCTTTTAAACAAGCAATTCAATTTTTTACAATAAATGAATGTTCATCTTTTATATTAGCGATGAAGAGTGGAAATTATATGAAAATTTTTGTACTTTTCTAGAAAAATTTGACACTGCCACAAAAGCACTTTCTGGTACATATTATCCCACATGTAACTTAGTTTTTTATAATCTTAATGAAATTGCTCAAGTATTTGCTGCATACAGAGATGATGACAGTCTTGAAGAGGCTATACATGATATGGAAGAAAATTTTCGAAAATATTTTGAAAATATGCCTTTTTTATTTTACTTAGCTGCAATCATGGATCCTAGAATTAAAATAGATAATTTAAAACTTTTATTATCCAATTTTATTTTATGTTTAAATTATGAACAAGATATAGATAAATTACTTTTAGAAATTAGATCTCTTTTAGAAGAAATGTACTCATTGTACAGAGATGAGTTATTTCCCCCTTCTTCTTCTGAATTTAGGGCACCTACACCATCACAAACTTCTTCTAGTAGTCTAGGTAAAAGATTATCTAATTTTAAAAGTTTACTTTCCTCTAATACTAGAAAGAAACACTCTTCAGGAGCAGGTTCATTTGATGAACTTAATTTATATTTGAACACAATGCCTGCTGAAATAAATGAAAATGATGATGAACCATGGGAAACATTTGATGTTTTGTCATGGTGGAAAGAACAGAGAAAACAATTTCCTGTTCTTTCTACCATGGCCCGAGATATACTGACACCTCCGGCCTCTACAGTAGCGTCCGAGAGCGCATTTTCTGCAGGTGGTAGAGTTTTGACACCCTGGAGGAGCAGGCTGACGCCGAAACACTTGGAGATGGCTGTTTGCTTAAAGGACTGGTTCGATGCAGAAAGACGCACACAAGGAAAAGCTATTCTAGATGAAGAATTTGAACAGGACGATGATGACGAGTAGAGAACCACCAGAGTTTTTATGTACATTGTATGAGATGAGCACCAGAGTTTTGTTATGTATATTATACGAGATGAGTTTTATGTACATTATATATGTGATGAGCAGATTGGTATATGATTTTTTCATATTAATAAAATAATTTGCCTTACAAAAAAACTTGTAATTAGTGAATATCAATTCTATTTTTTTATAATTTTAGACATTTTTAAAAAAATTTCCTCTTTTTTCCTATTTTTTCCTAATTTCTTTATAACTTTAAATTTAAAATTTTAAGAAATTTCGAATTAAAAAAAATTAAAAATTGTCGAGACGGGTCCAACCCGTCTCGGCGAATCCGGTAACGAATCGGGTCAGGAGACCCGATTCGTTACCCGGGTTTTTAGCCCGTCCCGTCGAACCCGTGACGAGACGGGTCGAACTCGTCTCGTCACGGATTCGTTGGCCTGACGGGACGAATCAACCCGATTCGTCCCGTTGGCCACCCCTGATCCCCATACAGGCCACCCACAAATTTAATAAGGCTCCCAAAAAATAAAAAATATTGAAAATGTCCTGTCACGCTCCGCTTTTAAAAATACGCGGAAACGGAGTCGCGACGAAGATCGTTGACGTATGTACGCGAGAAAAATACCCCACGCACATACGCTAAGCCTAAAGTAACCTGAATAAGGTATAAAATCTACTACGATAAATCAATATCACTGCAATATGACATATAAATATATAACACAATGATAGCAGAGGAATAAAGAAAAAAAATAGCAATGGGATGTGATATAGCTAGAATCAGGGAATAACATAAACAAAATAGTAGAAATACCGATAATCAAGGAGAGAGGGACTCCAGCTTCTCAGAACGCATGTAATCCTCTCCAAATACCTGATTAACAATAAATAGCCACAAATCTGAATATGCAAATTCAGGTAGTTAGAACTCGTAGTGAATGTATAAGAATAGAATGGAAGTGCATGTGCTTATAATATGTGAGCAGATAAAGAAAAATATATATTAGAATAAGAAATGACATGAATAAAGTAAATAAATAGTAATGTGAATAGCACACAGTAGAGTAAGTGTCCAGTCAGGAATTCAATCAGGTGTCTGTCACGATCTATAAATCAAGCGGGTAGAGGCAGCCAGTACTAAAGTCATCTACATTGAGTCGTGAGTATAATCAGATGTTTATAATATCATGCATGTATAGGTGCTTACAATCAATCATAGCACATTATGAACAGTTTATTATTGTTATTATGTCAGCGAACACCAATTGTTACCTATAATAGACTCATCCCATACTACGCCTATTACACATGTCAATCAGGGTCCTAAGTTATTGAAACTGATCGGTTGGAGACATTATCCTTACTTTAGGTGGGTCTCGTACATACCCAAAATTACGGCTCAGACTCCTAGCGCTGAACCAGGCCCTACCTCAAGATAGTCAAGGACATGTATAACATGTATAACAGGAACAAGAACAGAACGGGGTGCCAGTCACCCCCAGGGAACCCTGCAGTGGAACCCTTTTCGGCTGCGCAACCTATATCCTACGTCCACCCAAAATACAGACGTTGTCTCCTCCATCAATCTCCCAATCTCAGTATAAGTTGTTTAATATCAGATTATTTAATTATCATGATTATTTAATGTACATGTTACCTAAGTCATTAGGATAACTCGGAGGGTAACAACATCAACACGTGTAATCAGGATACCGGTATAACATGATATATAATGTCAGTGAACAGGATACCAGTATAACAAGACATGTAACAAGCATAATATGAGGGTTTCTTTACCTTGTAATAATGTCTTCCTAGTAGTTAAGTAACATGGACAATAGTATGAGGTAGATGTCATCTATAATCAGTTAAGTTTTTCAAGTAAATCATGATATTCAGGATAAGTAATGACATGCTGGCATTAATAGAATAATCCGGGCAAAATATTTAATCAACTCAGATCCTCAAATCATCGACATATCCAAGTCCCAATATATAAAATATATACTCATCTATATCCAACCAATCATCACTATCAATCTTAATTAAGACCATCATACACTATCACTTCCATTAAGTTCAAACACAAGATCTAAAAATTCAAGTAACTAGTCAATTATGTATATACATGCCACCAGGTCAAGTGTCAAACCAATCTACGTCTGCTCCTCAACCCAACGTCAAATTCCAACTCAATCGAGTCTACTAACAAATTCAAGTCTAATATCTTGTTCTTTTAATAAAGAATCTTCAGATTAATCAATCATCAATATCTAACCAAATTCTCACCTGTTTTACCATCAAAAAGAATAATCAAATCTATTGATAATGTCACTCAGATATCAACTCGTATAACTACCATCATGAACCAGTCAAATCTAAGATCTAAATATAATTATAGTTTAAGTTACATCACCAATAGTTCCAATCCTAATCAAGATAATAACTAAGTAGTGAGACATCCTTAAGCTACATGAAATGTAGAAAGTCTCTATACTCAAGCCTCGATATCAATAAACATCATTACTCAGATAATTTATCAGTGAGCATATCCAAATAAAATACTTGCAACTAATAATCTAAAATCAGTATTATGTGATAGATCAAAATCAAGGTAAGGTATTCATGTAAATCTCAAACTGAACTCTATATCCATATATAAATCCAAGCATCAAGATAAATCAATCTTCAGGTAACATCTTATTTAATCCATCTTTATTGCCTAAATGAATTCTTGTCTGAAATATTATCAAATAAATATTCGATAATATCTCAAATAAATTCACAAATATAAATCAGGTCAATCTCAAGATCAATCCAAGTCACAGTCTAAGGTGTACGACAACTAGCCTAGAATCAAAGCAATAATCTTCTACATATGCAATGATACTGGTAAACACTCATATGAACTAACTAAATAGGATGAGCACTCACCGATATCTCATGAAGGAATACAGTTAATCACCCTTATAAAATAAATCAGATCATCACATGAAATGATACATGTAACTGATAACAATAAATAAAGAAGCAATATAAGAGCAAATACTCACAAATATCATCTCAGTAAATTTTTAGTAACATAATTACACAACAATATAAAATTATTTATCACAAAATTCTTATTTAACTGAAGGAGGAAAAGAACACTCATCAGAACTCGATTTCAAGTCTAATGCACTGAAATCATAAGGCCCCCATAAATCTACATAGTTCATTTTAATAGAAATTGTTAGAATTTTTAAAATAATTTACTTGAGAGTTTTAAGGAGTTTTAATCTTGATTAATTAGTTTGGGGTTAGGAATATGTTCCTCTGAGTCTAATGAATTTAATAGATTTAATTTAAACTAATTTCTAATTTTTATTTGATTTTTAATAGACTTTAAACCATTAAAACACTTAAAGGGTCTAGAATTACCATTAAGAAAAATGGATTTAAAGTGGGTGATTTGAGTTAATTTATATTGGTATTAGTCTAAAATTTTATCATAGAAAGTAAAATTATTGTACACTAGTGTTTATATTTTTTTCCATTTTTTTGATATTTTTAAGTAATTATTTTAATATGAAATTCTTCCTTCTTTCTTTATATGTGTGTGTGTGTGTGTGTGTGTGTGTGTGTGGTGTGTATCTACCAGCCCAGGCTCAGCCCAGGCCCATGCTGGACTAGGCCAGGCCCAGTGCGGGTCTGGCCTGGCGCTACACAGACCGTCTGGGTCTGTGCAGCGGCAATTTTCTTTCTTTTTATTTTTTTTAAATTGTAAAATTTTTAGAAAGTGTGTAAATTTTAGATATGTATTTTAGTTGAATTTGAATTAGTTTTAGATGCATAAAATTTATTATAGATGACCCTTGTATAGACAAAATATTGAATAAACTATTTGTATCATATTAATTATGGTAAATTGATTTACATACTTGGATTTGGTTTGTTCAAATCAAGATTTCGTGGAGTATTAAAATAATGATTATATAAAAATTACATTAGGTAAGTTTCAAAGAACCATTAAAATATTATTTGGTGAATTCTGAGGTGAGGGCATAGATAAGTTGAGTAGCAGATTGTTGAAATTAATAAATTATTTATTTCATTTTCTTTTTAAAAAAACTAAAATTTAATTCACAAATTTAGATAAACTTACTTGAGTTGTTCCTTCTTACTTGCTCCTCAATCTCTGTACCTCGAAACTTCTTTTCGTTCACGATCCGCTTGAGGAGAAAGGAAGGAAGGAGTAGGGAGAGTTTGGATGATAATTTTCTCTTGAGGTAGAAAAAAATAAAGTTTAGGGTTTTTAGGTTATTAAGGATTTAAAAATCAAAATTTCAGTTGGGTTTAAATTGCTTGATTTAATAATTTAGGATAGAATTAATTAAGATTATAATTTAAAAATAATATTTAGATTTGAGTAAGTTAGGATTAGATATGATTTTATTAGGATTTAGATTAGGATTTGAATTAGGTTGTTAAGACCTAGGATTTGAATTAAGATAGGATTATGGGATGAGTTTTGAGTTATAGGTTATTGGGTTGGTAGGCGGGTTTAGATAAATAGGTATGGGGAAAAGAATCAAGGAGGAAAAATAATAATTCAAGCAATAATATTAATAATAACAATGATGATAAATAATAATAATAATTAACCAAGTAATAATAGAAATAAAAATAATAATTAAAATACTAATAATAATACTCTAGTAATAATAATTAACAACAATAATACCAATACATAATAATAATATTAAAAACAATAATATTTAACAATACTACTAATAATAATTAAAATAACCATAACAATAATAATTATAATTATATGAAACACTCTTTACTAAGAAAAACAATTAATAATAATAGTAACAGTAATGAGAAAAATACTAGTTAGTAATTAAAATGATAATACATAATAATACTAAATATAAGGCCAAAATACCATTTACTATCTTAAAATAATTTGTACTATAAATCAAGTTAATTAATAATAATAAAATAAATACTTTAAAAAATACAGTATTTTAGATCAGGGATATTACATGCCCTCTTCTCCTCCTCCCCCCCGCCGGTGACCCATCTTTCCTCACCGACGATCCCCGGCCTCCCCCCATCCCCCGGCCCACCGCAGCCCTCCTGACCACACCCTTGTGACCTACCGGCGAACCCCCCCTCCACCCCCAGCCTCCCCCTCCTTCCTGTGACCTACTGGCGAGCCCTCCCCGCCCCTCGCCTGCCTCCCACCCTTCCATGTCTGTTCGACTGGAATCCGGGCGAACAGATGGTGGCAGGGGGAGTTGGGTGGTGGGGGGGGGGGGGGGGGGGTAAGAGGGTGAGAGCGTCGGGGAGGGGGGGGGGGGGTCGGCAGGAGGACGGGGCACCGGGGAGGGGGTAGAGGAGGCCGGCTGGAGAAGAAGAAGGAGGGTCGCCGGGGAACAAGAGAAGAAAAAGAAAAGAGGAAGAAAAAAGAGGCGTTTTAGGTTTTTTCAGCGAGAGTAAAATTGTCAAAAAATAATGACACACTTGTAAATATTTTTGGAGTGTCTTTCTAATTTGTTTTTTGGGTGTGAATATCCGCTCCCTTCCCACCAGTGTGAATTTTCTATTAAGTAGATGGGTACTGTGTAGGGTTTTTTTAAGGAAACTACAGGTGTCAGTTTAGCTTGCCATTTATATAATTTACAAGTAATTTTTGCTTTAACTTTTAGATGCTCTAAGAAAAAAATACGGCTTGTTATCCACCAGCTTGAGAGACTGAAAGAAAAGAAGAAGAGCATGACCAGCAAGTCTCATCAAAGTATCTCCTTCCTTAATTTAAATCGAAAAAACATAGGATTAATGCTTGTTGCTCGGCTTAATGAGGAAAACATGCAGTATGTTACATAATGCCTTTTTTTTGGGCTAATTTTCGTAGCTCAATAGAATTTTAGGGTTGTTCACAAGTCGAGCTAGGGTTGATCGGTTTTTAGATAGTTTAAATCTGAATTCAAATC